>CM035132.1:34675688-35211874 GCA_020205605.1 Panax ginseng
TATTCAAAAATAGATATAGAATCAAATGAGGTTTTCAAATT
This sequence comes from Panax ginseng, assembly GCA_020205605.1. Taxonomy (NCBI): domain Eukaryota; kingdom Viridiplantae; phylum Streptophyta; class Magnoliopsida; order Apiales; family Araliaceae; genus Panax; species Panax ginseng. The sequence continues at coordinate 34,675,730 of CM035132.1, forward strand.
GGAGAGAGAAATGGAACGGGGGTTTTGATTTTGGAGAGTTGAATTGGGGTTTTTACATTGGAGAGATAAATAAAATGGGGGTTTGAATTTGTAGAGAGAAATTTAGGGATTGATTTCTTTTTTAACTGTTCTTTTAATTTGTAATATACTAAAAATAGTTAAATCCATTTAATTTTCAATGTGGCAACAACTAGGATGATAACCCAGACTTCACTTACGTGGATGTTCATTTAAAACCTGAAATGTATATTCTGTTAAAACTAAGTCATTTAACAGATTTTGTAATGATTTGATAAATATTTGAAGTTCAATTAGTCGATTGTAAAAAAAATCAGTTCAATGATGAATTTATAAACCGGCCCCTAGTAAAATGGAAAAAATGTATTTAACCCTGTTATATTTTTTTCAGGATTAATTAAAGTATTGAATTAAAAAATATCATTTGAACTATTATACCCTTACCAATAATAACATATTGTAAACTTATTTATACATCAAAAAAATAATATTTACTTATTATTTATACAACCCCCACCCACCCCATCCAACATCTACCCTTACCCCCACCCCACCCTAACAATAAAAAATAATATTTTCTAATTATGTATACACTCTCACCTCTACCATTGCAGTGTGACGCCCCAAAATAGGTATACATCACCTATTCGAGTCGTCAAATACATGGTACAAAATTCGATACAAACTTAAATATACAACATGAAATGTGAGTTTTAATACAATCATTGTCTTACATCAGTATACAAACTTAAAATAAGTCCTCAATACATTTATTATCACACTATTTCACGAATAGTGAGGACTACTAATACTATCATCCGACCGCCACTCCGCTCCCCGACTTGCTCCAAATATATTCTCATTTCAAAGAAAAACGTGAAAGAAAGGGTGAGCTCAACTAGCCCAGTAAGAAATATTATGACTAAGATAATTCAGGATAAATTATCATTAGCCTTCAACAATGTTAAACTGATAAAATACAATAGACATCAAGTTTAACTGCAGCGGAACAAGCAATCCATTAAAAGAGTCAAGTAGAGAAAAAAATCTACTATCTTTTATGATTTAAAAAGGTTTTTCATCACTTTTTATCGCTGAGACTCATCTTAATAAATAATCCACATCATCCCTGCACTACGGCCAAGGATATTCATTAGGGTCACGACCACAAATTATTCATGCACTACGGGCCAATGATATTCGTGTATTCGTCAATGGTCATGATCATCCCAACAATTATCCATCAATGCACTACGGGCCAATGAGGACTTTTACCACATCATTTGTAACATTACGGTCATAATTATACCGAATAATCCTTGGTCATAATCATACCAAGTCCATGTATGCACTACAGGCCACAGATGACTTTCAACATAATATAAATATAAGGATGATGACAATGATATAAGAATTCAATAAAACAAGTTCAAGAATTAATTTAACCAAGAACTAATAACGTCCAAATTGTCAACATGATACTTCTTTGTAGAGTAAAATTCAAGAATGCTCAGAAGAATATTTCCATAAAAAGATACTGGATGAATCGCAAATATCAGGGATATTCCACTAATTTCATGGAGTATAGAAGTTAAAACTTTAACCAACTGAATATAATAAAGAATGGAATAACAAAAGAAATCACCAGGAATGCGATAGACCGTACATGAAGGTTATTCCAACAGAATAATAAAGACGGAAACAGGTTCAACGTAAAATGCACAGACAGGATATTCCAACAAAATAATAAAGATTTTAACCAAATCATGCGTAAAGCGCACCGACAGTGATATTCCAATGTAAATAATAAAGAATGAAACAATGTAAGAATTTCACCACGTATGCGTACTTGACATGTATATGTTATTCTAACATAATAATAAAGAATGGAATAATGTAAGAATTTCACCATGTATGCGGTATCAGATATACAAAAGTTATTCCAATGTAATAATAAAGAATAGAATAACAATAGCTCTCTTCATGAATACGAAGAAATAATACTCCTTACCTCGTAAGAAATCGGACACCGGAATAGTAAGGTAGCAGCTTTCTTCTTCTATAGATTTTCTCTCTATAAACTCTCTCTATAATAATTGCTCTATAGCTTCGGTGAATTGGTGAAAAATGAAGGAAGAATGAGCTTCTATTTATAGAAAAATATAGTTTCGATAATCGCACGCTTTGGGGCTCGAAAAAATTACAATCTAATACCCCCAACTTTTCTTTCATTTTTAATTTAGTCCCGCAAGTATTATCAAACTTGCACCACCTCCCCTAATAGTAAATAATATGAATCAATAGTTCAATCATGTGAATCAATAGTTATAAACATGTTAAAATATGAATTACGGTATAGTACCTCCATCTATACCTCCATCTTTAATTTAATCATGCAAGTATTATCAATCTTGTACCAACTCCCCTAATAGTATAAGAATGTGATTCAATATTACACACATTTGAACAAATAGTTATATAAGCATGTGAATTAGTAGCAATTAACTACTCATTTATCCGATAAATTCCCTGATTTATCAATATAACCCTCAGACATCAATTATCATCGGAATAGATGTCGATTTCCACTAACACTAATATTCCCTACACAATGGAACTATCAAATTCATCTTTAATCAACACGAACTTATTCATCATTAATATTATAACTCACAATATTTAACAACCAGGTCGTTCCCAGGAAAGAGGGGGCTTTCCGATAAGGATTTTTCCCTATCATGCCAATTATTGCCGACCAAACCTCTCCTCGCAAAACTTCTGACATTGTAAATATTGCAATTTAATAATATGAATAAATTTGTTGTCTCAATTATTGATTTAATAATATATCATATAATGCAGATGATACCGTAACAATAATTGAATCAATAATATGAGAGATATGATGCAACAATTACTGTAGCAATAATTGAGTATAACTAAGAGACTTCTCATGTAAACATCAATAATCAATACCGCATAATGCTACTTATGCAACCACGCCAGACATCGCACTTTTACTACCGAGTAGTTCAACAAGATATTAACGTGAAAACTTCCGTCGTTATTTTCATAAAAAGATATTTTTATCGTTTTTTCAATCCAACAATAATTCCGTTGTGGGGTCCACCAATGATTGTGCCATTGTACGAATATTCCATGCTAAAACGAATATTCCCCGACCAATCGAATATAATATAACAACTTGCATACTTTGTAAAATTTATAAATATTACCCACAACTATAACATTATATCAAATTCATTCCATAATATTCAAAAATGATAATTATAGAAAAATCATCTTTATTCATAAAAACTAGGGTCTTACAACTTCCCCTTCTTATGAAATTTCGCCCTCAAAATTAGGGTACATACCTGGTATGTCGAAGAGGTGTGGATACCTTGACTTCATTTCATATTCCAACTCTTGAGGTATAACCTTGAATACCTTTATCTTTGAAAACATTACACGTTGCATACGTGCATGCCCGTTGTCCTCCGATTGCCTCTGAATGCACATCAGTCCCTAAAATAGCCATTTTAGGCCTTGATACCGACCTCAAATATCAAAATATAAAAACTTAAAGTTATAGGTCTACTCGTTATCTTTCCGAATCATCCTGAATCACCTCAATCGGAGTTCGTATGAAAAAGTTATACCCAATTTACTAAAGGACGTCCGGACAGATTTTGGCTTAACACTTGACCAGCGCCTAGGTGCCCAGATTTGGCCTTGGGCAAGCGCCTTGGCACCCAAGAGCAGAATCTAAGCGCCGAGCCTAGCGCCTAGGCGCTCGACCCTTGACACTTAGCTCCAATTTTCCAGATTTTGCAACTTTTGACCCACATACTTCAAATCTTCATAATTTCTTCATCCGTTATCGGAATTAGTCCATTTTCGAGGCTATGAAAAGCTTGTAACATGCTCTATAAAACCCCCATAATTTTTTAATTTTTCAGATTCATTAATTATTCTGAAATTTGGCTCCAAAGTCCCCCAAGAGTAAGTTTTTACTAACAACGATACGTAAAAAACGTTATGAACACGCGACATACTTGGCAGTAAAACGAGTCTATAGGCCACAGTTCCTACTCAATAGAGGATTTCAAATGAGCCAATTAAATCGAGGGTTGAGATAACGCCTTCTTGAACCTTCTTCTTCACATTCATCAGATTCGGGTGTGTAGTTTGAGCGGCTTTAACTTTATCAATTAAAGTCGATTCTACTCGTATATTCGCTATCTTTACGTGAGTCTCTAGAGTCTTTAACTCTATCTTCATCATTTTCAAGTTATACGAAATGGGTTTTTGTGTTAACAACATCGCACTCGTAAACGCATACAATCTTCTACTCAACGCGTCAGCTACCACATTCGCTCTTCCACGATGATATTGAATGGTATGGTCGTAATCTTCAACAGCTCGAGCCAATGTCCTTGGAGCATGATACGTTCGTTTTGGTTGAAGAAATATTTAAGGGTTTTAGAAATGGGTTTTGTACTGGGGTCAATACAAAATTTGATTTCACGCTCTAGGGGTAGGCTAAGAAATCTTCAAGAATACGCCAGGAAATTTATTAACAACAGAAATGTCATTCAAAACTGTGACCCTCATCCAAGACTTGGATAGTACGTCACATTGATACCTATCAACTTTCCACCGTTATTCACGATGTTCCCTACGGATATTCTAGCTTCGGTGTATTCCAAGACTTGGAAGTCACCAGCGAAAGGCTCGGGGCTCTTTACTTATGGCTTAATATGACAGTGATTGACTTTAGGGTTTTAGTTGCTTGAATTCGCATATTAGGTTGGTTAGAAATATGAAAGCTAACAACCTTACGAAAAGCATGATGAGTAGTTAATCAATCGGTTCCTAAAATCACATCAAAGGCAAGTATTTTCAAAGAGATAAGATCGACAGGTAACGTGAAAGTGTTGATTTGAATCAAATAAGATTTATAAATAGTGGAGGTAACGAAGGTTTCTCATAACAGAGTTTTAACAGATAAGTCAAAGTCTAAATTCTCAATAGCCAAGTTCAAACATTGAACACAACTAGGTGAAATACAAGAGTGGGTATAATCGGTATCGAATAAGGTATAGACTTCGTAAGCGTTTATGATTAACTTACCCGTAATAACTTCGTTCGGGTTTCTCGACAAACGCTATCACTTAAACTACCGAATTTGACTTTACAATAGGGTACATTCCACCCTTAAGTGCTTCGTCACATTCCTGATCCATGATTTAAATCATTATTCTCCGATCCATATCGAATTGGGGTTGACCGCTATGCATGTGGTAATTCCGAATTCGATGTTGATTCTCCCAATTTTGTCCAAAAGAAAAATCCATATCATCTATTTTGGCTTTATGGATCTGACGCCTTTTTCTACAATATCTACGCGTAAATGCGCTTTTTACCCACGCATCATCTATTCTCATTCGTTCGCTTGTTTCTTCTTTCATCAGAAATTTGATTATAGCATTCTCAGATTCCAGCTCTAATATCTTATACTCTGCCAAAGAGTGCTTCTATTCAAGCATCGCACATCGGGTAACACAATTTTGAATTATTACATCTCTTTGCTCCATGACCGCCTGCCGTTCTTCAGCCTGCTCTTCTGACTCATGAATTCGATTTTGTAATTCTAAATTTCGATCATAAAATTCTTCTAATAAATTCTCCTCGGGTTCCTCTTCTTCCTCGCTTTCAGCTGCTACCTCTGCAACTAGCTCGGGTGCAACTATTAGTTCTTCACTCACCACATAGATATCTCTAATTCTTTCTTCGTCTGACATCACATTAACCTGATTAGTGATTAAAGGTGTCTCAACGGTCTCATGTGCTTCATTACTTATCTCAATATTTTCGGATGCCATTTTCAAATACTTCCACAAAACAAGGGTTAATTAACATATCACATGTTATCTCTATACTCTGACCGACCAATTAAATAACAAGTAAACTTAGGTAGGTCATACGAGCGAAGGAATTCCCCGTCTCTCCCCTCCTAATTCTTATCTCACATCTTAGCCAAGGATCATATCCCTAAGCTTTGATACCAACTGTGACGCCCCCAAAATAGGTATACATCACCTATTCCGAGTCGTCAAATACATGGTACAAAATTCAGATACAAACTTAAATATACAATATGAGCTATGAGTTTTAATACAATCATTGTCTTCTAGACCATATAAAAACTCAAAATAAGTCCTCAATACATTTAATATCACACTATTTCACAGAATAGTGAGGACTACTAATACTATCATCTGGACCGTCACTCCGTTCCCCGACCGTTCCAGCTATATTCTCATTTCCTGAAGAGAACAGTGAAAGAAAGGGTGAGCTCAACTAGCCCAGTAAGAAATATCATGACTAAGATAATGCAGGATAAATTATCATTAGCCTTCAAGAATGTTAAACTGATAAAATACAATAAACATCAAGTTTAACTGCAGCAGAATAAGCAATCCATTAAAAGAGTCAAGTAGAGAAAAAAATCTACTATCTTTTATGATTTAAAAAGGTTTTTTTTATCACTTTTTATCGCTGAGACTCATCTTAATAAATAATCCACATCATCCCTGCACTACGGCCAAGGATATTCATTAGGGTCACGACCACAAATTATCCATGCACTACGGGCCAAGGATATTCGTGTATTCATCAATGGTCATGATCAAGACAACAACTGTCCATCAATGCACTACGGGCCAATGAGGACTTTTACCACATCATTTGTAACATTACGGTCATGATTATACCGAATAATCCCTGATCATAATCATACCAAGTCCATCTATGCACTACAGGCCACAGATGACTTTCAACATAATATAAACATAAAGATGATGACAATGATATAAGAATTCAATAAAACAAGTTCAAGAATTAATTTAACCAAGAACTAATAACGTCCAAATTGTCGAGATGATACTTCTTTGTAGAGTAAAATTCAAGAATGCTCAGAAGAATATTTTCATGAAAAGATACTGGATGAAGCGCAAATATCAAGGATATTCCACTAATTTCATGGAGTATAGAAGTTAAAACTTTAACCAACTGAATATAATAAAGAATGGAATAACAAAAAAAAATCACCGAGTGCATGCGATGATAGCGACAAGTGTGTTATTCTAATGTATAATAAAGATTTTAACCCGGTCCCAAGTAAACGCATGCATGTGGATATTCCAAATGTAATAATAAAGATTTAACCAATGTCAATGCCAAAACGCAGCGCGACGCCTAATGAGATATTCCAACAGAATAATAAAGAATGGAACAACAAAAGAATTTTACCATGTATACGGTACTTAGCATAGACATGTTATTCCAATATAATAATAAAGAATGGAATAACAGAAGAATTTCACCATGTATGCGAAAGATTGGCATATATACAAAGTTATTCCAATGTAATAATAAGGAATGGAATAACAATAGCTCTCTTTCATGAATACGAAAGAAATAATACCCTTACCTCGTAAGAAACTGGATACTTTGGAATAAAGGAGGTACTTGTGTTTTTCTTTATTCTATAGATTTTCTCTCTATAATTTCTCTCTATAATAATTTCTCTATAGCTTTAGTGAATTAGTGAGAAATGAAGGAAGAATGAGCTTCTATTTATAGAAAAATATAGTTTCGATAATTGCACGTTTTGGGGCTCGAAAAATTACAGTACAATACCCCCAATTTTTCTTTCATTTTTAATTTAGTCCTGCAAGTATTATCAAACTTGTACCACCTCCCTTAATAGTAAATAATGTGAATCAATAGTTCAATCATGTGAATTAATAGTTATAATCATGTGAAAATACGAATTACGGTATAGTACCTCCATCTATACCTCCATCTTTAATTTAATCATACAATTATTATCAATCTTGCACCAACTCCCCTAATAGTATAAGAATGTGATTCAATATTACACACATTTGAACAAATAGTTATATAAGCATGTGAATTAGTAGCAATTAACTGCTCATTTATCCGATAAATTCCCTAATTTATCAATATAACCCTCAGACATCATTATCATCGGAATAGATGTCGATTTCCACTAACACTAATAATCCCTACACAATGGAACTATCAAATTCATCTTTAATCAACACGAACTTATTCATCATTAATATTATAACTCACAATATTTAATAATCAGGTCGTTCCCAGGAAAGAGGGGGCTTTCCGATAAGGATTTCTCCATATTGGCACGCAATTAGGTGACCAAACCTCTCCTTGGCAGAACTTTTAGACATTGTAAATATTACAATTTAATAATATGAATAACTTTGTCGTCTCAATTATTGATTTAATAATATATCATATAATGCAGATGATACCGTGACAATAATCGAATCAATAATTTGAGAGATATGATGTAACAATTACTGTAGCAATAATTGAGTATAACTGAGAGACTTCTCACGTAAGCATCAATAATCAATACCGTGTGCTACTATGCAACCACGCGTATTACTGTACTTTTACTACCGAGTAGTTCGACAGTATTAACGGTAAAACTTCCGCCATTATTTTCATAAAAAGATATTTTTATCATTTTTTCAATCTGACAATAATTCCGTTGTGGGGTCCACCAATGATTGTGCCGTTGTACGAATATTCCCTGCTAAAACGAATATTCCCGACCAATCGAATATAATATAACAATTTGCATACTTTATAAAATTTATAAATATTATCCACAACTATAATATTATATCAAATTCATTCCATAATATTCAAAAATGATAATTATAGAATAATCATCTTTATTCATAAAAATCGGGGTCTTACAACCCGCGTACCCAAAATGTTTCAGACGTGTTAATTATCAAATAATTTTTTTCATTCAGTATTTAATTTCATTCAGCTCATTGAAATTCAGAATCATTTCATTCAGTTTTTATCAAAAGCCCCTTAGTATATTTCAAAACTAAATGAGTGTTTGTTTAGAGCAGAATGACTGAATCGGTCAGTCATTCAATGCGTTTGTTTTGAATAAAAATTATTTGAATAGTTGAATCAATCAATTTTTTTTTGTTAAATGGCAAATTATAATTTTTTGGGCTGAATGACTGCTGAATGAGGTATTTTATATATATATATATTTTTACAATATTAACTATTATATTAAGTAATGTTAAATAAATTTATAACAGTTTTGAATTTTTTAAGAGGGGTAAAATAATAAAAATATGTTATTCAAATATTTCAGACATGTCAATTATCAAACAATTTTTTCATTCAGCTCATTCACATTACTTAATATTGAGAACTATTTCATTCAATTTTATCAAACACCTACTAAACATAGCATATATACAAAAAGAAGTGAGTTGTTAACATGAAGTTAACTTTGATCAATTGATTAATACAGTGTCGACACGCAGATCGGGAGATGATCTCTCTATACGTGTCGACATTGTATTGGTTAATTGATTATCTTACCATGAAGTTAATTTCATGGTAATCGGATCCCAAATAGTATATTTGAAGATGAATTTGCATAGTATTTTTTCACTTTTCTATGACCCAATAATTATTTTTTCACTTTTATATGACCCCAATAATTACTTTTTTATTTTTCTATAATCCTAATAATTACTCTTTCTTATGCCATTTAATTATTTAGATACATTTTTTGGTAACTCTCACATTCCCAATAAGTATATTAAATAGATTATGAGGGTATAAGAGAAAGAATAAAATAAACATAGTTACTAATATATAAATATGACATTTATTTTGAAACATCATAAAAAAGAAATTAGGACATTTAATATGAAAAGGAGAGGAATACTTTTTAGTTACCAAATAACTTTTTAAATTCAAATGTTATTTGACTCAGGTAATCTAATTTATTAAAATATATTAAATATTTAAATCTTTATTACTCAATTTTATCAAATACCACCATAAAAAATACTATGCAAAATCCATCTTCAAGAATCTAAGAAAATGCAGCAATATCATCGTCTTCCCTAAATCGCCCCCTCATGTCTTGCTTTTCTTTTTCATTAGAGTTTGAAAAATTCAAAAACTAAAAGACTGTACTGCGTCATTAATATCATCAATATGGAAATTCTAGAATTGCAATTTCAAGGTAAAGTCTCCTTTACAAAAAAAAAAGGATCATAATTAAAAATAATAGAAAAAAAAGCAAATTTATTCTCAAGAGAGTAAAGGTTAATTTATTTTCCTTATTAACTCATTAAATAAATAAAATCAAAGATACATCCTTTTTAATTTTTTCTTTCGTTCTTTTAGACTATATTTATTTGCAAATATTATACTTGAGATATAACTATTAATCTTAAATCTATGGTTTCCAATATTATTAAGTCATTTTATAATATCTAGATTAATAGTTAAGTCTAAATTTGAAAACAAACAAGACACTTGTGTTATGTTTGTTTGCAAAGATTATAATTCAAAAACTATTAATCCTAATATTATAATCCGGAGATTATAATTATAATCCCAATACTATTAAATCATTTTATAATCTGTAGATTAATAGTCCCAAGTCTAAATTTAGAAACAAACAAGACACTTGGGATTAATAGTCATATCTCAAGTATAATCCTTGTAAACAAATATTGTGACGCCCCCAAAACAGGTATACATCACCCATCTTGGGTCGCCAGATACATGGTACATAAATTCAAATACAACTTAATTATACAACAGTCGTGTAAAAATACGACAAAACATAGCTGAGAGTTTAAACAAGAATATTGTCATCTAAACAATATTCACACTCAATAGTGTCCTCATTACAATTATTATCACATTATTCCGTAGAATAGTGAGGACTACTAAAGCCATTTATCCTGAACCATCACTCCATTTCCTGACTCGTCCCAGCTATATTCTCATTTCCTGAAGAGAACAATGAAGAAAGGATGAGCTCAACTAGCCTGGTAATAAATATTATGACTAAGATAATGCAGAATAAATTATCCTTAACCTTCAATAGTATAAAAACTGATAGAATACAATAGACAACAAGTTTTAGATCAACAACTGCAGCGGAAATAAGCAATCCATTAGAAGAGTCAAGTAGAGCATAAAATCTACTATCTTCTATGATTTAAAAAGATTTTCATCAACTTTATTGCTGAGACTCAGTTTAATAAATAAACCACATCATCCCTGCACCACGGCCAAGGATATTCATTAAATCATAATTGGTCATGACTATACCAAATAATCCCTGGTCATAATCATACCAAAAATTATTCATTAATGCACTACCGGCCAATGAGGACTTTTACCACATCATTCGTTACATTACGGTCATGATTATACCGAATAATCCCTGGTCATAATCATACCAAGTCCATCTATGCACGTAAGCCAAAGATGACTTTCATCACAATATAAGCATGAGGATGATGACAATTATATAAGCAATAATCAAACGATATCAAATCAAACGAAATCAAGGATAAATATTAAAAACTTTAAATTTATCCAAATATTATCAATCACTTAATAAAACTCATAATCTAATATTATTAATATTATAATAATATTTTAATCACTTCTTAAACTTTTAAATAATTTATTTCAATTGTTTACACTTTACCAAATAATGCATTTTAATCATTTAAAAATGCCATACTCATAAGATTTCATCACCAATGATCAAATCCTCATCAAAATCTGCGTATACCCTATATAGGATTCCCAAGCCATAAAATCCTATTTTCCAATTTTGTTACTTCACATAACATATTTAATTCATTTACTCATAACTAGTTCATTTTCATGAAAAATACCAAATCAGTCCCAAAAATATTTCTTTTTCCGGGATTTAGCGTAATATAGTCCCATATTGAACATATATTTTTCTCGAATTTTTAAAATTCATTTACTATTTTTCATATATGGCCAAAATCATTGAATATTTAGACATTTATCATAAATTGTACTTTTGTCCAAAAATTCAAATTTACAAGGTATACTCATATTATATATATGTACTCCCAATAAAAATTTCACCAATTTTGGAGTTAACCACAAGGAGTTATAAGGGTTTACTTTTAAAATAGTCTTTTCCATAAAATCCATAACTCTTAATCTATACATCCAAAAATCGTCATTTTTGGACACAATCTAAAAAACACATCAAATTATCATTCACCATGCATGTGGTAATCCACATAGATAGGTTATTCCAACAGAATAATAAAAATAAAATAACTGAAGAATTCACCATACATGCGATAGACTGATGCATGACGAGTTATTCTCAATGTAATAATAAAGAATGGAACCAAAATGTCATGCGTAAAATGCATGACGTGATATTCCAATGTAATAATAAAGAATGGAACCAGTTTTATGCGTGAACCGTGAGACCCCAGATTTTATAAATAAATATTTAATTTTCTCAAAATAATTTTTTGAATATTATGGTGTGGATTTGATATAATGTTATAGTTGTGGGTAGTATTTATAAATTTTGCAAAGTATGCAAGTTGTCATATTATATTCGATTGGTGGGAATATTCTTTTTGTCGGGGAATATCCGTACGACGGTACAATCATTAGTGGACCCCACAACAATGTAATTATTATCGGATTGAGCAAACGACAAAAATATTTTTATAAAAATAACTACGAAAGTTTTATCGTTAATCTTGTTGAACTACTCTTTAGTAGTAAAAATAAATGTCTACGCTGATTGCATAGAAGCATTACCTGTATTGATTATTGATGTTTACGTGAGAAGTCACTCGGTTTTGTTCAATTATTGCTACATGAGTTATTCGCTTTATTAAGCTAATAGTAAAATCTTTTTATATAAAAAATGTAATACTTTTATAAAGTTATCTATTTTATTAGACAATAATTAGATTATATTATATTTTATTATGCATAGTGTTTGCATAAGGTACGATAAGTGTTTGCGTAGTAAAATCTTTTTAAAAGTTATTCGTTTTATTAGATTATAAATAGAATATATTATATTTTATTGTAAATCAATCTGGACCGGCCCATTTAAAGTAAATCTATCTCGCACTGCTCATGGATTGGTTACTTATTCACCCATTCTTCTATAAATAAAGTTCATTCCTTTATTATTTCTTACGAATTGACCAAACTCTGTAGAGAAAACGTAGAGAAATTATTCTTTTATCTTGAGTGTATTTCTTTAACGCTTTAAGAAAGCTTTGAAGCGTAGTGTAAGTTTCTTCAAGTATATCCCCGCCCTACCGTCGGAGTACTCTTCTTTATAAGGTAAGGGATATTATTTTCTTTCAATACTCGTAAGAGGTATTACTTCTTTCGTATTCATGAAGAGAACTTCTGTTATTCGATTCTTTATTATTCTATTGGAATAACCTGTATATGTGGTATACTTGGTGAAATTCTTCTGTTATTCTATTCTTTATTATTCTGTTAGAATAACCTGTATACGTGGTATACTTGGTGAAATTCTTCTGTTATTCCATTCTTTATTATTCGCTGGAATATCCTCACATGCAGGCGCTTTTACGGGACTGGTTCCGCTTTTTATATTACATTGGAATATCCTGTGCATGCATTTTACGCCGACCGGTTCCGTCTTTATTATTCTTTGGAACATCCAATTGGTAAGCGTATTACGCCTTTGACTCGGTTCCGTTATTTATTATTCTCATTGGAATAACTCGCATCTGTCTGACGTCTCGCATGCATGGTGATTTCGTTGTTATTCCATTCTTTATTATTCTGTTGGAACATCCCGCCGATGCGTAATTTCGCTTGACTCGTTCCGTTATTTATTATTCTGTTGAATAACCCGCCTACATCTAAATCTGCATGCACGGTGATTTCTTTTGTTATTCCATTCTTTATTATACTCAAATTGGTTAAAGTTTTAACTTCTATAATCCATGAAATTAGTGGAATATCCTTGATATTTCAAGGCTCATCATCTAGATCTTTTCATGGAAATATTCTTCCGAGCATCTTGAATTTTACTTTCTGAAAGTATCATGTTGACAATTTGGACGTTATTAGTTCCTGGATAATTCAATTCTTGAACTTGTTTTATTGAATTCTTATATCATTGTCATCATCCTCATGTTTATATTTTGTTGAAAGTCATCTGGCGGGCAGAAGTAGTATGTAGATGGACTTGGTATGATTATGACGAGGGATTATTCTTGATAATCATGACCGCAATGTTACAAATGATGTGGAAAAAGTCCTCATTGGCCCGTAGTGCATTGATGGACAGTTTTTGGTATGATTATGGCTATGGATTCTCTTCGGCTAAGGGAGCAAAGATGAATTATTTTATGGCATGATCAGGACCGTTGATGAAAACACGATTATCTTTGGCACGTAGTGCATGGATAATTCGTGGTCGTGATACTAAAGAATATTATTGGCCTGTAGTGCAGGGATGATTTGATGATGTGGATTATTTATTGAGCTGAGTCTTAGCGATAAAAGTGATGAAAAACCTTTTAAATCATAGAAGATAGTAGATTTTATTCTCTATTTGACTCTTTTAATGGATTGCTTGTTCCTCTGCAGTTAAACTTGATGTCTATTGTATTTTATCAGTTTAACATTGTTGAAGGCTAATGATAATTTATCCTGCATTGTCTTAGTTATAATATTTCTTACTGGGCTAGTTGAGCTCACCCTTTCTTTCACTGTTCTTTTCAGGAAATGAGAACGTAGCCGGGACTAGTCGGGAACGCGAGTGACGCTTAAAAGAGATAGTATTAGTAGTCCTCACTATTCTGTTAAATAGTGTGAAAATAAATGTAATGAGGACTCTTTTGAGTGTGGATATTGTCTAGATGACAATATTCTTATTAAAACTCTCAGTTTGTATTTTGTCATATTTTACACGACAGTTGTATTTGAATTTTGTACCATGTATTTGGCGACTCAAGATGGGTGATGTATACCTATTTTGGGGGCGTCACATAAACCACGCAGACAGGATATTCCAACAGAATAATAAAGATTGGAATAACAAAGAATTTACCATGCATGCGATAGATCACATGCATGTGTTATTCCAATGTAATAATAAAGAATGGAACCAGTGTCTAAGCGTAATTAATTACGCATGACGAGATATTCCAATGTAATAATAAAGAATGAAATAATGTAAGAATTTCACCATGTATGCGTACTTCGCATAGATAGGTTATTCCAACATAATAATAAAGAATGGAATAACAGAAGCTCTTTTATGAATACGAAAGAAATAACACCCCTTACCTTAGAATAAAGCTGGATACTAGAGTAGAGAGGTAGTAGACTTCTCTTCTTCTTTCTCTCTATAATAATTGCTCTATAACTTTAGTGAATTAGTGAGAAATGAATGAAGAATGAGCTTCTATTTATAGAAAAATATAGTTTCGATAATTGCACGTTTTGGGGCTCGAAATATTACAGTACAATACCTCCAACTTTTCTTTCATTTTTAATTTAGTCCTGCAAGTATTATCAAACTTGCACTACCTCTGCTAATAGTAAATAATGTGAATCAATAGTTCAATCATGTTAATCAATAGTTATAATCATGTGAAAATACGAATTACAGTATAGTACCTCCATTTTTAACTTAGTCATGCAAGTATTATCAATCTTCCACCAACTTCCCTAATAGTAAATGAATGTGAATCAATAGTACACACATGTGAATAAATAGTTATAATCATGTGAATCAGTAGCAATTAATTGCTCATTTATCCGATTAATTACCCGATTTATCAATATAACCCCCAGACATCAATTATTATCGGAATAGATGTCGATTTCCACTAACACTAATAATTCCAACACAATGGAACTATCAAATTCATCTTTAATCAACACGGACTTATTCATCATTAATATTATAACTCACAATATTTAACAACCAGGTCGTTCCAAGAAAGAGGGGGATTTTCGATAAGGATTTCTCTTTATTGGCGCGCAATTAGATGACCAAAACTCTCCTCGATGTAACTTCTGACATTGTAAATATTGTAATTTAATAATATGAATAACTTTGTTGTCTCAATTATTGATTTAATAATATATAAAATATTATGTAGATGATACTGTGACAATAATCAAATAAATAACATGAGAAATATGATGCATCAATTACTGTAGCAATAATTGAGTATAACTGAGTGACTTCTTACATAAGCATTTATAATCAATACCGTGTGCTACTATGCAACCACGCGTATCACTGTACTTTTACTACCTGGTAGTTCAATAGTTTTAATGGTAACACTTTCGCCAAGTATTTTTATAAAAGATAATTATGTCGCTTTTATTATTACGACAATACTTCCCAAGTATGGGGTCCACTTAATGATTGTGTCTGTTGCATTTAATATTCCCTGTTAAAACGAATATTCCTCGACCAATCGAATATTATATAACCACTTGCTTACTTTAAAAAATTTATAAATATTACCCACAACTATAACATTATATTATATCCACACTATAATATTCAAAAATATATTTCGAGAGAAATTAATCTTTATTCATAAAAGTTGGGGTCTTACAAATATAGTATTGATATTAATAGTCATATAATACTTGGAAACAAGCATAACCCAAAGATATATTTGTTGCAAATATTATAATCCCAGAATTATAATTTCAAGACTATTAATCATAAGATTATAATTATAATATTAAAATTATTAAGATATTTTATAATTTCGAGACTAATAGTCCAAATTATAAATTTAAAAACAAACAAAATACTTGAGATTAATAGTCTTATCCCAAATATAATCATTACAAACAAACATAGTTCAAGTATCTTATTTGTTTTCAAATTTAGACTTGAAAGTTGAAACTATTAGACTAAGACTTATAAAATAAATATAATCTTAAAATTATAATTATAATGCTAAAATTATAATATTAAAATTAATAATCTTGAGATTATAATCTCAAAATTATAATTATTACAAACAAACATAACTTTATAGAAAAACTCAATAAAAAATACATCTTACTTATATTGTCCCCCTTTCTATGACTTTCTTTGAAAAAATACATCCTACTACTCCACACGTTTATCGTAAAAAAGAACGGCCCAAGATGTGAAGAACTTGCAATTCCCGTGGAGCTATATGTAGCGGAACAACACCTTGCTTTCTTTATATTTTGTCCGTACACAGCTTTTCAAACTCCCCTCGCCAAATCGAAATTTCAAACATGAAAATGGCACACAAATTCTTATCATTATTTTCCCAAAATTTCAAATAAATTTCAATCTCATCCTCCCATACATTTTGTGTCCCGCGCCTCTAAAACCCTACCCAAGTCGGTCCCAACTTCATTCCTCTTCATCTCTCTCCATTCCCTCGTCAAGCCTGCGTTACATTAACGCGCGTTTATATTACGCCATACCCAAATTTCGTCAAATTCGACCAGACCAAACCCTAGATTTCTCTCTCTTTCTCTCGATTTTCATATTTATTAGTACAATTTGTTCGATAAAAATGAGAAAGGGTACAAAGAGGAAGGCGAGCCAGAAGGAGGAAGCCGCAGAAAAAATCAACGACAAAGCCGCTACCAGAGCTAAACGAACCAGGGTTCCTAAACCTGACTCCGGGCCTCCTGTTTACTTCGATGAGAAGCGTAATTTGGTACTCCCTTCCTTTAATGCCTTGTATGTGTGTATGTACGTATGTATGTTTTTGTTGATTGATATTACATTGGTTTTGCAAGACATGGATTTAGGTATATTGGTTAATGACAACATTGGGTTATGTTAACTACGTGCTGCAGATGAGCAGAAGTCAAATAGTTATACCCAGTTTTTCTCACTAAACGATTTCATGAATAAGATGAATTACTCAGAAGGATGTTGATATTTTCCATTGTGCTTAATTTAACAACATTAATCTTGTTGTGTTTTATTTGATTTATCCAAGCAAATAGATAGTGAGGTGAAGGCTATCATTGCATTTTTAATAGCAGCATCCTTTTACTCGGCTCATTTATCAACACAAATAGCTGGTTGAAAGGAACCTTAACAAGGTCAATGCATTTGGATTAACTTTCTTAATGGTCATATAAAGTAGAGTGATTCCTAAGGGCGCAATGCAAATACAGGTGACTTCTTTCTTCTCAAATTAGTTGTTCCCAATTTCTCGATCACGACCTAAGAGAACTCTATCACAAAATGTTTTTCATATACTATTAATACACCTCAAAATATAATACTCACTCTGTCTGGAGGAGATAGGCCCTATTTCCTATGTAATTTTATTGAAAATAGAACTCCTTTCACATTCTGAGGAAATATATATATATATATATATATATATATATATATATATATATATATATGTGTGTGTGTGTGTGTATATTGATAAACTTATAAATATCTCAAAACTTTATTATATTAATGTGGCTTTGACAAGTATTAAAAATGTGTATTGTACATCAAAAAAGTAGAGAAAAGATAAAATTAAGGGTCCTTTCTATGATTTTCTGAAAAAAAAAGTAAGGATGTTTTTAAAGAAGAGATAAGAAAGTAGAAGTAAAGAAGGTGGCATTCCTATACACATGCATTGGGTGTAGTGCAATTGTGGAACAATGTGTTTATCTCTCTCATAGAATAAAAAAGAAAAAATAATGATGTCCCTTGTTTAGTGTTCTAAAAATTGTTAGGCAGACTTGGGCGGCGGAGGGGGCGCCTAGGCGTTTTCTTAAGCGATCTCATTTATTTATTTTTCTACTGCATATACTTGTTATATTATACAAAACATATAGTATATGTAATTTGTTTAAATTTTACATGAAATGAAACATTGCTAAAAAAGACCTTTAAGGCTTAAAAAATTTATTTACTTATTGTACAGCTTCAAAGTAGATGTTTGATTCTGCCTAGGTGGGGGCTTAGACACCTAGCCAAATAAAGGTGGTAGAGGACTGCCTAGTGCCTAGGCGGGGATTTTTAGAACACTATCCTTGTTATATTAGTAGGCGTGGTAAATCAAGCACCAAAAAAGAAAAGTTGGATAAATTAGTGAATTACTTATCTTCTGATTTTTTTAAAAGAACATAAAAATGGGACACATGTTCATCAGATTATACCATTTCTTGATTTTTTTAACCAATCCCAAACAGGGGATGATGATACTTAAGAGAAAAAGAGAGAAAAAAACCAAAAAGGAAGGAATGTCCTCTATCTTCAACAGTTTGCAGAGGTTTCCTTATTATTCATATTTGTGTCAAAAAGCATGTTCTTATTATGTTTATTTTGGATTGATCCCTCTTATCAACATACATGTTTTACACAATGAGCTGATTTGTTATCTCATTCTTTCCAGCATTTAAAAGAATACCTTGTGAGAAGTTAAGTAGAAGTTTCCATATCCTTTGACTGGATATGGCTTATGTTTTTCTTATAATGTTGCTTCCAATCCTGAATTTTGCCTTGTCCATTTAGTTGTGCATTTATCTTAAAATCGTAAGAATGGAGCCTTACATTTTTTGTTTGGATTCAAAATTTCTTTCTGCTGTCACTTTCGCATCAGGCAGCTAGTGCAACTTTATTCCAAAGGCCTGATCTTTTAATATACTTGTTAGTAGTTGTAATTTCTTTTGTTTATGGTGGCTTGCCTAGGGCCTTATAATTATTTTTTGCTCCTAAAGATTGGACTGGTTTGTATATTAAACAAAATTTCCATAATTGTTGTTTCTAATTTGTATATTAAACAAAATTTCCATAATTGTTGTTTCTAATTACAAGCTGTGCAATGTTTTTCAGGAAGATCTATGGCAACAGGTTTTTCCTGTTGGAACTGAGGTCTGATCTGACCCTTAATTTTTCCTTTAATTTTGTTGTATAGCTATGCTATTGGTAATTTTCCTTTATTTTTGTTGTATAGCATAGCTATTGTTCTCATAAGCTTTATTTTTTTTATTTTTAACACCAGTGGGATCAACTGGACCTTGTTTATCAGTACAAGTGGAACTTCTCAAATCTCGAAGTGAGTTTCAAAGCACTTGTAGCCCTATTATTATAACACTAATGGTTTATTTACTCTCTTTTCTATTCCTCTTGCCTCTTTGAAATGGGCATTCATAGTCATAAGGGAAAATTAAGAGCTGAACCATGATTCTTTGTTTTCTTATTTGTAAATGCTTGTTTAACTGTGTGCAGGATGCATTTGAAGAAGGTGGAGAATTACATGGGAAAAAAGTTTACCTTTTTGGCTGTACTGAGCGTGAGTTGAAAATGCAATTTGGAACATCTGTTCTTAGTATAATGGATATGATTATGCTTCCTAGATTGCTTCACTTCCTTTACGTCAGATCAATTAAATAATTACAACTTTTTTTTTGTTCTTGCAGCTCAATTGGTATTTTTTCAGGGTCAAGGAAAAGTGACAGTCATACCTGTGGTGGTTGCTGTAAGTTGTTAAACTATTGGCTTCTGGAAAATATATAATTTATAATGTTGTGGTGCTGAATTGCACATTTATATGGTACCAAAATATTTAAGAATTTTCTCATACATATTATCTTTTATTTTCAACTATTACAAATTTAATTTATAATGTATAATATTTTATTTCTGGATTAAAAAAAGAAATATTATTAGAAGAATAGAGACAATGCATGCAGAGGGGACAAGGAGTCTTATAACAACTGGAATTAAAAAGAAAAAACTCAACAACTAAGCAACTCTCCAATCTCTACAAAATATCATACATAGAAAGGCTAAAGGATCCCATGATAGAGGCTCAAAGAAAGCAAGAAAAAAGATTCTATCTTGCGACAAGGCAAACAATAGATAACTCTGAGAATTTGGCTTGTTCCAAATGTCCTAAAGAACTGCGAACGATGTAAATTACAAGCATGTAATTATCTTTCCCTCAAACGCCTTTGGACTGAGCAAACAACAAGCAATACCCACTCTTGTAACATGCCAAAGCATGTTTTGAAATTCATGCCATACTCAGTTGTCAATATGCACGAGATATGTATCGTACGATACGCCCGTGATACGTATACGATATGCAAACAATTTGATATGTATTGTAGGGTGAATTGAAACTGACACTGTATCCTACGATTCTATATACGAAATGATAAAAAGTTAGCAACCGACTTGAAAAAGTTTTTATGTAGAACTAAAAGAGTAAAAGCAAAACTTTTAAACTTTCTACCATTTGGAATGAAGAGGTTTTTTTAGTATAAACATATTCTATATTGCTTGATGAGCCTTTAATCACTTTTTAGAGAATTTTTTAAGAATGCCGCTCTATTTTTCTCATGTTACTTTGTATAAGCGAATACATAAATCTCTACTTAGTTTGAATTATTCTCTTTTCTTTTATAAATTAAAGGTCAATCTGAATTTTTGTTTTCTCTTGTTACTCTATAACGATTGCTAAAGTAATATCTAATAAATCAATTTAGAGTATTTACGTTACTATCTAACTTTAAAATTTATTTTTAGTCTATAATAATATTTATTTGTCTACTTTTATAGATAGTCAAGCTAATATTATTGAATGTCCAATAAATTATGTGTTTTATATGTTTAAATATATTTTACCATATTTTTTATTTTGTTATCGTCGTACGATATGATTCACGATTGGATACATAAACCACAATATTAGTGTCTTCAATATACGATACAATTCACAATTTGACAACTATGGCCATGCTAGAAAAAGTGATAACTATCATGGTAAGAAGGTAGTTGACAAAATGTAATGTTTACTGTATCTGATATATTTCACCGCATCTAGACTTCTTTGAAAATCAATTTGGGTTTTTAGGTCTTTGCAGTGTGTTCTGAATTTCAGTCGTCCCACTTCAACTTGTTTTGACACTGATTTCCACTTTTTCATGTCTTGAATTCACAGTATTGTTAATTGGATTCATTCTATCTTTTTTTGATTCTTTTTGTTCTTCAGGTTGAATCTCCTTTTCCACCTTCTGATAAGATTGGTATCAACTCAGTACAAAGGGAGGTTGAAGAAATTCTGCCAATGAAGCAGATGAAAATGGATTGGGTTCCATATATTCCATTGGAAAACAGGTCTTAATTCCCATTTTCATTGCTTGTTATTTTAACATGATATGCAGTTTTTTTTCATTCTTCCTTTTTTTCTCTTTTTTTGGTGCATACTACACTGATCAGCTCTTTTACTTGTCATAAATTTTGTAATTTCTTTTGGCAGGGGCTCTCAAGTTGAACGGTTGAATTCCCAAATATTTATTTTGAGCTGCACGCAGAGAAGGTATTTTACCTTTGTTCCAGACGTGGGTTTTATGTCATATTATGAGTTAAGCTAGTTACATTTTGGCCCAGACACATAATACTAGATTGCATGTTCAAGGGAGGACATAAACATACCTGTAACATTTTACCTCTAGGTCCTCTAAACAGGTGCTTACAGGGCTGTACCGTCCTGTATTTGTAAGTTTTTTCCTGCATCATTTGTTTAAGATTAAGTATGATATCCAGAAATATTTTATCATTCATTTCAAGGCATTTGGTTTATTAGATTTCATTCCTCCCAAGATTTTGTGGTAGTTTTTTTTTTTCACATTACTCTTAATGACTAGTATAGTGAGATTTGGTTTGAGTTCTTTGGTTAACCGGTTTGAGTTTGCTGCAGGGCTGGTTTAAAACACATGAAGATAGATCGTGTGAAGAAATTTGAGTACTGTTTACCATGTGAGTTCATTTACATTTTGGTTTTTTGTTCCTGGATTTTTTAGTACTTTGATAATAAAAATTTGAGTACTGTTTACCTGTTTTTTGTTCATTTTGAGTACTTTAGATTCCTTGTTCCGGAGCATTTGACGCTTTGTGCTTAACATATGATAATGTGTTTATCTGTTATTACTGCTTTATTCTTTTGAGAAATATGGTTTTGGATTACCCAAGTAATCCGATCTAGTATTGTTGAATCTTTGTTCTAAGAATATGGATATATTTCCTTCGGCTCCTTCGAGGAATATGGTTTTTGGATCTCTAGTATGGGAGTACTTTACCATTTCCCCTCCACCTCCAGCAGGTGTTTAGTGTCACCAAAAAACATGGATATGATGTATAGTGTCTGCTATATGCAGAATAAATTGTAACAATATGATATATTTTTCTGTGCAGATTTCTATCAACCCTTCAAGGAAGATGAACTGGAACAGAGCACCGTTGTGCCAATCATATTTCCGGCTGAACCAAAACCGGTATATTTTTCTATTTTCCAATAAAGTATTTTTCTTTCATATTTTATAATCAATGCTAAAATTGAAGATATATAAGTATTATTTGGTTGGTAGTACCACAAATTATAGCTGGTATATACTATATTCTAATTAGATTAACTCCTTGAATAGGCATACATAAGTTATTTTATTTTGGGTTTAATTGTTTAAACTGATATTACTCGGGTACTTTCTTCAGGTTTTTACCGAGTTTGATTGGGAATTTGATGAAGTTGAGGTTGGTCCAAGATTCCTATATTATTTATTTCAGTGCATATTGTCTTGGTCATGAAATTTTAAATGACTTGTCTAAAGTTTTTATGTTTATTATTTAATGACCATAGTCAAATGATTGTAACTTGATCATATGCAAGAATTAGGTTTCCACTCACTCCATTTGATGATATACTTGTTAAGGGCAAGTAATTTTTTGGCATGTTATTGAAGTTTTGAATTGTTAAATAGATGTATAAAGATCAATCCTTCATGTCTATAAGTTGCAATTTTGTAGGAGTTCACTCACAAACTTATTGAGGAGGAGGAATTGTCTGTCGATCAGAAGGACGCATTCAAGGTAAACTTTACTGAAAAGGGCAATCAGCTTATGTTTCCAGGCTTTTAACAAGTGACCCTGAAATTGATTCTTTTGTTTCTTTTCCAGGATTTTCTGAAGGAGAAGGTACGAGAAGCAAAAAGAGCAAATCGGGAGGTACTTTGTTATGGACTTTGGTTGAAGTAAGTGGTTTTGAATTTTATTCATGGTATTTGGTTAGTGGTGTTAAATTTGTTTTTTCCTTCTCATCATAGGCAAGGGAGGCCCGGAAAAAAGCTATAGAAGAAATGAGCCAGGAGACGAAAGCTGCATTTGAGAATATGAAGTTTTACAAATTTTATCCTGTGGCATCCCCTGATACTCCAGATGTTTCCGATGTCAAAGTAAGATGTTAATCTCAATTCTCATTCTTCCCTTTTTATATGAAATTATGCGGTGATGTTTGCTGAATGTGCTGTATGAAATGCTTTCGCTTTGGTATTTGTTCTATGTTTTTTCTGATCTGTATTCAAATGCAAGTTTTTCTTACCGACTTTCTTTCAAGCTTCCACGCTGTTCACTCTAAAGTGTATATATAGCTACTTTGAACGAGTTTTGGATGAATAATTAAGTTGGTGCTATCAAACATGAAACATTGACGACCTTTCATTTGCTGTGAATATTTTGCCTTGCAGTCTCCATTTATAAACAGGTATTACGGCAAGGCTCACAAAGTTCTGTGACTCAGAAGCTAAGGACCATGGTTATATGGAAACAGCATCCTATGCTTGAGGAAATGCTCAATAGCTGCTCTTATCAAAAGAGAGGCTCAGTTACTGACTTGGGCTGCCTGAATATTGTAGCTTGAGTTCAAGATCTGGTTTAGCCAAGAAATTGGACAACAGGCTCTTTGGATAGCCTTTTTGGAAAGTAAACTAGTAGTTGTAGGATCCTTAGAGAGGAGGGTAAGCAGAAAGAGGAGAAAAAATGTTTTTTTTTTTTTTTTTTTTTATAAAGTTGGATGTATCCATCAGAAACAATGCTGAGTTTTCTAATTTTGAAAATGATTTACTAGGCTTCTGTTCTGTACTCTTTGCCTATGAATATGATACCTATATTTTGTAATAAACAGCTCATCTATCAAACATTTGAATGTCTAGTATCATTTCATTTTCCATCTTTGATACATTTTAGACTGGCTGGTACAAATAGTCAACTCGTTTTAAAGAAAAAGTTTTGTTTTGGTTTCAACTTCAAAATTAATTTATAGAATTTAAGTTTTAAAATTGATGTTGACTTATGTAAATTTTGTAAATAAGCATATTTTAAGATAGCTTATAATGATTAAAATTTTATTGGGATAATACAATTTTTGGTTATTGTATTAAGGTTCGATTTTCATTGTGATTATTGAAAGTTTTTTTGTTACAATCGAATAATTGTACTCTCAAAAATTATAAAATGATCATTATTTTTAATACGGAAAGTAGATTGTACATAAAACTCCATTTTTATTATTGATGTGGATGGGTTTTGCCATGTGGACGGGTTTCACCAACAGTATCAATCAACAACTAATAATAATAATAATTTTTAAATAATAATACAAATAATAATAATAATTTTTAAATAATAATAGTAATAATAATTATTTTTAAACAATAATAAAAATAAAAATAATAATAATAATAATTTCAAAATAATAATAATAAAATATTATTAATAATCGTAATAATTATTTAAATTTTTTAAAAAAATATGCTATTCGTAATGAAGAATTTTAAAAAAACCTTTATTGATTACAAGAAACCTTTGTTTTATTATATATTTATAATGATAGATAGAATAGGAAAAATAATTTTTTTTCTTAAATGAAATAAAAATAGGGTTAAGTTCAGATGACCATCTGGGGTTTGGGCGGTTTTCCACTTAACCACCTGTAGTCAGTAAAGCTACATTTAAACTCCCGATTTTTTGAGTTGAAGTGAATAACTCATTCATTAATAACTCACATTTTAAGTTGGATAAAGACTTAATTACCCTCTTTATATATAAACGATAGATGAGAGAACATGCGAGGGAAGAACCTGAATATTGAAAATTAGTTTGAGGTGGGAAATTAAGCACATCCATACCCCCATGGCCCATTCAATCTAACCTCCTCGAATTCACATCAAAATAAAAAAATTTAGAAGAACAAAATGCATACATTTACATCAAATCGAGCAATTCAAGAACTCTTCAAACTAAAACAAAATAAAAAAGAACATGTGTATACCAAATTACCAATCAAAAAACGAAAAATAACAACTGAATTTGAACAACGAAATTCTGGTTTTCAACAATGTCACAATTTCATCAACATTCTCCCAAATGGGTCTTCAAAATTAGAAGAAAAAAAAGTTGAGGAAATCTTCAGGAACAAATGTAACCAAACAATAAAACAGAAAGAAAGAAAAAAAAGGGGCGTGCTCAACTTAATTACCCTCCATATATGGGATATGAGTTAATGAAGGAACTCTGTTAATTACCCAGTCATGATCATCAAACATTACAAGGAACTCTGTCAAAGAAACCATTGAGGCATCTGTTTCTCCATGGATTTCCAGCATTTCACTAATCCCGTAAGAAGGAATATAGATTGCTCTTAACAATTTGATGTACATTAAAGCATCAACTTTCTTAATCTGTACAGTATCTTCATTAACAGAACACCACATTAGTGCATCAAATGCAACCCGCTTTCTCCTGTCTGGTGGACTACTGCAGATAGGGGCCAGAACAGCAAAAAACATGCCCAAATCCAATTAAGGTTTCCGTAACCTCAACAACCATCTGAGTATCAAAGCCAATGTCAAACATGTCCGATACATCCCTTTCTATGCCATCACTTTCCAGCTGCTGTCCCAAAGATTCTGCACCAAACTGTTTATCCAACTCCTTTATGGAATTTGTATTACTTTTCATCACAGTGGTTTGTATAATCTCAGGAATCTCATTACAACTGAGTGCCATTGGCATTGAATCTCTATGATTTTCATTTGTTAATGTCCCCTGCAACTGCACTATACCCTGTACACCAAAATCTTTTTCTTTCTTGAAGTTCAGATTCCGATCAACTCGTACACAAGCTGTAAGTGTGGCCATGAAGGCTCAAGGTAGGGTTCATCCTCTTCAGGATCCACATTCTCAGACCCTGTATTTTAATGAGAAGCCGGGGGTAAACTCCGAAATATATTTAAAGAAATCATCCTAACCGTGTTCACAAGCACTAATAACCATACCTTCGCCTTCAAGAGCAATTCCCAAATTCACATGAATCTGAGGAAGCAAGTAAGCCCATTCATTCCCACTAGCCTCGGCAGCATCCAATGCCAGCAAAAATTCCTCTAAATGCCTATCAAATGCCTCCAATCTTGACCTAGCCCCATCAGCCCTAGCCCTCAAAACATCCAATTCCTTAATGAACGCATTATAAACATGCCCAGGGTTGACTTCTAATTTGGTGACAAAGAAAGAAAAGCAAATGGCGTATATGCAAAGGCTTTTTCGACAAGGGTTGTTGGTGGGTGAGGTCATTAGGAGTGGGTTGAGATCTTTCTCTTCTAACTCCTGAACTTGTGGATCTTCATAATTAGGGTCTGATTTTTTTGGTTTTTGGGGATTTTGATTTTTTAGGGTTTGTGGTGATTGAGGTTGAGAACGTAATTGTTCTTGTGGTAGAGTTGGTTGACGTCGTTGCATGTGAGAAAATGGCAAGCGTAGAGAGAGGATGTAGGTGAGAGAGCTG
Organism: Panax ginseng; assembly: GCA_020205605.1. NCBI lineage: Eukaryota > Viridiplantae > Streptophyta > Magnoliopsida > Apiales > Araliaceae > Panax > Panax ginseng. The sequence continues at coordinate 34,703,314 of CM035132.1, forward strand.
GGTTGAGAAGAGAGGAAGAAGAAGGGTATTTCAGACATTTATCATATTTTTTAAATTGTTATAGCCCTTTTCACGCGCTTTTGGCGTTTGACATACACGCACGGTTAAGTTGGATAGAAAAGGTGACGTTTTCACTTCAACTCAAAAAGTCGGGAGTTTAAATGTAGCTTTACTGACTACAGGTGGTTAAGTGGGAAACCGCCCAAACCCCAGGTGGTCATCTGAACTTAACCCAAAAAAATGTGTCATTTCCACACCCTTCCTCTATTAATTATTACAGCGATAAATCAATGTATTCTGCTCATACTCCTATAAACTCGCTCTTCTTCAATATACAATATATACACGTGTATATATAACATATATATACACGTGTATATACGGCGGTGGAGGTAGCAGTTGGCCGGAAAAATGGGTATCAAAAGTGGGAAAGATTGGAAAGGCGGTGATTGAGGAGGCGCTGAAGGCGGGGAAAGATCAAAAATAATTATTATTACTATTATTATTTTGAAATTATTATTTGTATTATTATTATTATTTAAAAATTATTATTATTATTATTATTAATATTTGTATTATTATTATTTAAAAATTATTATTATTAGTATTATTATTTTGAAAATATTATTATTATTATTAGTCGTTGATTGATCATCATTCTTTAAATCATTCCACATGGCAAAACTCATCCACATCAAAGAAAAAAAAAATGAAGTTTTATGCACAGTCAATTTTTTCGTCCATTTTTTCGGACGGAAATTAAAAATAATGACAATTTTTGTAATTTTTGAGAGTACAGTTATTCGATTGTAACAAAAAAAAAATTGGTAATCACAATGAAAATCGAACCCTAGTACAGTGACCAAAAATTTTATTTAGCGAAGAAAAAAAAAGGAGTAACAAATGATGCATTATCAATTTGCAAAATTAATGATTTAGTCACTCTAGTTGATAAGTTTTATTTAAAACATCACTGAATTTTTAATTTTTCAAATTTCTTCATTGAACTAATTATTATTTTAAAATTGAGTCACTCCGTTAAAAAAAATTTAAATAGACGTTAAATTTTTATCTATGTGGCTTTGAAAAAATATAAAAATAAAAAATACCTATCTGCAGCCTCTTTTTCAATAATACCTATCTGCTTCTTTTCATCTTCAAATAAATATTTCGATCTCCTTTTGGTATCTAGAAGAAGCTTCATCTTCCCTCTGTAATTCAAACGTAAGCTTCAATTTAATATTCTTTCTATACTCTTTGATCGTTGCCACGTGATCGGCGTTGCCGTGAGACTCCTCCTTCTGCTCGATCGACGAAATGATTCTTCACGGAGAGCTTGTCAGATTCGGTGATAGAGGCGGAGACATTCTCTTCTCGTGGTGTTGGTGTCGCCATTTATAGTAGTTTTTTCATATTTGATCTGAATTGATTGATTACTTTTTTATTTCAAAAATTTATCTATTTCTTCCCAATCTACTTTTTTTTTTTTCAAAATTTTCTCCAGATCTGTGTATTTATGGTGTTGTTTTATGTTTGAATTTTTACTTAGAGATTTGAGGAGGGTGATAGTTGATTTGTTTGTGGTGGGGGTGACAGGGGGGAGGGGAATGGGTGTTGAGTGGTGGTTGTGATTGTGGTGGTGGGCTTAGTAGTATCGGTGGTTACAACTGTTTATGGGTTCAAATGGATTTGTATTTTCAATTTTTTTCATATTTTTTTTTCAGATGAAGCTTTGTCAATATATTGTGCAAAATTTGACAGACAAAATTTGTTAAGATTGAATATGTTTTTGGGTAGAAATTTGGCAGAAAAAAAGAGATTTTGATTGTGTTTCTCCCTTCTATTTTTGTCTTTTTTCCTCTGTTAAAAAAAATTTTTTTTGTTAAGATTGAATCTGTTTTTTTCTTTCTCTACAAAAAAGAAAAGTCTCATTTAAATCTTTAGGTATCCTCTTATAAAGCCACCTCTTCTCATCTCTCCCCCACAGGCCACATACATACACAACAGAGTCCTCTGCTTTTTGAGCTTTTGATTTTACTCCACCTCTTCAGATTTACACATGGCACAACACCAAGAAAACAACAATCAATCACCAAGTCATTTGGATTCTCTCTTTTCTTCTTTCAAAGCCGCTCGCTTTCTCTCTCCCCAACAATTATGTTAGTTCCCAGTAGGCACAATAGATCTAGAAGGGGGGGTTGAATAGATCCTTTTTAATTTCAAAATACTTTTCTGATTTATTTAGTATTGCTAACAATTTAACAAATGACAAACATAAAAATCTTTTCAAGCACAGCGGAATAAATAAAAGATCCCCTTCATTGATATAATCATAATCATAAATACATTGTTAAGAGAGTTAGTTCAATTAGTAAGCAGTTAAAACATACATAGCAGCTTATAGCAGCTTAATATACATAATGTAAATGACATAAAGTAAAAGACACAAGGGGTTTGAAGTGGTTCGAGACTCAAGCTCTAATCCACTTCTTCCGCTTTCAACTAGCAGGATTTCCACTAAGGAAGAAAGAAGACTCGAATCACTAAGATTCCTTCAAGGCCAGCAGCCTTGGAACTTCTCTAGTTCCCTAGGAACTCTTCAAGCCCAGCAGGCTTGGAAACTTCATTTAGTCCCTCCGGACAAGGACCCTTCAGGCCCTGGCTTCTTGTTGTTGGAGTTGTTGTTGTTGTTGGTGCTGAGCTGCTAAGATGTCATTAATCTCTGAACATCTCTAGTACTTAGCAGCTTGATGTGGTCCTCTTTGAATTCTGCTTCGAGTCTGGACCACATCTTCTTTGGTGCAGCTGATCTTTACTCTCTTCAGCTCATCTTCATTTGATGTCAGCTGTGCACCATCACCATCTGGATTTGCTAAGTCTCTGTGCTTTTAGTAGTCTTCGTCTGGCACTTAGCAATCCCTGAACCCTTCTTAAATACTTTGCAGATATGGTTCTACACTTGTTCGGGCCAAATTTTCGGTTCATGGTGATCCAGAGAGTGGCTCTCTTGATCTTCTTTGTACTTTCGTACCACTTTTCTCAATGCTATCTTCTTGCTTTCTTCTACTCTCATCTTGGCTGCCAGCTTCAGTGGCATTCTCATCTTTGTTGAGTGAAGCTTTGATCTGTTTAAGTTCTGTTTCAAAGCTGCTTCACTTCCACCTTGGTAGTTTTACTGCCACTAAGACTTGTTCTGTTGATCTTTTGGTGGAACTCGTAGAGTCAACTTATAGCATTCACCAACTCAACGATTCTGCAACTCCACAATCATCAACAACTTCTGATCTTTGAGACTCTGTTGATTTATACTACTTCCCAATCTTCCCGTTGGAAAGTAGCCATTGAAAGTTATTCAAATTGCTTCGCAGATCTCGAGTTATTTGGTGCAGACTGCAGATGTGACATGACACCTTTTTCTGACTTCCTAACACTGCAGTCTGCTGTTTCACCAACCTTGTCAGATATGTCACTTTAATGTCTTGGGCAGGTCGAAGACTTTATTTCTTCCTTCTGATTTCTCGATCAGAGGTTGTCCTTTTTGCATCGATGCTCTCAATAAGCTTTTGTCCGAATATTACCCTTCAGATTGAACCGTTGACAATGCTTCAGTCTTCAGCTATTCGAACTCTACGATTCTGATGCATGTCTTCTTGGTCTTGATCGTAGTGTCTTGTTGACTTGCTTTTTGACGTGTAGTGTTAACACTACGATTTTGAAGAGTTCATTAGATCTCTAATGTGGAACACCTCTTCCTTTTCTTGTGCAGTGCTTCTATACTTTTTTTTGCCTCGATGTTCTCAGATACTGATGACTTGACTCTTTGTTATGGTCCCTTCTGAATAGCAAGACATCTCAAATTTGTAGCATGCTCAGTTCGCTTTCTCCTTGTGATCTCCTGTTCACTTATCATCAATGGACTGACCCATGCTTAATCACTTTAGCCTTGTTATTCAGAGGCTGACCAGTATCTTTGTGTATACTCCATCAGTTTCTTCTTTGTATGGCAAATATTACGATCTTGGTTACCTTTAAGATCGTTGTCATCTTTCTTCTTGACAGCTACTGCACTTGCTGACTTTCCTTAGTCAGTTACAGAAGTCTTCTTCTGATCTTCTTGTGGAAGACTTCATCTCAGATGGCTTCATAACTCAATCTTGATACGGATTGAGTTGGTGCTTGGATCTTCTGTTAGCTTGCATGCCATTCGTTGAGTGCTCTCTAGTTTCCTTCAGGTGGGATGTATCTATTCAGTGCCAACCAAAGGCTTCATTCCTTTGGATATTCTGGGAGTGCACATTAGTTGAGAATCGTATTTGCTCTATGATTCTGTCTTGGCATTGTGAGCACATCCATCTGTGTTCGTGAGTCCCGCACTCTCTACGATTCAAATTTGATCAGACAGACACTACGACTCTGAGATCAGATCTTGACACTCTATGATTTCTATTGTTGTGCTTGTTTTCATCTGATCTTGCTCGACTACTATTTCTGCCTCTGATGTGATTAGTAGACTCTATGACTCTGAGTATAGTCTACGATTCTTGACTTGGGTGGCGAGATACTCTACTACTCATAGGCGTGTTGTCTCTATGATTACGAACACGACTTCCTCGGCAGACTACTACCGAGAAAGTTCTCCTCGACACACTCATTTATCTTTCTTCGCTCTCCCCGAAGTCTACGAACTCCGAGATCTACTATCTTGCGGACTACGATTCTACTTCGATAGCTCTCGAGTTTTCCTCGACTCTCCGGCGCATCACGATTTACAGTGCAAGTGCTTCGACGATCGACATGCTTTATCTATTACATCATAAGATCAACCTAACATGCTTGATCTTTCTATATTTATAGTCCTTGTACATCATTTCTTTTTAAGGACTTAACAAAGCTGTTTTCCTTATGTAGGATCAAACTAACACATTTAATCAATTCATTCTAAGTCTTTGTACATGTGTTTCTATTATCTATCAAAGGACTTTACAACTTTTCTTAATGCAAGCATACTTGTATATTCATTCATATATATATCATAATCAAATCATATATAAATAGGAATATCATTCACATGTTTATTCCTGACAATCTCCCCCTATTTGATTATGACAAAAAAAAACAATAATTGCATATGCATGTTATGAATGAACCTTATATACAGTGAGCAGCTGTATTTCTAAAACAGATAATCATGAATGTCATTTATAATGATGTGGAATTTAATACACTGACATTTTACATCCTGGATCCAGAACATACCTAACTAGTTAGAGATGTACCTCTTTGGTTCCATGTATGCTTCCAGGATGTCTGTTGATCAGTTACTCATTTATTTGATTTGTTTGCTCTTCCTTCTCCTCTTCTTCTGGCTCCCCCTCAGTCTTAGGCTCATCATCCTTTGGCTTCCCCTCAGATGATGAACCATCTTCTTTTTCTGCTTTCTTCTTCTTTGTCTTCCTTTCTTGTTTGCTCATGCTCTCCTTGCCTTTTCTTGAATGCCTCTTATTTTGCCTTTTTCCATGCCTCTTTTTCTCCCACTTTTTGTCATTAATCACTTGAGAGAGCTGTTCCATGTTGAACATAAGCTGCTCCATTAGATAAGAGGAGTTACCGACCTCAATCTTGAGTTCTTGTTGGCTTAACTCAAGTTGCATAGAGAAGGACTGATTCATGTTGTCAATCTTGTCAGAGAGGACTTTGAGTTTCTCTTCATTTGCCTCTTGTGCTCGTAGAGCGTCAGCTTTTTGATCTTGTATGGCTTTCAGATAGATGTGATCTCTCTCTTTGATTTTGAGAGATATATCAGCCATAGTTGCTTGGAGTCTATCTTGAACTGAATTATCTCCAGCTACTGTCACCATCTTTGCTTCTTCAGTGATGATAGACATCTTCTTGACCAATTCTTCAGAATTTTTTAGTAGTTCCTGCTCTGTGGGAATTTGGTCATCTGGTTGGGCAGTCTCTTGTTGAACACTAGATTGGACTCTACGATTTTCATCCTTGGATAAATTTTGGAAAGTGTTGACAATCTGAGAAATTGTTGAGTACCAATCGATATTGGAAGATGAATGGATGGTAGATGTCTGAGCTTGGGAAGATGGAGGCTTTTCAATTTGGATTTGGAAATCATCAAGGGTAGAGTAAACAGACTCTACGATTATTCCTTTGGCCATAGTCCTTCTGCCTTCAGTGTCCACTCAATGATCATAGGGAGTATAGTGGTTGCTAGCATGTCTGTAGACTTTGTAGTGAGGCTGGTCTTTGATCATCATTGTAGCAATACTCTTTACCCTTGGGAAGTTTTGTGACACCAGCTCTAGATTTGGAAATTGAGAGTAACACCAGCTGAAGTAGCTCTCATATTTCTCATTGTGTGCTTTCAGCCAAGGCATCCATGGATAGAACCATCTTATTAGAAGGTCTTTAGAGTTATACAGTATTGTTGTGCAGTTTAATTCCATGTTTTTCCAGTTGTGAAGTACTTCATCTGTGGTCATTCTTACAACTCGAAGTTGTTCATTTCCTTGATTTATCCATCTCGTTGGTGGTTCTGCTGGTGGCTCATCAAAGACTTCCACTACAATTCTTTTGGTGATTCTGGCTGGAGAGAGAACAGGATAATATTCTGTTTCCTCTGATTCCTGAAGTGCAGAATCAGACTCTTTCCCTGTTTCCTCCCTTTTTGATCCAGAATCTTGCCGACTTCCTTCATCAGATTCTTCAGTAGATTCTTCTTGCTGAATTTCATTTCCAGAATCTTCTTCAGCAAGATCTTCCTTTGATTCATCTTCTACATCACTGGATTCATCCTTAGCACTTACTTCCTGTGATACCGACTCATCATCACTCAATTCAACGACAGCATTGGAGTGATTATTTTTCCTTTTGGAGGTAATTTGAGCAAGTAGTCTGTAGCTCTTTCTTCTTGTTGGAAGTTCAGTAATAGGAGTTTCAGATACTTCTTCTTCTTCAGACTCTGAGGCCTTTGAGTCATCAGACAGGCTTTCTTGATTTTCATCATTGACAGAGGCATGTCCTTCTTCTTCAGAATCATCATTATTTGATCCATCACGAGAGCTTGTTGGAGCATTTGCATCTGAACATTCAGATGGGTCATTTTGCAGCTTTTCTTCAACGTCAAAGTGAGTACTCTGAGAGTTGGCCATAGGGCCTACATATTCTTCTTTATCAGCTGAGTTTACATCTTCTTTTATGGGTCCAATCTCAGGGGACTCAGTTTTGAGATTATCAGTTCCCTTCTCTTTCTTTGACTCTACGTCCTCTTCTTTGTCAGATATGCTTCCTTGGGGAACTGGAACTTGTCTGTTTTACCATTTTAGCTTTCTTTTTGAATGGCTCTTGAAGCAGCCTATTGCTTCTTCGCTTTGTGGTTTCAGCAGTCAAGACTTTTTCTTCTTCATTCTTTTTTTTGGTGGATAGACTTCTTGGTGGGGACTTGGTTTTCTTCACACCTCTAGATTTCTTTCTGGCTGGTGTGATTTCTGCTGATTCAGAGTCACCAGACTTAGAACTTTCTAACTCTCTTGCCTTCTTCTTCTTTGCAGAAGCCTTGCTGCTGCTCCCAGTAGTCATCCTCATATTTTCCTTGGGATTCTTCTTCCATTTCACGAACAGTTGTGGAGACATTACTTTGTGAACATTTAAGGGCTCTCCCTCATTATCCTTGATTTTGCTTCCTAGCTTCTTTTTCATCATTATGCTTAGCAGTCTTCCATGAAAAACTTTTGTAAGTGGTTTGTCCAGAGATTTCTTCAACTCACCTTTTTTTCATCCATTTGGAGATTTGGTCGAACAAGATAGCTCCAAAATTGATTGGCTTCTTCAGAACTATCGCAGACATGATCTTCAACTGTTGGTCGAAAGTATGTTGTCGTGTGCGGTGTCTTTCGCACAAGATACATTTTTCCACTATCTCGATAGAACTCAATTCCTCCTGAAACTCCTTTTTCTTCATATCCTTCAGACTAGGGTTTCTTTGGTACCCCATAATCTTCTTTGCTTTCTCAGTGTCAATCTCATCAAGGTTTTGCAGTCCTAGGTCAAGAAAATCTAGGCATTGGTTGATATCGGATGATTTCAGTTTTAGAGATTGACCTTTAACCTTGGTTGAAAGAGTTCCGGCATTTACGGATGCATTTGAGTAGAATTCCTTAACCAGTTCAATGTATACTCGAGTGCTTGCCTCAAGACATTATGAGAATCCAGCTTTTTTCATGAGTTCAAGAATGTCTCTGAACTTCTTTTTGAATTTCTCAAATGACTTGGTTCCGAGTTGAATGCCAGTGATTACTCGCCAATATTCCATTTGAATGATTCGAGGGATATGGATATTGATTCAGGGAGATTTATGAAGTAAGGCTAATTATGATTTGAACTCTGGAAGTTTTAGTGGTTTGGCTTCGAAGAGAATTCTAGGGTTTGAAAATGGGAGGGAGAGAGGTTCAATGGATTTTGGTAACTGTTTGTAGATTTTGAGTTTGTCTTTTATGGCGCTTCCTTCTTACATCTGCTAGATATCGCTTATGATGTGTCGACTAGTTATTGGTTGCCTGAATGCCCAAAGAACGAACAGAATTCCCCAGATAACTTGTCGGTTAAGTTGTCTCTTTTAGAAGAGTGGACGTTTGATTGACATGGATTGACCTTTGACCTCTTGAGTTCGTAGAGTAGCATGATAGGACAACTATTGACTCTACGTCTTCCTTTGTTGACTCAACGATCAATTCTCTGAAAGATGTTGCAGTGCATGATTTTGACATTTTTCCTTATGATGAAACTGCATAGCTCAACCACTGATGTACCCCAAGCCAGTTTAGGTACTCAAGTTCTAATGTAAGTTTGCAAGATGTCTTTTCAAACTGTATTTGAACTAATCTCCTCATACTTCAGAATGGTAGAGCAATTGTCTCGTTCTTCCAAGCTCCTCATGAGCTAGTGTCTTTTGCAATTGTTGAGTTTTCACTATGATCGTTGAGATTGCATCACGATCGTTGAGATATCTTAAAACTCTATTGTATAATCGTTGACTGACTTGGTCCTTGAGATGAACTTTTACTAAGCATACCTTCTGGGTAAAGGTAGCTCAGGAAGGGCCAACCTCTTAGAGCGAGCTAAGGGTCAGGTTTGTCCCTGAGACGCTTTTCAGATGAAATACTTTAGAAGTGATTTGCACTGATATCTCATTTGACCTTTTCTGTTTGGGGAGTCCTTCTTCCAACTTTAGACATTTGCACTGGCTGCAATTGTGGTGTTCTCCCGCTCTTGCACTACGATCAGATGTTTGATCGTAGGTACTCCACGATTTTGAGTTGGGTGGTTAAAAGGTTATCAGTAGTACATTTTGAGACGTTTCTACTGACTATGGATCTTCATTTGGTTCATCAGCCACAAAGTTTTGGGACTTTGTAGCTGGTACACACAATATATTTCTGATGGTCTGGAGCTTCTGTACTGTTAACAGATTACTGCTCTCCCATAGTTGATACTGTCTTCTCAGAGAGACATATGTTTTTCTTCTTCATGTGTAGTAGAAGGCAACCATGCATATCTCATTCTGGCTGAAGTCATTAAATCTCTTTGTATCATAGGAATGGGCATTTTCAGGGTTGATCATTCTACGATCATTTGACAGCACTACGAACGTAGTATTCCTTGTCAGTTTGTGCTTGCTGAGTTCTGCTCCCATAGTGAGTTCCTCATGATTGATGCTCGATGATCCTCTGTAGTTAGCTTCCTTGAGGATTCTTCTCTTATGACATGCTTTGCATGATTGAGTATATAAGACCCTTTTCTTCTTGTTAAGTGGTCTGCTTCCATATAAAGATATGCAGCCTTTTTGAGCTTCATTTAGATTAGCTCAACAGGTCTTCAAGGACAGGCTTTGACATATAGGAATTTTGTCATAATTGTTTCTGAACAGACCTAAGCCTTTTGCTGGTTGACTCTTCTTGACTGAAGTCTTTTGCTTTAGCATTCCTTAGTGTGGTCAGATAGACCAAGTACCTGCAGGTTATTCATTTTTAATTTTTGGTACCCATGGTCAAATGGGTCCTGCTAGGTTAGTTTACCAAACCCCTGTTCCTCATATTTGAGTAATCATCATGTTGACCACCATCAGTCGTATTCATGCATATACTTCATTTAGATAATATATTTTGAGATGCGTGGTGGTGAATCTTGAGAGAAATCAATTTAATAAAACACTTTTCTTTGATGGTTTCATCATATATAAGAGTTATGATCACAGAGTTTAAATGTTCACAGTGAGAATCAGCTCTACGATTTATTAGCATCTGGTTGATTCATGGAGGTGATCAGTTTCTATGAATCTTCAAGATTTTCTTGTATATCTGATCATTCTTTGTGTGTCATTTAAACACTCAGACCATAGGATGTACAAAGCACATTAACTCATCAGCAAAGATTTCTTCACATTCAATCGACTTGTGAGGCTCTTAAAACCATTTCAGGTCTCTTTCAAGTTATCATCTTCAACCTAAAACTTGGATGGAGAGAAATTTTATAGACATTTGAGTTTCCATTATTAGTGTACTTTCTCTCTTCACCCTTTTAGATAGATTATGAATACTTGAAGGAAAACTGTTATAGTTCATGAGTAAGATGAAAATATGATGTTTATATCTACGTTAGCGAGGAACTGTACCTTTTTGTTGTCAGTTTCTTAACAGTCATTTATCTTAGATATACTGAGTTTAGGCATTGATGTGCATGTTTTCTCATTTGCTTCGATGACCATTGCTCCGAGTTAATCTTCATCGATCGATTCGTGGTCTTGAAGATACTGAAAGCTAAGAGAGTGTCGATTCTCTAATTCTTTGACATCCTTGAGTTCATAAGATTTACATCCAGCTGCGGTTTGACCAAGCATGTGGTTGAGAAGTTCTTCTTTCTTCTCTGGATAAGCATTAATTAGCATGTATGGCCTTTTTATCTTTTCAGGCTGGTGGATGTTTGAATCTTTCCTGTTGACATCTCTTGAGCTTTCTAGCCTAGTCTTCAGACAACAAGATTGACATCGAGCAAGGATTGGTCTTGTTGATATGATAATCAAAGACATGGACCAATCTGAGCAGCTTCAGGTGTATAAGCACATTTACCTGTACACAATATTTCCAACGTGTGAGCTCATCTGCATATAACAAGTGACTTACTACTAAACTAAGTCTAGAACAATGTTTGTACCTAGGATCAGACTCAAAGCGATTAGCTTTTGAATGTAGCATGAGAACCTGCTCTGATACCAATTATTAGTTCCCAGTAGGCACAATAGATCTAGAAGGGGGGGTTGAATATATCCTTTTCAATTTCAAAATACTTTTCTGATTTATTTAGTATTGCTAACAATTTAACAAATGACAAACATAAAAATCTTTTCAAGCACAGCGGAATAAATAAAAGATCCCCTTCATTGATATAATCATAATCATACATACATTGTTCGTAGAGTTAGTTCAGTGATAAGCAGTTAAAATATACATAGCAGTTATAGCAGTTAATATACATAATGTAAATGACATAAAGTAAAAGACACAAGGGGTTTTAAGTGGTTTAGAGACTCAAGCTCCTAATCCACTCTTCTGCTTTCAACTAGCAAGATTTCCACTAAGGAAGGGCAGCACCCTGAATCACTAAGATTCCTTCAAGGCCAGCAGCCTTGGGACTTCAGTTCACTAAGAACTATTCAAGGCCAGCAGCCTTGGAACTTCTCTAGTTCCCTAGGAACTCTTCAAGCCCAACAGTCTTTGTGCTTTTAGTAGTCTTCGTCTGGCACTTAGCAATCCCTGAACCCTTCTTGAATACTTTGCAGATATGGTTCTACACTTGTTTAGTTTCAGCTTTCGATTCATGGTGATCTGTAGAGTGGCTCTCTTGATCTTCTTTGTACTCAGCCACTTTTCTGAATGCTATCTTCTTGGCCTTCTCGGCTCTCAGCTTGGCTGCCAACTTAAGTGGCATTCTCATCTTTGTTGAGTGAAGCTTTGATCTGTTTGAGTTCTGCTTCAAAGCTGCTTCACTTCCACCTTGGTAGTCTTACTGCCACTAAGACTTGTTCTGTTGATCTTTTGGTGGAACTCGTAGAGTCAACTTATAGCATTCACCAACTCAACGATTCTGCAACTCCACAATCATCAGCAACTTCTGATCTTTGAGACTCTGTTGATTTATACTACTTCCCAATCTTCCCGTTGAAAATTAGCCGTTGAAATTTATTCAAATTGCTTCACAGATCTCGAGTTATTTGGTGCAGACTGCAGATGTGACATGACACCTTTTTCTGACTTCCTGACACTGAAGTCTGCTGTTTCACCAACCTTGTCAGATATGTCACTTTAATGTCTTGGGCAGGTCGAAGACTTTATTTCCTCCTTCTGATTTCTCGATCAGAGGTTGTCCTTTTTGCATCGATGCTCTCAATAAGCTTTTGTTCGAATATTACCCTTCAGATTGAACCGTTGCCAATGCTTCGGTCTTCAGCTATTCGAACTCTACGATTCTGATGCATGTCTTCTTGGTCTTGATCGTAGTGTCTTGTTGACTTGCTTTTTGATGTGTAGTGTTAACACTACGATTTTGAAGAGTTCATTAGATCTCTAATGTGGAACACCTCTTCCTTTTCTTGTGCAGTGCTTCTATACTTTTGTTTTCCTCGATGTTCTCAGATACTAATGACTTGACTCTTTGTTATGGTCCCTTTTGAATAGCAAGACATCTCAGATTTGTAGCATGCTCAGTTCGCTTTCTCCTTGTGATCTCCCGTTCACTTATCATCAATGGACTGACCCATGCTTAATCACTTTAGCCTTGTTATTCAGAGGCTGACCAATATCTTTGTGTATACTCCATCAGTTTCTTCTTTGTATGGAAAATACTACGATTTTGGTTACCTTTAAGATCGTTGTCATCTTTCTTCTTGACAGCTACTGCACTTGCTGACTTTCCTTAGTCAGTTACAGAAGTCTTCTTCTGATCTTCTTGTGGAAGACTTCATCTCAGATGGCTTCATAACTCAATCTTGATATGGATTGGGTTGGTGCTTGGATCTTCTGTTAGCTTGCATGCCATTCATTGAGTGTTCTCTAGTTTCCTTCAGGTGGGACGTATCTATTCAGTGCCAACCAGAGGCTTCATTCCTTTGGATATTTTGGGAGTGCACATTAGTTGAGAATCGTATTTGCTCTATGATTCTGCCTTGGCATTGTGAGCACATCTGTTGAGGTCGTAGTCCTACACTCTACGATTCAGCTTTGGCTGTGCAGACACTACGACTTTGAGATCAGATCTTGACACTATGATTTCTATTGTTGTGCTTGTTTTCATTTGATCTTGCTCGACTACGATTTCTGCCTCTGATGTGATTAGTAAACTCTATGACTCTAAGTGTAGTCTACGATTCTTAACTTGACTGTGGCAGATACTCGGTCGGCTCATAGGCAGGTTGTCTCTACGATTCTGAACATGACTTCCTCAGCAGACTACGGCCCTGAGGAAGTTCTACTCGACACACTACGATCTTTCCTCGTCTCTCCTGGAAGTCTACGAACACCGAGATCTACTATCTTGCATACTATGATTTTGCCTCGATAGCTCTCGAGTTTTTCTTGACTCTCCTAGCAGACTACGATTTCTGGTGCAGTGCTCGACGATCAGACAAGCCTATCTATTACATCATAAGATAAACCTAACATGCTTGATCTTTCTATATTTATAGTCCTTGTACATCATTTCTTTTTCAGGACTTAACAAAGCTGTTTTGCTTATGTAGGATCAACCTAACACATTTGATCAACTCATTCTAAGTCCTTGTACATGTGTTTCTATTATCTATCAAAGGACTTTACAGCTTTTCTTAATGCAAGCATACTTGCATATTCATTTATATATATATATCATAATCAAATCATATATAAATAGGAATATCATTCACATGTTTATTCCTGACAAATTAAATTCTAATCTTCACAAATTTGAGATGGGTTACTACTCTATAATTCAAGATTTTTGTGTGTTTATCTCGATTTTAGTTTAACTATTTTAGCAGTTAAAATCATTCCCATAATTTTTAATTAGATCTTTTTTTAAAATTTTATAAATTGAGTTATGGTTTTGAACTTTTATCAGATTTTTTTTAAAAAAAACTTGAATTCAATTCTTATTTTTCTTTTGATTTTGTGACCCATCTCAAATCCTCTATTTGTAGAACCCCGAGAGAGCGAGCGGTGAGCTTTTTTGGCTTTTTGGCTGTTAATTTTCTTGGTTTAATCAATGGCTGGTAAATCAAAGAACGACCCATATGGGTTGGGACAGAGATCAAAGCAAGGACTTCGATTACGCAGTCTAGGAGAAATGTTTTGATTGTGTTTCTCCCTTTTATATTTTTTTTTTATATTTAGATTGTATTTATGTAAATTCATATGTGGATTTTCAATTGATTCATGTTCTTGTTGAGGAAGGCCTCTTGTTTGATTATCTGGGGTTGTACATTTGCTCTGTAATTGGTAAATAATGTCATTTAATTTTTTTTCTTTTATTTTTATTGTCCACGTTGGATAATAGCTGAAAGAATTTAACAACCGTGAGTCAAGAGTTAACAGAATGACCCAATTTTAAAATAACAATTAGTTCAATGGAATAATTTGAAAAATTAAAAGTTCAGTGGTACATTAAGTAAAACTTGCCAATTACAATGACTAAATCATTAATTTTTCCATTATCAATTAAAAGCTGCTCTTGTTGTCAATAACGATGTAGACAATTGGCAATCAAAAAGTATTGAAAAGGGTTGTTACAGAGGCTAGCAATTTACACTCCTTCAGTTTAAACTTGAAGTTCTCTATGTCATTCTAACGCAGAGCAAGAAAACGCATTTATAATTATAATTGTACTGTAATTGTATAAAATTGTACAATTTGTGGATACGGTGTAATCTTTATTTTTTATTAACTGCACATTGTGGATGTAATTGCGGATACATCCATAAAATCTCACTACAAATTGCACCGCATCACACTTTATAATAAACTATATGTTATAAAATTATACATACAGCCGAATAGAACTGAAAGTTTAATATTCAAGACTAGATGCGAAAAGATGTTAGTTATTTTTGTTGCTATAATATACTCGTCAGTTTTCAATTTTAGTTATTTATTTCACGGCTTAAAATGCTCCACAAGTTCCTAACAAATATGATACCCATATATATTTTGACATAAGTTAACATAGTAGGAATATATGAATTTCACGTGTCAATATTTTTTTTGAAGAATGGAGTAAATATGATTTCGCAGTGTTCAATCCCCACTATCCTTTCAAGTGAACATGCTTTTGCTAGGAAAAAATCTACTATAAATATCTAAATATATATTTACATAGTCTTACCATGGTTTTGAAATCCACCATGTACTACACATGGACTAACACTAAAGTTGTTGCATGGTCATGATTTGATTAATGATGAAAATGTGTAAGGATGATTTTTTTATTTATTTATTTAGTTTGTCAGTGTATTTTGATGTATTGTCATTATAAAATATGTTAATATATTTTTATAATGATATATGTGCTTTTGAGATATACACTTGGTAATAAATGAGTTGAAAATTGAAATCTCAGTTCTTAGTGTATTGTAATCCCTGTAATGATTATTGAGATTGATAATTACATGAGATAAAAGTTTTGTTTATCATGTATGCTAAAATATATTTGAAAAATCCAAACTTATTTAGATAAATATTTTAGAAGTGTTAATTTGCTAAATAGTCTCTTATACAAGTCATTAACATATTTAAAAGTCTTTTTAATCAACCTATGTGTTACTTGAGTATGTATGATAAATCATAAAGTGAATTAAGTCTTTCATGCTTATTATTGTTTCATTTATGACCTACATGCAGTGGCAAAGCCACATAGGACTTTGTGGGGTCAATCGACCCCACTGAAAAAAAATTTCTTTATAATGTAAGTTAAATTTTAAAAATTTTAAGTATTATATATAAATTGACCGCACTAAAGTTTTATAAATTTTTTATTATACGGGGTCAAATTGAAAATTTATAACTTTGTCAATCAAATTTTAACCACATATGACTCATATCCTCTCAATATATGTATCTCTCTCTATAATATTTTAAACTAAATAATAATCTAATTTATATTATTTTTAAAAATAAATAATGAATCACTTACTTATGAACAGTTGTGATTAAAAAAGTCGATTATGTCAATATAGTGTATATATACCATATATTATTACTCATTATATTTTTATTATAATATAGTATATATTTATATATTCGAAAGTATAAAGTATTTTAAAAAAATTGGCTCGAGGGCGTTGCCCCCGAACCCCCGCCAAAGTATCCTGAGTTGATGCATACCGATATATTCCTCTCTCAAGAGTCAAATATCTACTTAATGCGACTTCATCTAATACTATATTATAAATACTAGGAGAATATATAATATGTGAATAGTTTTGTGTACTACCTTTATGAACTAGCTATACTCTATCATGAGAATACGAAATGAACAATGATCGTACTCATAATTCTCATAAAAGAACGTATCTTCGTACTTCTAAATATTTAGTAGATTTATATCAAACTTCCATAAAAGAAAAAGAAAAAAGATATTAAAATAAACTTTGTTGATCATAATGATCTTGAAGATCCCATGAATGATTATAATAAGTATTTTTATTTTGATATGTTTTATTTATGTTTTAAGTAATAATTGTTTAATTTATGTTTTACATATATGAAGATGTATGGGTCAGAAGCTCATCAAACTTAATTAAAGGCTCTCGAAGAGCGATTATAATATTGTCAAAGGGCAAAAAAACTTTGTATTGATGATTCTTTATATTGTTTTGAGGCAAGCAGAAATTTGCTCAGCTTTAAGGATAAATGTTATAATGGTTATTATATTGAAACCAATAACGAAGGCACTGAAGAATTTTTTTATATTACTTCAATAGTATCATGTCAAAAGCTCATATTAGAAAAACTGTCTATTTTCTCTTATGAGTTATATTATACTAAAATGAGAATAGTTGAAACAAATGTTGTAATACACCAGAAGTGTTCGGATCCAAATGTTTTTATGATTTGGCATAATCATCTAAGATCAATAATGATGCGTTAAATTATTTAAAACTCCCATAAATATCATGAACATCCCTTAAAGAACCAGAAGATTCATTTACCTGTTGATTATATCAAAGTAAATTAATTACCAAACTATCACATTTAATTATTGTTATTTAATGTTTATCTTTCTAAGAAAGAATTCAGGGTGATATATGTGAACCAATACACCCACATTGTGGTATATTCAAGTATTTTATGATTTTACTTGATGCATTAACCAGATGATTCTATTTATGTTAAACATCCTGTTGCACATACACATACTCAAAATGGTGTAGCTGAATCACTTATCAAGAGACTTGAATATATTGCATGACCTTTGATTATGAAATCAAAACTACATGTTTATGCTTGGGGTCATGCTATTTTACATACTGCATCATAACCTTAACATGTGATGTTTTTTTTAAAAGCACGTTTCGAGGATTGTCCTTGTTAATGAAACAGTCTTTCCGCCATTAGGGGGAGAAAAGTCGTTGCCTGAAGCACGACGTGAGATCGTTGTCTGAAGCACGACGGGAGATTAATTGAAATATTTTAACATTATTTAATCTTAATCCTCATACAAATCAATATGAACTAGAAGTTCAAAGAAATATTTATTTGCAATGAATTGCAAATCAATTACCAAAAGTATTCACTAATAATAAGAAAATAGTGAAATCTTATATTCCAGCTGCTAATACTCTAGCAGGGATTGAAGCCCTTGTATAACATTCAGTTAATACAGCAACAAATGAATCAAAGCCACACCTGAAGCGTGGAAGACCTATCGGTGTTAAAGATAAAATTTTCTAGAAGAAGAAAGTACAAGAAAAATAAGTTGCAACCTATAAAGAGGCTATACCCATGAAACATGCTAAAACAAAAAAAAGTTATTGATCTATCCAAAATTTATGAACAAAAATATCCTGTAAATAAAACTCTTAAAAAGTTATCCCCTGAAGATGATCAAGTACCTGAAAATAACGAGATCTCGATACATTATGTATATACATGAGTCGGATATATTTGATAGAAATAAAATTGTTGTCGACAAAATATTTTCATATAAAGTTGTTCTTGATATTACCAGAAGTTATGATCATGAATATGAACCACAAATCGTTGATGAATGTTCAACGTAAAAATATTTGGCCAATGTAGAAAGAGGCTATTCAAGCATAATTAAATTCATTAAGTAAATGTGAAGTTTTTGGACCTATAGTCTGAATACCTAAAGGTGTAATGCATGTGGATATAAATGGGTATTTGTACGTAAACGAAATGAGAAAAATAAAATTATAAGGTACAAAGAGCGACTTGTAGCACAAGGTTTCTTACAGAGGCCTAATATTGATTATGAAAAAAAATATATGCTCTTATAATGGTGGCAATTACATTCAAATTTTTAATTAGCTTGGTATCAAGAGAAATTAATGGATGTTGTTACATCATATCTGTATGGATCATTAGATAATTATATCTACATGGAAATTCCTGAAGGATATAAAATGCCTGAAACATAAATTCTATATCTCGAAATATGTATTCTATCAAGCTACAAAGATTCTTATATGAGTTAAAGCAATCCAGATGCATATTGTGGTATAATCGCCTGAGTGGATATCTTTTGAAAGAAGGATTTGAGAATAATCCAATTTGTACATACATTTTTATCAAAAGATCATAATCTGGATTTGCTATTATTACTGTATTTATTGATGAAAGATTTTGCTCTAGAATAGTCGACAAAAACAACAAATTTGAGATAAAAATATTGGTAAGACAAATTTTTGTATTGGCCTACAAATTTTAATAGCTATAAAATTCTTGTTCATCAATCAACATACATAGAAAAAGTCCTGAAGTAACTTTACATGGATAATGTTAATCCTTTGAGTACTCCAATAATGGGTTGGTCACTTTATATCAAGAAAGATTCGTTTTAACCACAAGAAAATGATGAAGAAACTTTTGGTCTTGAAGTACCATATCTTCGTGAAATTGGTGTTTTGGTCCTGAAGTACTATATCTTAATGTAATTGATACTTTGATGTATCTTACAAATTTGACAAGACTTGATATAGCATTTGCACTTAACTTACTAGCAATGTATAATTATGCACCAACTCGAAGACATTATAATGAAAGTAACATATTTTACGTTATCTTCGTGAGACTATGGATTTGAGATTATTTTATCCAAAGGGTGATAGAACCAAGCATATTGCACCAAAATTATTTTATACACATGAACCCCAGAAGAATGGCGATATTGATATCAAACATATATGATTATGTGATAATTTGGTTGATATATTCATTAAGTCATTACCAACTACAATTTTGAAGAAGATGGTGCACAATATTGGCATGCTTCGACTTAATGATATTTTTACCATGAACAATGAAAATTCTATGTACTTATAAAGGGGAGTAAAAAGGATATGTGCTGATTGTACTCTTTTTCCTTCGCAAAGGTTTTTTCCACTGGGTTTTCCTTTGCAAGGTTTTAATGAGGCAATCCCAAGGCATTAGAAGTTGTACAAGAATATTGTACTCTTTTCCTTCGCCAAAATTTTTCCTACTAGATTTTTATTTGGTAAGGTTTAATTTTAACGAGCCATATTCTTAGAAAATTGCTACAAAAGAACTCCATCCATTTTGTATGAAGACAATACTGCATGTATAGCTTAATTAAAGGGAGGATACATCGAAGGAGATAGAACAAAGCACATATCACCGAAATTCTTTTTCACACATGACCTTGATAAGTGTGGTGACATTGATGTTCAACAAATTCGATCAAAAGATAATCTAGCAGATTTGTTCACCAAAGCATTACCAACTACAATGTTTGAAAGATTGCGTCACAATATTGAAATGCGACAGCTGAAAAACTTAAGGATATATTTATGAGTGGGAGCTAATATGCACTGCACTCTTTTTTCCTTAACCAATGTTTTTTTTTTCCATTGAGTTTTTCCTGGTAAGGTTTTTTAGTGAGACAACTTTCAATGCGTATGACTATACAATAGACATCCAAGGGGGAGTATTATAAAATTATACATAGTGTGTGGATGTCTAGATACATTCCTACCCCTCTTTATTGTAATGACCTTTTAGCTTTGAAACTCTTATGACCTATGAGTTTTGAAACTTTCAAGTATTTATGTACATGTGCTTATACATAGAAGTATTGTCAAGAGGAAGAAAGTAACATACAAATACAATGAGAATGCTCTCTATTTTCCACTAATTATCATTGTTCTTAATATTTAGTATAATCTTTTATAACACTATATATGTTTTATATATACTAAAGAGTTTTGTTGTACACTGTGAAAGTTTTTAGCCGAATTATGATTGCGATGTATGTGCATACATGTGATAGGTATGAATTGAAAAGAGTCTCATTTTAATTTATTTTATTATATCACATACACTTCTACGTTGGTTGCAATCCAACATCGTCAAACATTTGCCAACATGCATATCATTTTCCTCAGAACAGATCTAAAGCACTCCTCTTAAATAACACTGTCTCTTAAATAGTACTCATTTATTAAAATTACGTTGTTTTGATTTTTTTTTTAAAATACAAAGTAATATTAAAATAGAGTGGTCCCACTTGCTTTTCTTTTATTTACAAAAATACCACCCGCAGCCCCACTTATGTTTTAAAAGAATATCCAAAATAACACAATTTTAATAAATGAGTGCTGTTTAATAGAGAATATAATAAGTTGTAAGTGAATAATGTAATTTAATTTATTTCTTATGAATTTAGTCACTTGTACGTGTAATATTCCATTTAGTGTATATTTTTTTAAAAATTCATTAGTTCTCTTCAAATTAATGCAAATTAATATGAAAGACAAGATAATCTATGATAATCACTACTAGAAACATAAATGATGTGTTGAAAACTTTATTTGTGATGAGTTATTAAAATAACTTTAATTAATGTAATTAAGTCTATGACTTTATTTATTTTTAGTTTAATATATGAAATAGTAATTAAATATTATTCATATATAGTTGTAATTTGTAAATTGAACTTTTTATTATTTGTGTTATATATAAGATTTTTAAATAGGTATGTGTTTAAGTGAATAATTTTCATAATGTGAATTAGAAATATAAAAATATATATTATATATTTTTTAAATATATATAAAGTCCGCAAAATTGTAGTTGTTAATATTAGTAACAACACATTATGGTTGATATTATGCCACAACTACTTCATTCGAGTCGATGTTAGGGATATAAATTTGAAAAAAATAAAAATAAATTCTGATTTTACAAATGTTTTTATAACCGAGGGAGCCTCAAATCACACAAGTTTTTATATGATACCGAGGACGGGTATTCTTTCTCACCGTTCATAGTAATTATGATCAAATCCTAAACTTGTTCATAAGAACCTTTATGGACTACAAAACAAAATACTAAGAACATATATAAAACAAATACAATGGGCTGACCATGTAGAACTTGCTCAGCTTGGCTCAAGATAAAGACTAATTTACAACAGAAAACTCAAAACAAAACAAAGATAATAAAATTACTTATCTGATTGATGCAGAAATCCCCAAAACCCATCTCTGCATTCTATCGCCTGGTATTATTCAACTTTCATAGGCAGACGATCCAAGATCAGCAAAGAGAAGTGGTCTCTCCATTCACGGGGGCCGGCAAATGGCATGAAACCACATAACAGAGGCAGAAATAGAAGCACGGTAGCATAGAACAGAAACCGCCTGATCCAAAATGGAAATATTCTACTGCTTTTTGACCTTTCAGTCACAGTGATGCGCCCATTGAGTATAATAAACAAAGCTGGGGTACAAATATTAGAGAAGAAATGCAACAAGCACAGAGTCTCCCAATAAAAGAGCCAGTGATATCCGCTGCCTCCTAATGTATCAATGCAAAATTTTCCTGCAAAACCACATGCGACTCCTAACAGTAGAAGTATGAACGTAACTGGCATTGCCTGCTTTGAAGTTGTCGAACGCTGCAGAAGCAAATAGGTGATTGAAAGGATCATTAACACACCAAATAACATACGGGTTACAACTTGAACCTGACACCTCAAAATTTGCAGTCCTGAACTGATAGATGTCATTGGCTTTGGGATCCACCAAGACTTTGAATCCTGAAACCAGTGTGCCAAAAACATTCTCAAGCAACAAGACAAATACACAATCACATAGCGCAAACAAAAAGAAAATGGTTAACTAATAATTTGAAATTAATGAAGGAAAATGGCAGCTAAGCTGTACTCTACATGCAACTGGACATAATAAGGCATGATACATACACCCGTAAATTCTAGATCTTTTAGGTCAATTGCTACCTAACATGTTGATTCCAAACTAAATATTTTTTTTCTCTAAATTAAACACATTGCTTGGTTGCATTTGAGTTTGACGGGTATTAGGGGGTTGTCAATCCAAGTTCCATATATACTTTTGTAGCATAACTATAGTTAAGTCAATCAGTTTTAAAGAAGTCATTATCTATTTGTATTTTAGCAGCCTTTGAACATAATAAATAAATCAATGCCAAAAGACAGGTTTTACCTCGGTAGGTATACAAGATGCAGTAGCTTCAGTAATCCTCTGGTGAGAATAAATATAAGTTCCATAAGCAAGCGAGGCCAACATTATTAGCAAACCAGCAACAAGACAGTCAATGCACTTTTTTAGCAGCTCAGCATGTCTGGTGTCTTCTAATTCATTTTTGAATTTTTCAGCTTTAAAAGACGCTTTGGATAAACCCATGGATAATTTAAACCTCTCCAATAGATTTAAATCAGAGCTAAGAGCCAGTTGTGCTTCTTTCAGTTGCATCTTTCGCATAGTAAGACCAATCTCAAATGTCTTCAGATCGTTAGAACGAGTGTGCTCCATGACAGACCTTTCAAGGGTGTTAAACATTGATCCATTCATCATAGAAGGCAGTGTATTTGGAGGAACACAAGCCAACTGCTGGTTTATTTGTCCACCATGCAGGCTGGGTTCACGGTTCATTATATCCGGCTGCATGTTCATTTCATTCTCTTCAAAAGTACTCTGCCGTTCCTGATTGCTGATGGTGTGCAGAATTGCTTCTGAATGGCAATTATTCACACCTGAATGGCAAGTAGAATCCCCTTCTCTGTTGAGAGGCATGGTTGAAGTCAGATTTGAACAATAAATTTCTTTATTTAAATTTCTAAAGTATTCTCCTCTGTTGTTATGGGAAGATTCATTGACTAATCTGAGTGTCATCAAGGTGCTCCGAAATGATTTCTCAAAGTTATTGACAAAGCAATCAAATTTGTCCCCAAAAACCTGTTTCCACACAAGCAATAAAAAAAAGAAAAAAAGAGAGGAAATTTGTCGGATATTGAAAAAAACTTGGAAATGTTGATTGTATCAATAACCATACTAAAAGCAAACGGGCCATATTTTTGATCTTACTTACATTGGCTAAAGACTCTCTCACGGCTAACGTGCAGATCTGCAAGAAGATAATCCAAACAATAAGATTTCTACTTGGACAAATAAAATCAAATGAAAAGTATTTGTACAAGAAATATAAAGCGGCTGTGAACCCACCATTGATGGTGGGCTTCAGCTCTCTATGCGTCGAATGTTTCATCAAAATCCCATTCCACTGCTGAATAGGTTACCAGCTGAGTGATCTCAAACATCTTTATTGCTCAGTAGTCTACATATGAAGTAAATGTGCAACACCCAAACACATAGAACAATCATATTGTGCTAATGGGCATACCACACCAACAGATACATTGATGAAGGACCACGGATACATCAATGAAGCATCATGGACTGAGATGCACGGATTCATTTATAAGATGCAAATTTTCATAGCAGATGGATATACGAAGGACAGTCTGAAAATTACCTTGGAAAGATTATCCACAGACATCCAATCCCCAGTGGCATCTTTTCTTTCCACGACCTAATATCAACATCCACGAGATACCACATTATCAGATAATCCACAAGGTGTCGCCAAATCATCATGAGAGATTTTGGGAAATTCATTAAACATTTTTTAACGAAGTGTATTGAATTCCTTCAAAAGAGATATCTAGATCAAAACTAAACTATGCCAAAAAAATTTAAAATTTTCAATTTGGTTTCACAAAGAATGAATCAGAACAAGAACCAGAACCAGAACCAGAGCCAGAACCGTGACTTTGCATTGACATTGACTAAAATCATTTGTAACCCTACTCCAACATTTTCACCTTCTCCAGCCAATGCATTTCAGTGTCATGGATGAATGAGGTGATAAGTTTCAAATTGTCAAATATTTCAAAAAAAAAAAAGTACAGTAAAAAATCTAATTAATTAACAACGTCTTAACCGGTGGTTATTTCTATAGCTAGTACTACTGTACTAGCATAATCTTATACTTGACAAACCCAAACCCAAAAAAAAGAAGATATCTTTATATCCAAAACCCACGTAAATGTGGATAAAAATCAAAACTTTACAGTAAAAACAAACAGAAACTAACAAAATCACCAAAATTGAACAATTATACAGCTCAATGCATAATGTGCATATTAGTATAATGCTATATATTTATATCAAAAAAAGCATGAAACCAAAAAACCTGAGAGAGAACAGCGGCAATTGACATTCCGAGAGGAAGTGCGAGTGCCTCAACGACGTCACTTTCCTTTTGCCGGAAGGAACCAATCACAGCTCTTCTAGGGTTTCGGTTTTTGCCGGAAACCTGAAAGCCACCTCTATGTGACGTCGTATAACAACATGTTGATGATGATGATTGTTGATCGGATAAGTCAATAATTAGGTTTTTTTTCTTTTTATTCTTTGCCTTCTTTTTCTTAATTGGGTTTGTGGAATTTCCACTATTTGGTTCCAGATGAACTTCGGCCGTCGGATTGCAATCGCCGGAGGCGGTAGAGAGTACGGCGTCGTTCGGAGAGCGGAGGGGTTGCAGACACGGAAGGGGGGAATCCATGGCAATTTTACAGGTAGGGGAAGGGTAATCTGGATAGACTGAAAAATCAATCATCAAATAAAGAAAAAAAGAGAACTGTTTTATGTTTAGCCTGTGAAATCCGATAACGGTCAATTATACATTTTTATTTTGACATTATAAAGTAATATAATATTTTTAATTTGATATTATTTTTAATTATTATTTTAAATATCAAATCACTACAATTGAATTTTTAATTATTGTTAATGCTATATTTGATGACTATCGATAATGTCAAAATAATAATTATGCTGTCAAAATAAATATGTATATTGCTCTGACATAATAATTATTATTCAAACATTAATTATCATTAAAAATTATCCTTAAAAGTCATTATTTTATAAATATATCTTTAATTTTAGTAATGTTTAAAATTTTAAAATTAATTTGAAATATTTTTAAATTAAATTATTTTATTCAATTTGTTGAGCGATTTTTATTTTATTTTATTTTTATAATGGTAGTATAAAATAAAATAATTACCTTTTCAGTTGATTGTACTTGATTAACAACGCACATAATTTGTGATATTAATCATTGCATTAATTAAATGAAATAAAGTCACATAATTTTAAATTTTAATATTTCATAATTTGGCTATAATTTTTTTAATATAAACTATTAATTTATGTTTATATTAAAAAACTTATGTTTTCAGCATTTGATTATTATCACCAAGAAACTTATGGTTCACAAGTTTTGTTCCCCATTAACACTTTTGTCGGCACTCATTTTTCAGAATACTTGCACATTTTATTTCTCTCATTACTTGTTTGTTTAGGAGTGTATCGTGTCGTGTTAAGTAAATTTATATTGTCGAAAATTCGTTTATGACGCGAACACGTTAAGTTTTCGTGTTTATTGTGACGTCTCTAAAATAGGTATATATTATCTATTTTTAATCGTTAAATACATAGTACAGAATATAAATACAAATTTAATTATACAAATGTCGTGTAATATACGACAAAACATAGCTGAGAGTTTAAACAGGAATATTGCCTTCTAGATAATATCCACTCTCAAATAGAGTCCTTATTACATTTATTGTTATACTATTTTATACAATAATAAGGACTACTAATACATCATCTCAGATCATCACTCTGTTCCCCGACTAGTCCCGGCTACGTTCTCATTTCCTGAAGAGAACAATAAAAGCAAAATGGTGAGCTCAACTTGTGACTCCCCCAAAATAGGTATACATCACCCATCTTGGGTAGCCAGATACAAGGTACTGAATACAAATACAAATTAGTTATACAACAGTCGTGTAAAATACGACAAAACATAAACTGAGAGTTTTAATAAGAATATTGTCATCTAGAAAATATCCACAGTCAAAGGAGTCCTCATTACATTTATTGTCACACTATTTAACAGAATAGTGAGGACTACTAATACTATCATCTGAGCCGTCACCCGCTCCCCCGAGTAGTCTCTTGCTACGTTCTCATTTCAAGAGAAACGGTGAAAGAAAAGGGTGAGCTTCAACTAGCCCAAGAAGAAATATTATGACTAAGATAATGTAGAATAAATTATCATTAGTCTTCAATAATGTTAAACTGATAAAATATAACAAACACCAAGTTTAACTGCAACGGAACAAGCAATCCATTAAAAGAGTCAAGTAGAGAATAAAATCTACTATCTTTTACGATTTATAAGGTTTTTCATCACTTTTATCGCTGAGACTCAGCTTAATAAATAATCCACATCATCCCCGCACTACTACGGCCAGGATATTCATTAGTATCACAACCACAAATTATCCACGCACTACGGGCCAGGATATCCGTGTATTCATCAATGGTCATGATCATGCCAACAATCATCCATCAATGCACTACTACGGCCAATGAGGACTTTTACTACATCATTTGTAACATTACGGTGCATGATTATACCGATTAATCCTCAATATAATCATACCAAGTCCATCTATGCACTACAATGCCACAGATGACTTTCAACATAAAATAAACATGAGGATGATGACAATGATATAAGAATCCAATAAAAAAGTTCAAGAATTAATTTATCCATAATTCATAACGTCCAAATTGTCAACATGATCTTCGCTTTGTAGAGTAAAATTCAAGAATGCTCGGAAAGAATATTTTTATGAAAAGATCTTTGGATGAAGCGCAAATATCGAGGATATTCCACTAATTTCATGGAGTATATAAGTCAAAGCTTTAACCAACCGAGTATAACGTAATATATGAAATCGCAAATGGATTTTACGCCACGCGGTAATCCACGTAGATGCATCATTTCCACCATTTAATAAGAAATGAATATGAAGGGTCATTCACCATGCATGTGGTAATCCACATGTATGCGACTTATTCAATGTAAATAATAAAGAATGGAATAACGAAGAATTTTACCATGTATGCGGTACTTTGCATGAGCGGTTATTCCAACATAATGATAAAGAATGGAATAATGAGAAGAATTTCACCAAGTATAGGGTAGCCCACGATCAAAGTTATTCCAATGTAATAATAAAGAATGGAATAATGAAGTTTTCTTCATGAATACGAAAGAAATAATACCCCTTACCTTAGAAGAAACTGGATAAAGGAGTAGTGAATTAGCAGAATATTTTTCTTCTTTCTCTCTATAGTTTCTCTCTCTAGAGTTTCAATGAATTTGTAAGAAATAATGAAGGAATGATGTTCTATTTATAGGAGAATGGACTGAATAGTAACTAATTCATGAACGGTCCAGATTGATTTACTTTTAAACGTACGGTCCATATTGATTTACTATGCAGTGTTAATAAAATATTCTAATAAAACAAAATCTTTTAAATAAAATATAATATATTCTATTTTTAGTCTAATAAAATAAATAACTTTATAAAAGTATTCTGTTTTATATAAAAAGATTTTACTATACAAAACACTATGCAGGTACTATGCAAATACTATGCATAATAAAATATAATATATTCTAATTATTGTCTAATAAAATAAATAGCTTTATAAAAGTATTACATTTTATATAAAAAGATTTTACTATGCAAAATACTATGCAGTACTATACAAACACTATACATAATAAAATATAATATATTCTAATTATTGTCTAATAAAACAAATAAATTTATAAAAGTATTTTATTTTATATAAAAGATTTTACTATGCAAAACACTATGCATAATAGAATATAATATATTCTATTTATAGTCTAATAAAACAAATAACTTTATAAAAGTATTCTGCATTTTATATAAAAACTTTTCTGCTTTATTACATTAATAATACTAATAAAACAAAATTTATTTATATATATATATATATACATATAAACTTTTGTGACTTCATAAAAAGACACCTCAATATATTTAACAACATTTATCATCATTATTATAATTCACAATATTAATCGACCGGTGTCGTTCTTGGAAAGAGGGGCTTTAATAAGGATTTTTCCTATTGACGCCATGATTAGGTGACCAAACCTCTCATTGACAAAATCTTAGAGACATCGTTAATATTGCAAATAATAATATTAATAACTCTGTCATCTCAATTATTGATTTAATAATATATAAAATATCGACAATAATTGAATCAAATAACGCGAGATCTTATACAACAATTCTTCAGAATAATAATTGAACAAAACTTAGTGACTTCTCACGTAAGCATCAATAATCAATACTGGTGTACTTACTATGCAACCACGCGTATTCATCATTTCTTTACTATCGAGTAGTTCAACAGCTTAATCTGTACAACTTTCGCCGTTATTTTCATAAAATATTCTTGCCATTTTCTCAATCTGATAATAATTCTATTGCGGGGTCCACCAATGATTGTGCCGTTGTACGAATATTCCCTGTTAAATGAATATTCCCCGACCAATCGAATATTATATAACAACTTGCGTACTTTACAAAATTTATAAATATTACCCCCAACTATAACATTATATCAAATCCACACCATAATTTTGAAAAAAATATTTTGAGAAATTTAAATCTTTATTCATAAAATTTGGGGTCTCACACAACTAGCCCAATAAGAAATATTATGACTAAGATAATGCAGAATAAATTATCATTAGTCTTCAACAATGTTAAACTGATAAAATACAATAGACATCAAGTTTAACTGTTTAACTGTAGCGGAATAAGCAATCCATTAGAAGAGTCAAATAGAACATGATATCTACTATCTTCTATGATTTAAAATGTTTTCATCAATTTTTATCTCTGAGACTCGGCTTAATAAATAAACCACATCATCGAGTCATCCCTGTACTACGGGCCAAAGATATTCATTAAATCATCAATGGTCATGATTATACCAAATAATCCCTGGTCATAATCATACAAAAAACTATTCATCAATGCACTACAGGCCACTGAAAACTTTTATCATATTATTTGTGGCGCCCCCAAAATAGGTATACATCACCCATCTTGGGTCGCCAGATACATGGTGCAGAATACAAATATAATCTTTAATATCTGACAAGAAAGTTGTGAGTTTTAATACAAATATTATCTTCTAGACAATATCCACTCTCGAATAAGTCCTCATTATATTTATTGTCACACTATTTAACGTAATAGTGAGGACTACTAATACTATCATCCGGACCATCACTCTGCTCCCGACATTAGTCCTACTACGTTCTCATTTCACGAAGAGAATAAAAAAAAAGGGTGAGCTCAACTAACCCGAAGAAGAAATATTATGACTAAGATAATGCAGGATAAATTATCATTAGCCTTCAACAATGTTAAACTGATAAAATACAATAGACAACAAGTTTAACTGCAGCGGAATAAGCAATCCATTAAAAGAGTCAAGTAGAGAATAAAATCTACTACCTTTTATGATTTAAAAAGTTTTTCATCACTTTTATCGCTGAGACTCAGTTTAATAAATAATCCACATCATCCCTACACTACGGCCAAGGATATTCATTAGGGTCACTACCACAAATTATTCATGCACTACGGGCCAAGGATATTCGTGTATTCATCAATGGTCATGATCATGCCAACAACTGTCCATCAATGCACTACGGG
Organism: Panax ginseng; assembly: GCA_020205605.1. Classification (NCBI taxonomy): domain Eukaryota; kingdom Viridiplantae; phylum Streptophyta; class Magnoliopsida; order Apiales; family Araliaceae; genus Panax; species Panax ginseng. The sequence goes on from CM035132.1 coordinate 34,733,572, forward strand.
CCAATGAGGACTTTTACCACATCATTTGTAACATTACGGTCATGATTATACCGAATAATCCCTAGTCATAATCATACCAAGTCCATCTATGCACTACAGGCCACAGATGACTTTAAAAAAAATATAAACATGAGGATGATGACAATGATATAAGAATTCAATAAAACAAGTTCAAGAATTAGTTTATCCAAGAACTAATAACGTCCAAATTGTCAACATGATACTGCTTTGTAGAGTAAAATTCAAGAATGCTCAAAAGAATATTTCCATGAAAAGATACTGGATGAAGCGCAAATATCAATGATATTCCACTAATTTTATGGAGTATAGAAGTCAAAACTTTAACCAACTGAGTATAATAAGAAATGGAATAACAAAAGAAATCACCAGGCATGTGATAGATAAGATAGCAAAGGAGTTATTCCAACGTAATAATAAATATGGAACCAGGTCCGGCGTAAACGCACAGACAGGATATTCCGACAAAATAATAAAGAATGGAATAACATAAGGATTTCACCAAGTATAAGGGAGTCCAAGATATAAAGTTATTCTAACGAGAATAATAAAGATTTTAACCAGTCCCCAAGAAAACGCATGAATAGGATATTCAAATGAATAATAAAGAATGGAATAACATAAGTTCTCTTCATGAATAAGAAAGAATAACACCCTCACTAGTAAAAGACACTTGGATATCGAAGTAATGAAGTAGCGAAATACTCTTCTTCTTTCTCTCTATAATTTCTCTCTTTAGAGTTTCAAAGTGAATTCATAAGAAATAATGAAGGAATGAGCTTCTATTTATAAAAGAATGGATTGAATAAGAACTAATTCTGAACTAATTAGAGATTGATTTACTTTTAAACCGGACGGTTCAGATTGATTTACTATTAAAACTTAAAGCAACGGTCCATACTGATTTACTATTAAAACTTTAAACCAGCGATCCATATTGATTCACTATTATAACTTTCCACCAGCGGTCCATATTGATTCACTAATATAACTTTAACCAACGTTCTGAAAAATTAGCACATCTCCTCATGGAATAATATTGTACCCAAATACCCGAATGCACAATACTAGAGTGAATAGTAACTGGGTGAATAGTAACTCGTGAATAGTAGCTCATGAATAGTAACTCGTGAATAGTAACTCGTGAATAGTACTTCAACACAAAAGTTCCCGAATACTTCGATTGAACAATATAACCTCCGGACATCAATTATCACTCGGAATAGATGTCGATTTCTACTAACACAAATAATTCCAACACAATGAAACTATCAAATTCATCTTTAATCAACACGAACTTATTCATCATTAATATTATAACTCACAATATTTAGCAACCAGGTTGTTCCCAGGAAAGAGGGGGCTTTCCAATAAGGATTTCTTCCTATTGACGCGCAATTAGGTGACCAAACCTCTCCTTGACAGAACTTCTAGACATTGTATATATTGCAATTTAATAATATGAATAATTTTGTCGTCTCAATTATTGATTTAATAATATAACATATAATACAGATGATACTGTGACAATAATCGAATCAATAATATGAGAGATATGATCGCAAAGAATTCTTTAGCAATAATTGAGTATAAATGAGTGACTTCTCACGTAAGCATCAATAATCAATACCGCAGTGCTACTATGCAACCACAGCGTATTCATCGTACTTTCTTCTAATAGGTAGTTCAACAGCTTTTTAACAATAACACCTCCTAGTTATTTATAAAATATTTTTGTCATTTTCTCAATCCGACAATAATTTCATTGTGGGTTCCACCAATGATTGTGCCGTTGTACGAATATTCCCGACAAAAAGAATATTCCCCGACCAATTGAATATTTTATAACAACTTGCATACTTAGCAAAATTTATAAATATTACCCACAACTATAACATTATATCAAATTCATTCCATAATATTCAAAAATGATATTTATAGAAAAATCATCTTTATGAAAAAGAAATTGGGGTCTTACATTATTTATAACATTACAGGTCGTGATTATACCGAATAATCTCTGTTCATAATCATACCAAGTCCATCTATGCATGTAAGCCAAAGATGACTTTCATCACAATATAAGCATGAGGATGATGACAATGACATAATAATTCAATAAAACAAGTTCAAGAATAATTTTTAAAGATTTATAAGTTAATTTATCCTGAATTCAATAATGTCTAAATTGTCAACATGATACTGCTTTATGGAGTAAAATTCAAGAATGCTCAGAAGAATATTTTCATAAAAAGATACTGGATGAAGCGCAAATATCTAGGATATTCTACTAATTTCATATAGTATAGAAGCCAAAACTTTAACCAACTGAGTATAATAGAATATATGAAACTGCAAATAGATTTTTGCTCGCCATGCGGTAATCCACGTAGACAGATCATTTCCACAATTTAATAAGGAATGAATACGAATGATCATTCACCATGCATGCGGTAATCCACATAGACAGGTTATTCCAATAGAATAATAAAGAATGGAATAACAGAATAATTCACCAGGCGTGCGTAATCCGCACAGACAGGTTATTCCAACAGAATAATACATAATGGAACGAGGTCATGCGTAAACCACACAGACAAGATATTCTAACAGAATAATAAAGAATAGAACCAGGTCATGCATAATCCGCATAGACAGGATATTCCAACAAAATAATAAAGAATGAAACCAGGTCATGCGTAATCCGCACGGACAGGATATTTCAACAGAATAATAAAGAATGGAATAACAACATAATTCACCAGGCATGCGATAGACCGCACAGACAGGTTATTTCAACAGAATAATAAAAAATAGAATAACAGAAGAATTTTACCATGTATGCTGTAAAACCCCAAATTTTACGAATAAAGATCTAATTTTCTCGAAATATTTTTTTTAATATTATGGTGTGGATTTGAGATAATGTTATAGTTGTGGGTAATATTTATAAATTTTGCAAAGTACGCAAGTTGTTTTATAATATTCGATTGGTCGGAGAATATTCTTTTTGTCGGGGAATATCCGTACAATGGTACAATCATTGGTGGACCCCACAACGGAATTATTGTCGGATTGAGAAAGAGACAAAAATATTTTTATGAAAATAACGGCGGAAGTTTTACCGTTAAAACTATTGAACTACCCGGTAGTAAAAGTACAATAATATGTGTGGTTGCATAGTAGCACACGGTATTGATTATTGATGCTTACGTGAGAAGTCACTCAGTTTTGTTCAATTATTGTTTCAGTAATTGTTGCATAGTATCTCACGTTATTTGATTCAATTATTGTCGATATTTTATATATTGTTAAATCAATAATTGAGATGATGAGTTATTAATATTGTTATTTGCAATATTAACGATGCTAGAAGTTATGCGAAGAAGAGCTTTGGTCACCTAATTTATGCGGCCCGATGAGAGAAAATCCTTATTAAAAGCCCCTTTCCTCGGGAACGACATTGGTTGATTAATATTGTGAATTATAATAATGATGATAATTGTTGTTAAATATATTGTGGTGTCTTTTATAAAGTCACGGAAGTATATATATATATATATATATATATATATATATATATATATATATTATATAAATTTTGTTTTATTAGTATTATTAATGTAATAAAATAGAAAAGCTTTTATATAAAAAATGTAATACTTTTATAAAATTATTTATTTTATTAGACTATAAATAGAATATATTATATTCTATTATGCATAATTTTTACATAGTAAAATCTTTTTATATAAAACAAAATACTTTTATAAAGTTATTTATTTTATCGAATAATAATTAGAATATATTATATTTTATTATGAATAGTGTTTGTATAGTGCTGCGATAGTGTTTTGCAGATAGTAAAATCTTTTTATATAAAATAGAATATTTTTATAAAGTTATTTATTTTATTAAACAATAATTAGAATATATTATATTTTATTATGCATAGTATTTGCATAAAGGCTCGCATACTTATTTGTATAGTAAAATCTTTTTATCTAAAATGAATACTTTTATAAAGTTATTTCTTTTATTAGACTATAAATAGAATATATTATATTTTATTTAAAAGATTTTGTTTTATTAGAATATTTTATTAATAATGCATAGTAAATCAATATGGACCGTCCATTTAAAAGTAAATCAATCTGACCGCTTCATGAATTAATTCTTATTATTCACCATTCTCCTATAAATAGAAGTTCATTCCTTCATTATTTCTTACGAATTCATTTGAAACTCTAGAGAGAGAAACTATAAGAGAAAGAAGAAAAGTATTCATTACTTCACTACTCCTATATCCAGCTTTCTTCAAGGTAAGGGTATTATTTCTTTTGTATTCATGAAGAGAACTTCATTATTCCATTCTTTATTGTTACATTGGAATAACTCATCTATCTGCAATCTTTGCATACATGGTAAAATTCTTACATTATTTCGTTCTTTATTATTACATTGGAATATCTTCATTCATGCGACACGCATGACTGGTTCCATTATTTATTATTCTCATTGGAATAACTTATCTATGTGAAGTACCGCATACATGGTGAAATTCTTCCATTATTCCATTATTTATTATTCTATTGGAACATCACGCTCGTGCGTTTACATGACCGGTTCCATTATTTATTATTACATTGGAATATCACGTCTGCGTGCGTTTCGCATGACACGGTTTCGTTATTTATTATTACATTGGAATAACTTTGTTTGTATTTATCTATCGCATGCACGGCGATTTCTTTTGTTATTCCATTCTTTATTATACTCGGTTGGTTAAAGTTTTGGCTTTTATACTCCATGAAATTAGTGGAATATCTTTGATATTTAAGCTTCATCCAAAGATCTTTTTATGGAAATATTCTTCTGAGCATTCTTGAATTTTACTCCACAAATAAATATCATGTTGACAATTTGGACGTTATTAGTTCCTGGATAAATTAATTCTTGAACTTGTTTTATTGAATTCTTATATCATTGTCATCATCCTCATGTTTATTTTATGTTGAAAGTCATATGTGGCCTGTAGTGCATAGATGGACTTGGTATGATTATGACCAGGGATTAATCGGTATAATCATGACCGTAATGTTATAAATGATGTGGTAAAAGTCCTCATTGGCCCGTAGTGCATTGATGGACAGTTGTTGGCATGATCATGACCATTGATGAATACACAAATATCCTTGGCCCGTAGTGCATGGATAATTTGTGGTTGTGATACTAATAAATATCATTGGTCGTAGTGCAGGGATGATGTGGTTTATTTATTAAGCTGAGTCTCAGCAATAAAAGTGATGAAAAACCTTTTAAATCCTAGAAGATAGTAGATTTTATTCTCTACTTGATTTTTTTAATGGATTGCTTATTCCGCTGCAGTTAAACTTGATGTTTGTTATATTGTATCAGTTTAACACTGTTGAAGGCTAACGATAATTTATTCTGCATTATCTTAGTCATAATATTTCTTACTGGGCTAGTTGAGCTCACCCTTTTACTTTCATTGTTCTCTTCAGGAAATGAGAATGTAGCAGGGACTAGTCGGGGAACGGATTGACGGTTCAGATGATAGCATTAGTAGTTCTCACTATTCTATAAAATAGTGTGTTAATAAATGTATCGAGGACTTATTTTGAGTTTGAATACTATCTAGAAGACAATATTTGTATTAAAACTCACAGCTCATGTTGTATATTTAATATTGTATTTGTATTATGTACCATGTATTTGGCGACTCAGAATAGGTGATGTATACCTATTTTGGGGGCGTCACAGTTGGTATCAAAGCTTAGGGATATGATCCCTGGTTGAGATGTGAGACAAGAACTAGGAGGGGAGAGACGGGAAATTCCTTCGCTAATATGACCTACCTAAGTTTATTTGGTATTTAATTGGTCGGTTAGAGTATAGGGATAATATGTGATATGTCAATTAACCCTTGTTTTGTGACAGTGTTTGAAAATGGCATCTGAAAATATTGAGATAAGCAATGTAGCAAAATAATATTACCGTATCGCAGTACGAGGCTAAGTTTACAGAGTTATCCCGGTTTGCATCCCATTTGGTCGATAATGAGGAGCGAATGACGCGGATGTTTCTAAGAGGTTTGAAATCCGAGATACATCAATACCTTATCTCTCATAAACTTTGTTTATATTCAGATGTTGTGAATATGGCTCAGTTATTGGAGCGCGATAATGAGTCAGCACAACCAAAAGGTAACGACCAATGAACACGATAATAATCGTGCATGGTGGTAACTGACCATCTAACAATGATAACCATCGTGGGGAAATTATCATGCCAAGAATGGTGACCATTTCGGTGGTAATCATGGCCAAGATAATAGAGGTGGAAATTTCAAGAAGAAAAGGTTCAATAATGATGGAAAGACAAAGCGGTGACCAAAGACCCATTTCAAAGGAAGGAGAATCGATTCGTGATCAGATGTTTTTAAATGCGGAGGGGAGGGACATATCAGTCCAAACTACGTGATGCAGTCCAAAGCATGTTACAATTATGGAAAAGAAGGTCACCTAGCCTAATTTTGTCGTGCACCAAAGTCAAGTCCAGCTGGGACGGTGGCACCAAAGGCGGATACGGACAAAACAAAATCGGTGGTTTTAGGAAGAGCATTTTTCGTGACTTCTCAAAAAGCGAGTAACCCGAACGAAGTTAGCATGTGTTAGTTAATTATAAATTTTTGAGAAGTTTATACCTTATTAGATACCGGTTCTACCCATTCTTTTATCTCTCTTGCTTTCGTTCAACGTTTAAATTTGACCCCAGAGAAGTTAGACTTTGACTTATCGGTTGAAGCTCCTTTAGGAAAAACCTTCATTACATGTGCTATCCAAGTCTTGGATGAGAGTCACAGTTTTGAATTATATTTCTATTGTTTTGAATTATATTTCTATTGTTAGTAATTTCTTGACGCATTCTTGAAGACTTCTTAGCCTACTTAGAGCGTGAAATCGAATTTTGTATTGACCCTAGTACAAAACCCATTTCTAAAGTCCTCAAATATTTTTCTTCACCCACAACGAACGTAACGTGCGCCAAAGAGTTGGCTCGAGCTGTTGAAGATTACGATTATACCATTCAATACCATCCTGGAAAAGCGAATGTGGTAGCTGACGCATTGAATAGAAGATCATATGCGGGTACGAGTGCGATATTGTCAACACAAAGGCCCATTTTGTATAAATTAAAAATTATGAAGATAGAGTTAAAGATTCTAGAGACCCACGTGAAGATAGCAAATATACAAGTAGAATCGACTTTAATCGATAAAGTTAAAGCAGCTCAAGCTACACACCCGGAGCTGATAAATGTGAAGAAGAAGGTTCAAGAGGGCGTTATTCTAGAAGCAAGAATCGATGAAGAGAGGAAATCTCAACCCTCGATTTTATTGGCGCAATTGAAATCCTTGATCGAGTAGAAACTGTGGCCTACAGACTCGTTTTACCGCCAAGTATGTCGTGTGTTCATAACATTTTTCATGTATCGATGTTATGTAAATATGTGGATGACCCGAACCACATTATTGATTTAGAACCGAATGAGGTAGCGGAAGATTTAACGTATGAGAAAATACGTGTTAAAATCTTGAATAAGAAGGATAGTATTCAACACTCAAAGGTTATACCTCAAGAGTTAGAATTTGAAATGAAGTCAAGGTATCCTCACCTCTTCGGCATACCAGGTACGTACGTAAATTTCGAGGGTGAAATTTCATAAGGAGGGGAGATTGTAAAATCCCAAATTTTACGAATAAAGATTTACTTTTCTCAAAATATATTTTTTAATATTATGGTGTGGATTTGAGATAATGTTATAGTTGTGGGTAATATTTATAAATTTTACAAAGTACGCAAGTTATTTTATAATATTCGATTGGTCGGGAAATATTCTTTTTATCGGGAAATATTCGTACAACGGTACAATCATTGGTGGACCCCACAACGGAATTATTGTCGGATTGAGAAAACGACAAAAATATTTTTATGAAAATAACGACGGAAGTTTTACCGTTAAAACTGTTGAACTACCCGGTAGTAAAAGTACAATAATACGCGTGGTTACATAGTAGCACACGGTATTGATTATTGATGCTTACGTGAGAAGTCACTCAGTTTTTTTTAATTATTGCTTCAGTAATTGTTGCATAGTATGTAAGACCCCAACTTTTATGAATAAAGATGAATTTTCTATAATTATCATTTTTGAATATTATGGAATAAATTTGATATAATGTTATAGTTGTGGGTAATAGTTATAAATTTTGTAAAAAATACGCAAGTTGTTATATAATATTATTAGATTGGTGGGGAATATTCGCTTTTAGCGAGAATATTAAATGCGACAAGACAATCATTAGTGGACCCTACAACGGAATTATTATCGATTGAGAAAATGACAAAAATATTTTATGAAAATAATGGCGGAAATTTTATCGTTAATCTGTTGAAACACCGGTGTTAAAAGTACGAGAATACGCTGTGTGGTTGCATAGTAGCACACGGTATTGATTATTGATCTTACGTGAGAAGTCACTCGATTTTTTAATTATTGCTTCATGGAATTGTTGCATAGTATCTCACGTTAATTGATTCAATTATTGTCGATATTTTATATATTATTAAATCAATAATTGAGACGACGAAGTTATTAATATTATTATTTGCAATATTAACGATGTCAGAAGTTACATCGAGGAGAGCTTTGGTCATCTAATTTGCTTGTATTAATAGGGAGAAATCCTTATTGAAAGCCCCTCTTTATTGGGAACGACACAATTCGATTTATTAATAGTGTGAATTATAATGATGATGATGAAGTTTTGTTTTATTACTATTATTAATGTAATAAAAGCGAGAAAAGTTTTTATATAAAATGTAATACTTTTATAAAGTTATTCATTTTATTAGACTATAAATAGAATATATTATATTCTATTATGCATAGTATTTTGCATAGTAAAATTTTTTTATATAAAATAGAATACTTTTATAAAGTTATTCGTTTTATTAGACTATAAATAGAATATATTATATTTTATTATGCATAGTATTTGCATAGTAGTATGCGTAGTGTTTTGCATAGTAAAATCTTTTTATATAAAATGAATACTTTTATAAAGTTATTCGTTTTATTAGATTATAAATAGAATATATTATATTTTATTTAAAAGATTTTATTTTATTAGAATATTTTATAGTAAACCAATGCTGACCGTCTGCTTAAAAGTAAATCAATCTGACCGCTTTAGGCGTTCACCAAGACAAGTTCAGTTCTAGGATGGAGGCACCAAAGGGCGTCCCGAGAAAAATCAAAAGCTTTGTAGGTCAAGAGAGAGCGTTTGTCGTGACCTCCCAGAAAGTAAGGAACCCGAACGAGGTCATCACGGGTAAGTTTATCATAAACTCTAGCGAAATATATACCTTATTTGATACCGGTTCTATCCATTCTTTTATTTCTCCTACTTACGCTCAACGTTTAAATTTGACTCCAGAGAAATTGAACTTTGACTTATCTGTTGAAACTCCGTTGGGAGAAACTTTCATTACATCCACTGTTTATAAGTCTTGTTTGGTTCAAATCGGTACCCTCACATTACTTGTCGATCTTATTTCATTGAAAATACTTGCATTTGACGTAATTCTAAGGATTGATTGGTTAACTACTCATCATGCAAAAATTGATTATTTTCGTAAGGTTGTTAGCTTTCATATTCCTAACCAACCTATTATGCGAATTCAAGCAACCAAACCATTAAAATCAATCACTGTCATCTCAAGCCATAAAGCTATTCGTTTATTGAAAAACGGATGTCAAGCTTTTTTAGCTCATGTCACGGATCTAAACAAAAATACGTCAGTTTTGAATGATATTTCTATTGTTAATGAATTTCCTAATGTTTTCCCTGAAGAACTTCCTGGCCTACCCCTAGATTGAATTTTGTATCGACCTTGAACCCGGTACAAAACCCATTTCTAAAGCCCCATATTGAATGGCTCTATTGAACTTGGGAGTTAAAGACCCAACTGCGAAATTGTTAGACATCGGTTTCATTCGTCCCAAGACGTCTCCTTGGGGTGCTCTGTTACATTCGTGAAGAAGAAAGATGGGAGTATGCGACTTTGTATTGATTATCGAGAGTCGAACCATGTTACTTATCAAAAATAGATATCCATTGCCTCGTATTAATGACCTGTTTGACCAAATTTGGCGCCAATTTTTTTAAAGATTGATCTTCATTAGGATATCACCAATTGAAGATTAGAACCAGATGACATTCCAAAGACGGCTTTGAATCTTCGATGCAGGAATTATGAATTCTAGTCATGTCTTTTGGATTGACTATCGCTCCCTTGCCTTTATGGATATGATGAACCGAGTATTCAAGGAATATTTGGATCACTTTGTGGTCGTCTTTATTGATGACATCCTCATATATTCCAAAAGCCGTAAAGATCATGAGCAACACTTGAGGCTGATACTTCAAAAGCTTCGTGAATATAAGCTTTATGCCAAGTTGAAGAAATGTGAGTTTTGGCTTTAGAAAGTAGCCTTCCTTAGGCACGTGGTATCAAGTCATGGAATATCTGTTGACCCAGCTAAGATTGAAGCTATTCAAAGCTGGGAGCAACCTAAATCAGTGACCGAAGTACGTAGCTTTCTCGGCTTGCTGGTTATTATCGGAGATTCGTAGAAGGGTTTTCTCGAATCGCTACTCCCTTAACTCAGCTGACTTGGAAAGATACAAAATTCGGTTGGAACAAGGAATGTGAGAAGAGTTTTCAAGAACTCAAGAGAAGACTCATTTCAGCACCTGTTCTGACAATACCATCTAGCTCGGATGGATTTGTCATCTACAGTGAGGCTTCAGGCAAAGGGTTAGGATGTGTTCTCATGCAACATGGGAAATTCATAGCCTATTCCTCTCGATAACTCAAAGAATATGAGAGGAATTATCCTACTCATGATCTAGAGTTGGCAGCTGTTGTCGTCGCACTTAAAATTTGGAGGCATTACTTGTATGGGGAGAAAGTGGAGATCTTTACGGATCATAAAAGCCTCAAATATTTCTTCACTCAAAAGGAACTCAACATGCGACAGCGACGTTGGCTTAAATTGTTGAAAGATTATGATCATACCATCCAATACCATCTTGGAAAAGCAAACGTGGTAGCTAACGCATTGAGTAGAAGATCATATGCGGGTACGAGTGCGATATTGTCAACGAAGAGGCCCATTTTGTATAACTTGCAAAGGATGGAGATAGAGATAAAGACTCCAGGGACCCACGTGATGATGGCGAATATACGAGTAGAACCGACTTTAATCGATAAAATTAAAGTCGCTTTCAAGCTACGCACTGGAGGCGATGCATATGAGGAAGAAAGTACAAGAAGGTGCTATCTTAGGAAGCAAGAATCGAATCGATGAAGAAGGAATACTTGAGTCAACTCCGACTTTGTGTTCTTAACGATCCACGAGTTAAAGTATAAAATCATGATGGAGGCGCCTGACACACACCGTTTGCAATCCATCTAGGAGTACCAAAATGTATCATGATCTTCAACATACATTTTGGTGGGGCAATATGAAAAGAGAGATAGCGCTATTTATCTCAAGGTGTTTAACTTGTCAACGAGTCAAGGCAGAGCATCAAGTACTAAAAGGTCCATTGCAACCACTTAAAATTCTAAAATGGAAGTGGGAGCACTGTGACGCCCCCAAAATAGGTCCACACGACCCATCTTGAGTCGCCAAATATCACACTATAAAAATCAAATACAAACTTCATTTATACAACTGTTGAACTGTCGTGCAAAGTACGACAACAGTTAACTATGAGATTTAATACAATATTATCTCGTAGACCGTATTTTAACTCAAATTATTACAATGCCATATAAAATACAGCAACAAATATTTCAAGACCCCAAAGAAGAATGAGAAGATTACTATCATATTCATTCTAATGAGGTGCACTTTTGACGCTTTCAAAGTCAGGTTCTCATCACCCTATTTTTGTTTGCCAAAATCAATTATTAAGTGATGTATAACATACGACATGCACATCTTAGGTCCTCAATGCAATTATATATTGAATGTCATGCCATTTTATAATGTGTTGAGAAACTTCAACAGTCTCGAACCATCTCACTATTTCCCTGTTATCCCCGCTCGACCCAGCTACACTCTTATTACCTGAAAGGAATTGTGAAGCAAAAGGGGTGAGCACAAATAACCCAGTAAAGAATATCATGGCTAAGATAATTAATTTATCAACAGCCTTTATCAGAATAAATCAGAGATTTATAACATATGGTAGATAATAAAAGTTTTCAACCATATTTGCAGCGGAAATCCATTAGAAGAGTCAAGTAGAACATAATGTCTACTATCTCCTCCAATTTAAAAGTCTATCGTTAATATTTCATTCATGTAATACTCATCAACAGTTCTTCGTTGTACCCAAGACAAAGAGAACTTTCATCACCTGTCTTCACCTGAACCACCAAAGATGTTAGTTAAATTCACAATTCATATTTATAATAATGTGAATTAACAGTTTTTTCTTGCCACAAAGGCTTAATAGAACGTTTACTCAATATCTTTACCCCAAAGACTGAAGATATTCAAATGTAATAACAATGATCATACCAATCAGTTGTCTATCTTTGCACTACGGGCCAAAGATATTCAACTATAAACCAATGGTCATGATCATACCAATCAATTGTCTGTCAGTGCACTACGGCCAAAAACATTCAACTGTTAACCAACGGTCATGATCCTGCCAATCACATCATTGAATTATCCATGCACTACGGCCAAGGGTATTTGTTAGTATCACTAGTGGTCATGATCATGTCATACACATGTCCATCTTCGCACTACGGGTCAAAGCTATCAACCAAAAGATCATCTTTGCACTACAGGCCAAAGATATTCAACAACATATCATCTTTGCACTACAGGCCAAAGACATACAACTGTATAACCAATAACCAATAGTTTAATCTGACGGTCCATAATTAAAGCAAAATATTTTACTATGCAGAACACTATGCAACACTATGCAGAATATATTCTATTTATAATCTAATAAAACGAAAAACTTTATAAAAATATTTTACTATGCAGAACACTATGCAACACTATGCATAATAAAATATAATATAATCTAATTATTATCAAATAAAACGAATAACTTTATAAAAGTATTCTGTTTTATATAAAAAAATATTTCTGTTTTATTACATTAATAATATTAATAAAACAAAACTGAGTGACTTATCACATAAGCATCAATAATCAATACCGTATTACTACTATGCAACCACACGTATATCTTTTTTTTACTACCGGAGTAGTTCAACAAGATAATAGCGGTAAAAAACTTTCGCCGTTATTTTTAATAAAATATTTTTGTCGTTTTCTCAATCCGAATAATAATTCCGCTTATGGGGTCCACCAATGATTGTCTCAAATCATTTGGATATTCTCCTCGACAAAAAGAATATTTCCGACCAATCGAATATAATATGACAACTTGCATACTTTATGAAATTTATAAATATTACCCACAACTATAACATTATATTAAATTTACATCATAATATTAAAATATTATTCATATATTTTATAGACATTCTTAATATGGTGAATGAAAATATTCTGCATATAACTTTCCACAGGTTATAATATGGTGAATCCACAGGTTCATTATGCATGTGTGGATATTATTTATTGTACCAAGATAATAGTATGATATGCACGTTATTCCGTATTCCATGATTCGTTTTTGCATGTGGCACAATATTTGTAATAAGCATGCTTTATTCATAACCAATTGTAATAATTCATCACCGTGTTATTCTAGAATGAATGGAATAACCTGTAATATACATGGTATTACCGTGATATTTTACATTATTATAGTAATCCACTTATCTGTACATATATGAATATGTATAACTTATAATATGAATAGTAACTAACTATGACAAGGAGAAAGTTACAGATATGTAATATTGTATACTAATTACACATGAATTATGGGTCATAATAAATGATACTTGGTTATTCCGATTTGACATGTATATCCAAGTTGATAATTAAATATTCAACTTGCTTACTCATGTATTAGATGTACCTTATCACACTATAGGATACCATTTGAAATAATCTGGTATCATCTAGCCCAGTATTAATATATAACTGTTGACTGGTATATAGTGAAACATACCTATAATTATAATAAATTAAATATTTATTCATAAAAATTGGGGTCTCACAAACACATTATTATGAATTTCGTTACTGGTCTTCTCAAGGTTTCTCAAGGCATAGATGCAATTTGGGTCATTGTTGATAGATTGATCAAGTCTGCTCATTTCTTACCAATACGAGAAACGTATACACTTGAACGTCTTGCTCGTATGTACAAAAACGAGATTGTAAGACTGCATGGTATGCCAGTATCCATAGTTTTTGATCGAGACCCAAAATTCACTTCACGATTTTGGGTTAGTTTACAAAAAGCTATGGGCACATATTTACGATTTAGTTCGACATATCATCCTCAGACGGACGGACAATCAGAGAGGACTATTCAAACTCTTGAAGATTTATTAAGACTACGTGTCCTTGACTTCAAGGGAAGTTGGGACAAGTTCTTACCATTGGTGGAGTTTTCTTACTTCAACAACGGTTATCAAACAAGTATTGACATGGCTCCATTCGAGGCGCTAGTATGGAAGAAAGTGTCGCTTCCAAGATCTTTGGGATGAGGTGGGTGAAGCAACGTTGTTGAGGCCGGAGTTGAGTACGTATGACTACGGAAAAAGATTCAAACGATCCGACAACGATAAAAACCTCTCAAAGACCCGACCAAAGAGTTATCTTCGATCTTCATCAAAAGGGCGTGGAATTCGATATTGGAGATCATGTGTTTATATGTGTTGCTCCATGGAAAGGAGTTACTGAGATTTGGAAAGAGAGGAAAGCTCAATCCTCGATTCATTGGCCCATTTTAATCTTCGATCGAGTAGGGATTGTAGCTTATAGACTCGCTTTCTGCCAAATATGTCTCGTGTTCATAACGTTTTTCATATATCCATATTACGTAAATATGTGAAAGATCCGAACCACATTATTGAGTTAGAACCGGATGAAATAATGGAAGATTTAACGTATGAAGAGGTTCTGTTCAAATCTTGGATAGAAGGAACATATTCTACGCTCCAAGGTTATACCTCAAGTCAAAATTTTTGGAGGAACCACGATGTTGAGGAAATGACACAGGAGTTAGAATCAAATGAAATCAAGGTATCCTTACCTCTTGACATACCAGATATCGCACCACTAATTTCGAGGGCTAAATTTTATAAGAAGGGAGATTGTAAGACCCCAACTTTTATGAATAAAGATGAATTTTCTATAATTATCACTTTTGAATATTATGGAATGAATTTGATATAATGTTATAGTTGTGGGTAATAGTTATAAATTTTGCAAAGTACGCAAGTTGTTATATAATATTCGATTGGTTGGGGAATATTCGTTTTAACAGGGAATATTCGTACGACGACACAATCATTGGTGGACCCCACAACAGAATTATTGTTGGATTGAGAAAACGAGAAAAATATTTTATGAAAATAACGGCGGAAGTTTTATCGTTAACTATTGAAACACCCGGTGTTAAAGAAATGCGAGAATACGGCGTGGTTGCATAGTAGCACACGGTATTGATTATTGATGCTTATGTGAGAAGTCACCAGGTTTTTTTTTAATTATTGCTTCATGAATTGTTGCATAGTATCTCACATTAATTGATTCAATTATTGTCGATATTTTATATATTATTAAATCAATAATTGAGACTTATTGAAGTTATTAATATTGTATTTGCAATATTAACGATGTCTGTAAGTTACGCTTGATGAGAGGTTTGGTCACACTAATTGCGCTAATAGGAAAATTTCTTATTGAAAGCCCCTCTTTCTCGGAACGACACAGTCGATTAATAGTATAAATTATAATAATGATGATGAAGTTTTGTTTTATTAGTATTATTAATGTAATAAAAGCGAAAAGTTTTTATATAAAATGAAATACTTTTATAAAGTTATTCGTTTTATTAGACTATAAATAGAATATATTATATTCTATTATGCATAGTATTTTGCATAGTAAAATTGCTTATATAAAATGTAATACTTTTATAAAGTTATTCGTTTTATTAGACTATAAATAGAATATATTATATTTTATTATGCGTAGTGTTTTGCATAGTGCACAGATAGTGTTTTGCATAGTAAAATCTTTTTATATAAAAGCAATAATTTTATAAAATTATTCGTATAAATAGAATATATTATATTTTATTTAAAAGAATTTGTTTTATTAGAATATTTTATAGTAAACCAATCTGGACCGTCCGTTTAAAAGTAAATCAATCTGGACCGTTCAGGAATTAGTTACTATTCAGTCCATTCTCCTATAAATAAGCTCATTCCTTCATTATTTCTTACGAATTCACTGAAACTCTAGAGAGAGAAACTATAGAGAGAAAGAAGAAAAGTATTCTGCTACTTCACCACTCCTATATCCAGTTTGTTCTAAGGTAAGGGGTATTATTTCTTTTGTATTCATGAAGAGAACTTCTGTTATTCCATTCTTTATCATTATGTTGGAATAACATGTCTATGCGAAGTATCGCATACATGGTGAAATTCTTCTGTTATTCTATTCTTTATTATTCTGTTGGAACATCTTGTCTGTGCGTTTACGCATGACCTGGTTCCGTTATTTATTATTCCGTTGGAACATCCTGTCTGTGCGAATTTTGCCTGACCTGGTTCCATTATTTATTATTCATTGGAAATATCATATGCAATGCGTTCGCATGACTGAGTTCCGTTATTTATTATTCTCATTGGAATAACTCCGTCTGCATGCGGATCTATCGCATGCCTGGTGATTTCTTTTGTTATTCTATTCTTTATTATACTCAGTTGGTAAAAGTTTTGACTTCTATATTCCATGAAATTAGTGGAATATCCTTGATATTTATGCTTCATCCAGTATCATTTCATGGAAATATTATTCTGAGCATTCTTGAATTTTACTCTGCAAAGATGTATCATGCTGACAATTTGGACGTTATTAGTTCTTGGATAAATTAATTCTTGAACTTGTTTTATTTAATTCTTATATCATTGTCATCATCCTCATATTTATATTATGTTGAAAGTCATTTGTGGTCTGTAGTGCATAGATGGACTTGGTATGATTATGACCAGGGATTATTCGGTATAATCATGACCGTAATGTTACAAATGATGTGGTAAAAGTCCTCATTGGCCCGTAGTGCATTGATGGACAGTTGTTGGCATGATCATGACCATTGATGAATACACGAATATCCTTGGCTCGTAGTGCATGGATAATTTGTGGTTGTGATACTAATGAATATCCTTGGCCGTAGTGCAGGGATGATGTGGATTATTTATTAAGATGAGTCCCAACGATTAAAGTGATGAAAAACCTTTTAAATTATAAAAGATAGTATATTTTATTCTCTACTTGACTCTTTTAATGGATTGTTTGTTCCGCTGCAGTTAAACTTGATGTTTGTTATATTGTATCAGTTTAACACTATTGAAGGCTAACGATAATTTATTATGTATTATCTTAGTCATAATATTTCTTACTGGACTAGTTTAGCTCACCCTTTTACTTTCATTGTTTTCTTCAGGAAATGAGAACGTAGCAGGGACTAGTCGGGGAACGGAGTGACGGTCCAGATAATAACATTAGTAGTCCTTATTATTTTGTTAAATAGTGTGATAATAAATGTAATGAGGACTCAATTGAGTGTGGATATTGTCTAGATGACAATATTTATATTAAAACTCACAGCAAATGTTTTAACATATTTTATATGACTATTGTATAATTAAGTTATATTTGAATTTTGTACCATATATTTGGCGACTCAAGATGGGTGATGTATACCTATTTTGGGGGGCGTCACATAATATCTCACGTTATTTGATTCAATTATTGTCGATATTTTATATATTATTAAATCAATAATTGAGATGACAGAGTTATTAATATTATTATTTGCAATATTAACGATGTCTAGAAGTTCTGCCAAGGAGAGGTTTGGTCACCTAATTGCATGCCGCCAATAGGGAGAAATCCTTATTGAAAACCCCTCTTTCCCGAGAAACGACACGGTCGATTAATATTGTGAATTATAATAATGATGATAAATGTTGTTAAATATATTGAGGTGTCTTTTTATGAAGTCACTAAATTTATATATATATATATATATATATACTATATATATATAAATTTTGTTTTATTAGTATTATTAATGTAATAAAATGTAAAAGCTTTTATATAAAAATGTAATACTTTTATAAAGTTATTTGTTTTATTAGACTATAAATAGAATATATTATATTCTATTATGCATAATATTTTGCATAGTAAAATCTTTTATATAAAACCGAATACTTTTATAAAGTTATTTGTTTTATTAGACAATAATTAGAATATATTATATTTTATTATGCATAGTGTTTGCATAGTGCCTGCATAGTATTTGCATAGTAAAATCTATATAATAAAACAGAACCTATTTTGAATCTTTCATTTGACAATGCACAAGTGTAAGACCCCAACTTATTATTAATGAAATTTAATTTTCTCTATTTATTATTTTAAAATAGTAAGGGTTGATTTGATTAATGTGAATAGTTATGGGTAAAATACGCAAGTATTTCAAAATAAGCAAGTGGTTATAAAATATTCTTGTTGTCGGAGAATATTCGTTTGGTCGTGGAATATTCTTGCTGTCGGGGAATATTCATACGATGGCGCAGTCTTTTGTGGGCCCCATAACGGAAAGCGATTGGATGAAGAAAACGACAAAAAATAAGTTGTTTAAAAATAACTTGCGTTTATTCTGCAGATTATCTTGTTAAAATACTAAATTGGTTAAAAACAAGAAGATACTGCGGTATTGCACCAATTATTGATTCTTACGTGAAGAAGGCCTTTACTCAATAATGGTTACGATAATTCTTGCTCGATATTTTATTTTATTGATTCAATAATTGTTTGCGTTGATATTTTATATTGTCATTATTTCAATAATTGTCATTACACGTATTTTTCATTATCGATCGCAATAATTCATATTATCTGAATAATATTATTAGATAACATTATTGGCAATGTCTAGAAAATTACATCTAAGGAGAGGTTTGGTCACCTAATTGCGCGCCCAAGAAGGAGAAATTCTTATTGGAAAGCCCCTGCTCCTGAACTGCACGGTTTATCAATATTGTGATTCGTAATATTATTTGTGAATAATTAATTATTGATTCATATGATGAGAAAAAATATTGATTTTATGTGGATATAGATGGAGAAAATTTTTAATGTGACAATTGTTGAAAATTGAAATTTTATCTTTTCTCGATAAAATAATTCATTTAAATATATTATTATATTTTAATAATATAATAATGATGATATTTTTACGATAAATGTGGGATATATGAGTATATGTGGAGGAGGAGTATTTTTGTTACCAAAAATATTTAAAGCATGTTTTATGTGTCGATGGACCCCATTTTTTGACTAAAATTTGATTATAGCCTGTAAAATCATCCGTTTGTGGATTTCGGTCAATTTCTGTTTGAAATTTAGAAAAACTTTCTTTTGCAAAGTTGTTGAGAATTGAATTTCCTATAAAAACTCGCGAGATTCGAATTTTCTGACAAAAAGGCTATTTATTATGAATTATTGAAGTTCCAAAGTTCCGAAATAATTGATTCTTGAAAGTTTTAATTATTTTATTTACAAAACGTGTTTTTCATTTTGTTTCCCTCATTTAACATGTGATAGATAGGGGCTGAGTTCAGATGGTAAAAGCATGCGTATGAAGTTTTGGAAAAATATAATAATATTTAATAAATTTCTACTTTGGTGTTTCTAAGCATTTTCCTATAAATAGGGTCTTTAGGTTAGAATTCAAAATCACATCGAAATCAAGTTTTCTCTCTATATTATCGAGCGTATTCTTGTGAGTATTTTGAGTATACTTTGAGTCTTTTGTTATATATCTGGTTGCAAGTTCAAGTCATAGCTTATATCCTGTTTAAATTTAGAAGTCTTGATCTTTCGAGGTAAGAGATATTATTTTTTTCAGTAATGATATTATTTCTTCAATATCATTATCTTTGAAATATTGATCTGAAGTTTTATCAAATTTGGAACTTTTGGTGTCTGAGTTACTATTCACGTGATACGACCTTTATTCACGTATACGACCTTTATTCACGAATACTTGCCTTATTCATCGAAAAATAAAAATTTTCCCTTTTCGTCTAAAATATCTATTGTAGATACTAGCTTTGATTGTATCCATGTTTTGATCATTCTTTAATTTTACACCACTATGATTATTTTTGAGTGATTTTTGGACATGGATAAAACAAAGTACGAATCCTTAATCCTTGTCATTTTGTTTCACCGGATTCGTTTTTTTAAAATATTTTCACATCCTCGGTCTTAAATGATGATATTATTGAATATCTTTGGCCCAGTAGTGCAAAGATGAATGATTTCGATGAATATCTTTGGCCAGTAGTGCAAAGATGAACATGTGTTTAGATGAAATATGACTAATCGATGAATATCTTTGGCACGTAGTGCAAAGATGAATATTTGATTCCGGATATATATTGATTGATGTTACAGGTTAAAAGATAGACGATGAACTTTTAAATTCATACATAGAAGATAGTAGTTTGCATTCTCTACTTAACTCTTCTAATGAATTATTATTTCATTGCAAATATTGATTTAAAACTTGTTGTCTATTGTATTCTATTAGATTTTTCCTGTTGAAGACTAACGATAATTTGTTGTATATTATCTTAGTCATAATATTCTTCTTTGGGCTAGTTGAGCTCACCCTTTTCTTTTTTTTCCATTTTCTTCTCAAGGCGAGAATATAAGCGAGTGCAGTCTGGGGTATGGAATAAAGGTTCTAGAGAGTTGTTTAGTAGTCCTCACCATTTTGTAAAATAATGTATAAATAAATGTGATGAGGATTTATTTGAGTATAGATATTGTCTAGAAAATAATATTTGTATTCAAACTCACGCTTTTCTTGTTGTAATAATAAAGTTGTAGTTGTTTACGCATGCCGTGTATTGACAACTCGGGATGGGTGATGTATACCTATTTTGGGGGCGTCCACGGTTGGTATCGTAGCTTAGGGATATGATCTCTGGCGGAGATCGGGGAATAGAACTAGGAGGGAGAGACGAGTAAATCCTTCGCTAAAGTGTCCTACCTAAGCTTATTTGTTAGTTGGTAAGTATATAGGGATATTATGTGATATATTGATTTCCTTAATTAACCCTTGTTTTATGACGATGTTTGAGAATGTCGATTTGAGAATATTAATAGTGGAAATGAGACCGTGGAAACGTCTGCATACTCACCAACGAGGAGAGAACGTGCAACAGTCGACAATGTTCCTCCCGTGAATAACACCACCGAAAGCGGATGATGAGCGAGGGGATGTTTAGAAGCTTTTTGCGATTCATGCAAAATCGCATTTAGGAGACTCGTGTTCAAAATACGAGGAGAAATGATAGCAATTCACGGGTTTATCACAAATGAAGCAGCTTCAAAGAGTTGGGACCACCAGAATTTAAGGGAAAGCGGATCCGATCATGGCGGAAACATGAGTCAAGAAAATTACCAAAATATTTGATGTCTTGGGATGCACGAGGAATGAAGGTTCCATTCGCCACCTTTATGTTCCGTGGCGGCGGCGATCATCGGTGGGAGTCGTGAAGCGTACCCATCCAACAAGCACTTCAAAGATGTCTTGGGAGACATTTGAAAACTATTTAATGACAAATACTTTCCGAAAAGTGTTCAATCATATGAAGGAAGTGGAGTTCATCGATTAGAACAAAACAACAACATGGCGGTGTCTCAAAGACGAGGCAAAGTTGCGAGTTATCGTGTTTGCACCTCATTTGGTGCACCTCATTTCTCATAAATTTTCTCTTTATTCAGATGTTGTAAACAGGGCTCAATTATTAGAGCGAGAGATAACGAGTACGGTCAACCGAGGGACCACAATCGAGGATCATACTGGGAGATAGCGAACAACAAAACAACGATAACCAAATGGAGAAAGAAAAAGATGGACAAAAATGGTAACCACTCACGGTGGTAATCATGGCCATGAAAATAGAAGAAGCGAGTCGGGAGGAGATTTTAAAAGAGGAGATTTAACAACGACCATGTGAAGACGCACGATTGTCGGCGACAACGGAGTTCTAAGGGAGGAGAACGACCACCGGTCATATGCTATAAATGCGGGAAAGAGGGACATATAAGTCCAAACTGCCCACAACAGTTCAAGGTATGCTATAATTGTGGAAAGGAAGGACATATCGCTCAAGATTGTACGGTAGCAAAACCTAGTTCAGCGGGGACGGTGACTCAAAAGACTGTCCCAAAAAAGTCAAAGTCAACGGTTCCTGGAAGAGCATTTGTTGTGATTGGTCAAAATGCGAGGAACCCAAACGAGGTGATCACGGGTAAGCTAATCATAAATTCTTGTGAAGTTTATACTTTACTTGATAACGGTGCTACCCATTCATTTATCTCTCCTTCTTGTGCTCAACGTTTAAACTTGACTCCGGAGAAATTAGACTTTGACTTATCTGTGGAAACTCCGTTAAGAGAAACTTTCATCACATCCACTGTTTATAAATCTTGTTTGATTCAAGTTGGCACCATCACCTTACCTGTTGACCTTATCTCTTTAAAGATACTTACTTTTGATGTGATTTTAAGGATTGATTGGTTAACTACTCATCATGCCAAAATTGATTTTTTTCGTAAGTTTGTTAGTTTTCATATTCCTAACCAACCTGTTGTACGAATTCAAGCAACTAAACCATTAAAATCAATCACTGTCATATCTAATCATAAAGCTATTCATTTATTGAAAAACGGATGTCAAGCTTTCTTAGCCCATGTTATGGATTTGAATAAAGACACGTCAAATTTGAATAATATTCCTGTTGTTATTGACTTTCTTGACGTATTTCATGAAGAACTTCCCTTGGCCTACCCCGAACGTGAAGTTGAATTCTTTATTGATCTTGAACTTGGTACAAAGCCCATTTCTAAAACCCCATATCGAATGGCTCTATTGAACTTCGGAGTTAAAGGTCCAACTACGGGAGTTGTTGGACATCGGTTTCATTAGGCCTAAGACATCTCCTTGGGGTGCTCCTGCTTTATTCGTAAAGAAGAAAGACTTGTAGATATGCGACTTTGTATTGACTATCGGGAATTGAACCATGTCACCATCAAGAATAGGTATCCTCTACCTCGTATTGATGACTTGTTTGACCAAATGCAAGGAGCATAATTCTTTTCAAAAATCGATCTTAGATTCGGATATCATCAATTTGAAGATTAGAATCGAGGATATTCCAAAGACGCCTTGAAACTTCCTATGCGGGCATTATGAATTCTTAGTCATGTCTTTCGGATCGACTAATGCTCCTAACGGCTTTCATGGATATGATGAACCGAGTATTCAAGGAATATTTGGATCAGTTCGTTGTTGTCTTTATTGATGACATCCTCATATTTTCCAAAAGCCGTGAAGATCATGAGCACCATTTGAAGCTGGTACTCCAAAGGCTTCGTGAAAATAAGCTTTATGCCAAGTTAAAGAAATGCAAGTTCTGGCTTGAGGAAGTATCATTCCTTGGGCACGTGGTGTCGAAACATGGAGTATCTGTTGATCCAGCGAAGATTGAAGCAATACAAAGTTGGGAGCAACCGAAGTCGGTGACTGAAGTACGTAGCTTTTTGGGCTTAGCTGGTTATTATCGAAGATTCGTGAAAGGGTTTTCTCGAATCACTACTCCATTAACCCAGCTAACTCGGAAGGATACAAAATTCGTTTGGATCGAAGAATGAGAGAAGAGTTTCCAAGAGCTCAAGAAGAGACTCATTTCAGCATCTGTTCTAACAATACCATCTGGTACGGATGTATTTGTTATCTACAGCGATGCTTCAGGCAAAGGGTTAGGATGTGTTCTAATGCAACATGGGAAAGTCATAGCCTATGCCTCGCGACAACTTAAAGAGTATGAGAGGAATTATCCTACTCATGATCTAGAGTTGGTAGCAGTCGTTTTCGCGCTAAAGATCTGGATGCACTATCTATATGGGGAGAAAGTGGAGATATATTCAGACCATAAAAGCCTTAAATATTTTTTCACTCAAAAAGACTTAACATGCGGCAGCGACGTTGGCTCGAGCTATTGAAAGACTACGACCACACTATTCAATACCATCCTAGAAAAGCGAACGTGGTAGCTGACGCGTGGAGTAGAAGATCATATGTAGGAACGAGTGCGATGATGTTAAGTATACGCATAGAGCCAACTTTAATAGAAAAAGTTAAGGTTGCTCAAGCCACCGACCCGGAGCTGATGCGTATGAAGAAGAAAGTACAAGAAGGAACTATTCCAGAAGCGAGAATTGATGAAGAAGGAATACTTCGAGTCCACTCCAGACTTTGTGTCCCTAACGACTCTGATTTGAAGTACAAGATTATGATGGAGGCACACAATACACCATTTGCAATCCATCTCGAAGTACCAAAATGTATCGTGATCTTCGACATACATTTTGGTGGAACAATATGAAGAGAGAGATTGCAAAGTTTATCTCAACGTGTTTAACTTGTCAACGTGTAAAGCGAGCATCTAGTACCTAAGGGTCCGTTGCAACCACTTGAGATTCCGAAATGGAAGTGGGAACACTTTACCATGGATTTCGTTACATGGTCTTCCTACGGTTTCTCAAGGCATCAATGCTATTTGGGTTATTGTTGATAGATTAACCAAGTCCGCTTCATTTCTTACCGATACGGAGACTTATTCCCTTGAACGCCTTCTTTAGTATATATGTAAATGAGATTGTGAGGTTGCATGGCATGCCAAGATCCATAGTTTTGGATCGTGACCCAAGATTTATTTTAAGATTTTGGGTTAGCTTGTAAAAAGCTATGGGCACGGATTTATTTATCTGGCCGGCATACCATCCTCAAACGGACGGACAATCGAGAGGACTATTCAAACTCTTGAAGATTTATTAAGACTACGTGTCCTGAGACTTCAAGAGGCGGTTAGGATAAGTATTTACCATTGGTGGAATTCTTCTACAACAACAGTTATCGAGCAGAAGTATAGGTGTGGCTCCATTTGAAGCATTATATGGACGAAAGTGTCGCTCTCCAATATGTTGGGATGAGGTGGGTGAAGCAACATTGTTAGGACCCGAGTTAGTACGTATGACTACCGAAAAGATGTAAGACCCCAACTTATTATAAATAAAATTGAATTTTCCTTTATTCATTATTCTAAATTAATAAGAGTTAATTTGATATAATTCTTTGGTTATGGGTGAAATGTGCAAAGTTTACAAAATAAGCAAGTGGTTATAAAATATTCATTATTGTCGGGGAATATTCGTTTGGTCGTGGAATATTCTTTTTTGTCGGGAATCTCAATACGACGGTACAGATCATTATCAGGGCATCATAACGGAAAAACGTTTGGATGAAGGAAAAGCGACAAAGATCGAGTTTTATAAATAACGACGTAAATTGTTACCGAGTTAACACTTTGTTGGGTTACTCGGTGGTTAAAATACGAAGAATGGCGCGGTTACACAAGAAGACACCAGTATTACAAAGATTATTGAATTATTGATCCTTACGTAAGAAGGCACTACTCAATAATTGTTACAAAGAGTTACCGCTCAATATTATATTTTATTGATTCAATAATTGCTGCGTTGATATTTTGTATTCTTTGTTGTTTCAATAATTGTCATTACACGATTTTCCATTATCAAATCAATAATTCCTATTATTTGAATAATATTATCGAGATAACATTATTGGCAATGTCTAGAAAGTTCTCGCTCAAGGAGAGGTTTGGTCACCTAATCAGGCGCTAAGTAAGTGAGAAATCCTTATTGAAAGCCCTCTTCCTGGGAACTACCGTCACAAGATCGCGTGATTCTCAGTATATTATTTTTAAATAAGTAATTATTGATTATTATGATAAAGAAAATATTTAATTTATGTGGATATAGATGGAGAAAATTTTAATGTGACAATTGTGAAAAATTAATATTTTATCTTTTTCTGATAAAATAATTCATTTAAATATATTATTTTAATAATATATTAACGGTGATATTTTTATGTGGGATATATGAGTATATGAGGAGGTAGAGTATTTTGTGGCATTAAATGTTTAACATATGTTTTGTGTGTCGGTGGACACAATTCTTGACCGAAAATTGATTATAGATCAGAAATCTCCGTTTGTGGATTTCTTCCAATTTCTGCTTGGAATTTGGAAAAATTTCTTCGCAAAGTTGTAGAGAATGGAATTTCCATGGAAAATCGCAAAGTTTCAATTTTTCCGATAAACGAGCTATTTTCTACGAATTATTGAAGTTTCAAGATAAAATAATTTTTATTAAATAATGGGTGGGACCCACTCTTGTTTGAACATGTGGGTCACCGGAAATTGGGTCAAGGTTGGTGGTGGTGAAGTGTTCAAATGGCATGCGAGAAATGTAATTTTAAATAATAATAATTTATTAATTTAGTCTCTTTTATGCTCTAACATTTTCCTATAAATAGAGGCTAAGTTAGAATTGAAAATCACACCGAAACTAAGTTTTCTCTCTCTCTCTCCATATTATCGAGCGTATTCTTGTGAGTATACTTTGAGTGTTGCTATATCAAAGTCGAGTTTTTTACAAGACTATATCTAAAATTCAAATGGAAATACGGTTATTTTGAGGTAAAGGATGTTATTTCTTTCGAAATGATATTATTTTCTTCAACATCATTATGCCAAAATATTGGTTGAACTTTTTATCAAATTTGAAACTTTTTCATGTCGGGGTTACTATTCATGAGTTACTATTCACGAAAGTTACTATTCATGAGTTACTATTCACGAAGTTCTTATTCACGAGTTACTATTCACGAAAGCGTGAAGATGTTTTTTTTGAAATTTCTATCTTTTTGTGTTTGGAGTTACTATTCACGATACTGGCACTATTCACGATATCTGACTATTCACAAATACGACACTATTCACCGAAAAAATGAAAATTTTTCTTTTTGTCCAAGATGTCTATTTTGGCTACTATCTTTGATTGTATCCATGTTTTGATCGTTATTTTTGAGTTACGCTTCAAAATCGCTTTATTATGAAGTATTATCGATCTTGGATAAACCGTTGTATGCGAATCCCTAATATTTGTCCTTCTATCTCACCGATTCGTTCTTAAAAATATTTTTCATCATCCTCGGTCCTTAATGGTGATACTTGATGAATATCTTTGGCTTTGTAATGCAAAGATGAACGATTAATCGATGAATATCTTTGGCACAGTAGTGCAAATGATGAGCAGTGTTGAGATGAACATGACCAATCGGGTGATTTAAATGAATATCTTTGGCTCAGTAGTGCAAAGATGAATATTGATTGTTATTACAGGATAAAATATTGATGATGGACTTTTAAACCTTAGAATATAGTAGTTTGCATTCTCTACTTAACTCTTCTAATGGATTGTTTGCTTCCATGCGCATTTGTTGATCTAAAACTTGTTGCTCATCAGATTCTATTAGATTTTTCCTGTTGAAGACTAGCGATAATTTGTTGTATATTATCTTAGTCATAATATTCTTTATCGGGTTAGTTGAGCTCACCCTTTTCCTTGTTGTTCCATTTTCTTCTCGGGGAGGTGAGAATATAGCAGGATCGAGGCGGGTATGGAATGAAGGTTCTAGAGAGAGTTGTTGTTTAGTAGTCCTCACCATTTTTGTAAAATAATGTATCAATAATTATGATGGGGATTTATTTGCGTGTGGATATTGTCTCAGACGGCAATATCCGTATTTAAACTCATTAAGATGTATTGTCGTATTTCACCACGACAATTGTATTATTGAAGTTGTAGTTATTTCGTACCATGTATTTGGCGACTTCGTAATGGGTTGGGTGGAATGGACCTATTTTGGGGCGCCACCGCTGGTATCGAGCTTAGGGATATGATCTCCGCGGAGATCGGGAATAGAACTAGGAGGGAGAGATTTATAAATCCTTCGCCAAGTGTGTCCTACCTAAGCTTATTTGTTGGTCATCATAATATAGGATATTATGTGATATGTTAATTTGTTTAATTAACCCTTGTTTTATGGCGAGATTAAGAATGGTCACGCCGAGAACGTTAACAATGGAGTTTATAAGACGTGGAACAACCTTTAGTCGCAAAACCGGAGAACGTGCACCAGAAGGCAATATTCCTCCCATAAACAACACTACCGAAAGCAAACGATGAACGATGGAATGTTTAGGAGCTTTTTGCGCTTCATGCAAAATCGCATTTGAGGAGACTCGTGTACAAAATACTGGTGAAAATGATAGTAACGCACGGTTTGTTACGGCCAAACAATTCAAAGAGTTGGGACCACCAGATTTCCATGGAAAGCCGGATCCGATCAAGGCAGAAACGTGGGTCAAGCAAATTACCAAGATATTTGATGTCTTGGGATGACGGAGGAAATGTAAGTTCCATTCGCCACCTTTATGTTTCGTGGTGAAGCAGACATCGGGTGGGAATCAGTAAGCGCACTCAACCAGATGCACTCAACATGTCTTGGGGAAAGATTTCAAATCGTTCAATGACAAGTACTTTCCGTAAAGTATTCGGCTATATGAAGGAAGTGGAGTTTATTAGACCGAAGCAGAGTAATATGACGGTGTCTCAAAGACGAGGCTAAGTTTGCGAGTTGTCTGTGTTTGCACCTCATTTGGTGGAAAATGAGGAACGATGACGCCAGCGTATGTTTCGAGGGGTCTAAAACTCGAAATTCGGCCAATACCTCATTTCTCATAAATTTTCTCTATATTCGGATGTTGTAAATGTGGCTCAATTATTAGAGCGAGATAGTGAGTATACTCAACCGAGGGACCACAACCGTGGTAGTCATCGAACGATGATAACCAACAGGAGGAAAGAATACGGACAAAAGGCGGTAACCACTCATGTGGTAATCGTGGACATGATAATAGGAGAGGTGACTCAAGTGGAAATTTCAGAAAGAGAAGATTCAACAATGACGGAAGATATCAACGGCAAGACCAAAGACCAACAACAAATGCTGGGGAGGAGAACGATCGCCGCTAGATGTTACAAATGCGGGAAGGAGGGACATATCATTTTCAAACCGTCCACAACAATCCAAGGTATGTTACAACCGTGGAAAGGAAGGCCACATCGCCGAGATTGTACTATCGCGAAACCAAGTTCAAAGAGAGTGGTGATTCCAAGGGTCATCGCGATAAGTCGAAATCGGCTTCTTCGGAAGAAGCGTTTGTCGTGACTGGACAAAACGTGAGGAACCCAAACGAGGTGATCACGGGTAAACTAATCTTGAATTCTTGCGAAGTTTATACCTTACTAGATACCGGTTCTACCCATTCTTTTATCTCTCCTGCTTGTGCTCAACGTTTAAACTTGACTCCGGAGAAATTAGATTTTGATTTATCTGTTAAAACTCCGTTGGGTGAAACCTTCGTTACATCTACAGTTTATAAATCTTGCATGATCCAAGTTGGCACTATCACATTACCTGTTGATCTTATCTCTTTAAAGATACTTACTTTTGATGTGATTTTAAGAATTGATTGGTTAACCACTCATCATGCCAACATTGATTATTTTCGTAAGGTTGTTAGTTTTCATATTCCTAACTAACTCACGTCATACGAATTCAAACCACTAAACCACTAAAATCGGGTCCATCATCATATCAAGCCACAAAGCTATTCGCTTATTGAAAAACTGGATGTCGAGCTTTTCTTAGCCCATGTTATGGATTTGAATAAAGACAAGTCGATTTGAATAATATTTCGTGGTTAGAGAATTCCCCGATGTATTTCAAGAGCTTCCTTGCCTACCCCGTAACGTGATGTTGAATTCTTTATTGACATTGAACCGCACAAAACCCATTTCTAAAACCCCATATCGAATGGCTCCTATTGAACTTCGTGAGTTAAAAGTCCAACTACAGTGAGTTATTAGACATCGGTTTCATTCGGCCCCAAGACGCTTCCTTGGGGTGCTCTGCTTTTATTCAGTAAAGAAGAAAGACGGAGTATGCGACTTTATATTGACTATCGAGAATTGAACCATGTCACCATCAAGAATAGTATCCGCTACCTCGCATTGATGACCTGTTCGACCAGTTACAAGGAGCGCAATTCTTTTCAAAGATCGATCTTCGTTCTGGATATCATCAGCTGAAGATTAAAACTGAGGATATTCCAAAGACGGCATTCAGGACTCGATACGGGCATTATGAATTCTTGGTCATGTCTTTTGGATTGACTAATGCTCCTGCTGCTTTCATGGATATGATGAACTGTGTATTTAAGGAATATTTGGATCAGTTCGTTGTTGTCTTTATTGATGACATCCTCATCTATTCCAAAAGCCGTGAAGATCATGAGCACCATTTGAAGCTGGTACTACAAAGACTTCGTGAACACAAGCTTTATGCCAAGCTGAAGAAATGCGAGTTCTGGCTTGAGGAAGTAGCATTCCTTGGGCACGTAGTGTCAAAACAAGGAGTATCTGTTGACCCAACGAAGATTGAAGCAATACAAAGTTGGGAGCAACCGAAGTTTCCAGGATCAAGTACGCAGACTTTTCTCGGGCTTAAATTGGTTATTATCGGAGATTTGTGGAAGGATTTTCTCGAATCGCTACTCCGCTTAACTCAACTGACTCGGAAGGATGCAAAATTCTTATGGAGCGAGGAATGCGAGAAGAGCTTCCAAGAGCTCAAGAGGAGACTCATTTCAAGACTGTTTCGATAATACCATCCGGTCGGATGGATTTGTTATCTCACAACTATGCTTCCGCAAGGGGTTAGGATGTGTTCTCATGCAACATGGGAAAGTCATAGCCTATGCCTCACGACAACTCAAAGAATATGAGAGGAATTATCCTACTCATGATCTGGAGTTGGTAGCAGTCGTGTTTGCGTTGAAGATATGGAGACACTACTTGTACGGGGAGAAAGTAGAGATTTATACGGATCATAAAAGCCTCAAATATTTCTTCACCCAAAAAGAACTCAACATGCGGCAACGACGTTGGTTGGAGCTATTAAAAGATTACGATCACACTATTCAATATCATCCTGGAAAAGCGAACGTAGTAGCTGACGCATTAAGTAGAAGATCATATGCAAGTACGAGTGCGATATTGCCAACGCAAAGGACCATTATGTATGACTTGCAAAGGATGGAGGTAGAATTAAAGACTCCAGGGACCCACATAATGATGGTGAATATACAAGTAGAACCGACTTTAATCGATAAAGTTAAAGCTGCTCAAGCTACGGACCTGGGGGATGCGTCATATGAAGAAGAAAGTGCAAGAAGGAGCTATTCCGAAGCAAGAATTGATGAGGAAGGAATACTTGAATCAATTCTAGACTTTCGCGTTCCTAACGATTCTCGACCAAGCATAAAATCATGATGGAGGCACACAACACCCCATTTGCAATCCATCCTGGGAGTACCAAAATGTATCATGATATTCGACATACATTTTAGTGGAACAATATGAAGAGAGAGATTGCGGAGTTTATCTCAAGATGTTTAACCTGTCAACGTGTAAAGGCGGAGCATCAAGTGCCAAAAGGTCCATTACAACCACTTGAGATTCCGGAATGGAAATGGGAACACATTACTATGGATTTTGTTACAAATCTTCCCAAAGTTTCTCAAGGCGTAGATGCAATTTGGGTTATTGTTGATAGATTAACCAAGTCTGGCCATTTCTTACCGATACACGAGACTTATCCCCTTGAACGTCTTGCTCGTATGTACGTGAATGAGATTGTACGATTGCATGGCATGCCAGTATCCATAGTTTCGGATTGTGACCCGAGATTCACTTCAAGATTTTGGGTTAGCTTGCGAAAGCTATGTGCACGGATTCTGATTTATCTGGCTCAAAGATACCATCCTCAAACGGACGGACAATCGAGAGAGGACTATTCAAACCCTTAAAGATCTATTAAGACTCGTGTCCTAGATTTCAAAGGAAGTTGGGATAAGTACCTACCACCGGTGGAATTCTCCTACAACAACAGCTTATCAAGCAAGTATAGGCATGGCTCCATTTGAGGCGTTGTAGATGGATTTAAAATGTCGTTCTCCAAAGATCTTTGGGACGAGGTGGGAGAAGCAACATTGTTGGGACCGTAATTAGTATGCATGACTACGTAAAAATGATCCAAATGATTCGACAACGATTTCAAACTTCACAAGATCGACAAAAGAGTTATCTTGATCTTCATGTAAAAAGGACGTGGAGTTTAATATCGAGATCATGTATTGTTACGTATTGCTCCATGGAAAGGAGTTACAAGATTTGGGAAAAGAGAAAGCTCAATCCAAGGTTTGTTGGTCCATTTGAGATTCTCAATCGAATAGGAAACGTAGCCTATAGACTCGCGTTACCTCCAAGTATGTCTCGTGTTCACAATGTATTCCACATATCTATGCTTCAGAATATGTAAAAGACCCGAACCACATTATTGCGTTAGAACCGCATTTAGATAAATGAAGATTTAACATACGAGGAGATACCGCTGAGATTTTGGATAGGAAAGAGCATGTCTTACATACGAAGGTTATACCACAAGTTAAGGTTTTGTGGAGAAACCATGCAATTAAGGAAATGACATGGGAGTTGAATCGGAGATGAAAGCGAGGTACCCTCACCTTTTGATATACCGTAACGCGTCGTCAATTTCGAGGACTAAATTTCATAAGGAGGGAAGGTTGTAAGACCCCAACTTATTATAAATAAAATTGAATTTTCCTTTATTCATTATTCTAAATTAATAAGGGTTAATTTGATATAATTCTTTGGTTATGGGTGAAATGTGCAAAGTTTACAAAATAAGCAAGTGCTTATAAAATATTCATTATTATCGGGAATATTCGTTTGGTCGTGGAATATTCTTTTTTTTCGAATTCCTCAAATGCAATGCCTTGATCATTGGTGGGCCCCATAACGGAAAACGGTTGGATGAAGGAAAACGACAAAGATTGAGTTTTATAAATAACGACGTAAATTGTTACTGCTTAACAATTGTTGGGTTACTCGGTGGTTAAAATACGATGTCTACGCGTGGTTTCACAAAGAAATTACCATTGATTGCATATTATTGAATTATTGATCCTTACGTAGAAGGCCTTACTCAATAATTGTTACAATGAGTTATTGCTCAATATTATATTTTATTGATTCAATAATTCTTTGCGTTGATATTTTGTATTGTTGTTGTTTCAATAATTGTCATTACACAAAGATTTTCCATTATCAATCAATAATTCCTATTATTTGAATAATATTATCAGATAACATTATTGGCAATGTCTAGAAAGTTTTGTCTAAGGAGAGGTTTGGTCACCTAATTGCAAGGCCACCAAGTAAGGAGAAATCCTTATTGGAAAGCCCTCTTTCCTCGAAACTACCGGTTGTCACATGTTGTGATTCGTAATATTATTTTTAAATAAGTAATTATTGATTATTATAATAAAGAAAATATTTATTTTATGTGGATATAGATGGAGAAAATTTTAATGTGACAATTGTGGAAAATTAATATTTTATCTTTTTCTCGATAAAATAATTCATTTAAATATATTATTTTAATAATATATTAACTAATTGATATTTTTATGTGGGATATATGAGTATATGAGGAGGTAGCGTATTTTGTGGCATTAAATGTTTAACATATGTTTTGTGTGTTTGTGGGACACAATTCTTGACCGAAAATTGATTATAGATCGTAAAATCTCCCGTTTGTGGATTTCTTTGCCAATTTTGTTTGGAATTTGGAAAGATTTTCTTCTCGCAAAGTTGTAGAGTATGGAATTTCCCATGGAAAGTCGCGAGTTTCAATTTTTTCGATAAACGAGCTATTTTCTACTTAATTATTGAAGTTTCAAAAATAAAATAATTTTATTAAATAATGGGTGGGACCCACTCTTGTTTGAACATGTGAAATTTCTTTGGAAATTGGGTCAAGGTTGGTGGTGGTCAAGTGTTCAAATGGCATGCGTAGAAATGTAATTTTAAATAATAATAATTTATTAATTTAGTCTCTTTTTGCTGCTCTAACATTTTCCTATAAATAGAGGCTAAGTTAGAATTGAAAATCACACCGTAAACTAAGTTTTCTCTTTTCTCTCTCCATATTATCGAGCGTATTCTTGTGAGTATACTTTGAGTGTTGCTATATCTAAGTATGAGTTTACATCAAGACTATATCTGAAATTCAAATGTAAGTACGGTTATTTTGAGGTAAAGGATGTTATTTCTTTCAAGAAATGATATTATTTTCTTCAACATCATTATGCCAAAATATTGGTTGAACTTTTATCAAATTTGGAACTTTTTCATGTCTGGGGTTACTATTCATGAGTTACTATTCACGAAGTTACTATTCATGAGTTACTATTCACGAGCTTACTATTCACGAGTTACTTATTCACGAAGCGTGAAGATGTTTTTGTGAAATTTCTATCTTTTTGTGTCTGGGTTACTATTCACGATATGGCACTATTCACGATACTACACTATTCACAAATACTAAGATTATTCAATCAAAAATGAAAATTTTTCTTTTTGTCCAAGATGTCTATTTTGGTTACTATCTTTGATTGTATCCATGTTTTGATCGTTATTTTTGAGTTCGCTTCAAAATCGCTTATTATGAAGTATTATCGATCTTGGATAAACTATTGTACGAATCCCTAATATTTGTCCTTCTATCTCACCGGATTCGTTTCTAAAAATATTTTCATCATCCTCGGTCCTTAATGGTGATATTTGATGAATATCTTTGGCTGTAATGCAAGATGAACGATTAATCGATGAATATCTTTGGCCCGTGGTGCAAAAAGATGAACAGTGTTGAGATGAACATGACCAATCGGTGATTTAAATGAATATCTTCGGCACAGAGGTGCAAAGATGAATATTGATTGTTATTCTGGGGATAAAATATTGATGATGGACTTTTAAACCTTAGAAGATAGTAGTTTGCATTCTCTACTTAACTCTTCTAATGGATTGCCAAGCTTCCATTGCATTTGTTGATCTAAAACTTGTTGTTGTCTATTGTATTCTATTAGATTTTTCCTGTTCAAGACTAGCGATAATTTGTTGTATATTATCTTAGTCATAATATTCTTTCTACTCAATAGTTGAGCTCACCCTTTTCCTTGTTGTTCCATTTTCTTCTCGTGAGGTGAGAACATAGCGAGGATCGAGCCTCGGGTGTGGAATGAAGGTTCTAGAGAGAGTTGTTTAGTAGTCGCCACCATTTTTATAAAATAATGTATCAATAATTATGATGGGGATTTATTTGCGTGTGGATATTGTCTGCATTTAAATATCTCAGATTTAAACTCACAAGATGTATTGTCGTATTTCACACGACATTTGTATTATTGAAGTTGTAGTTATTTCGTACCATGTATTTGGCGACTCGTAATGGGTTGGGTGGAATGGACCTATTTTGGGGGCGTCACAAAAGATCCAAATGATTCGACAACGTATACAAACGGCATAAGATCGACAAAAGAGTTATGCGGATCTTCATCGAAAGGACGTGGAATTTAGTATAGGGGATCATGTATTGTTGCGAGTTGCTCCATGGAAGGGAGTTACAAGATTTGGGAAGAGAGGAAAGCTCAATCCATGATTTATTGGTCCATTTCAAATTCTTGACTGAGTAGGAAATGTAGCCTATAGACTCGCGTTACCTTCGAGTATGTCTCGTGTTTATAATATGTTTTACATATCTGTACTTCGTAAATATGTGAAAGACCCGAACCACGTTATTGAGTTAGAACCGGACGAGATAGCCGAAGACTTAACGTATGAGGAGGTACCTGTCAAGATCTTGGATAGGAAGGAACATGTCCTACGCACAAAGGTCATACCACAAGTTAAAGTTTTGTGGAGGAATCATGCTATAGAGGATATGACCTGGGAATTAGTAACATTACGGTCATGATTATACCGAAAAATCCATGGTTATAATCATACCAAGTCCATCTATGCACAACAGGCCACAGATGACTTTCATCATAATATAAACATGAGGATGATGACAATGATATAAGAATCCAATAAAATAAGTTCAAGAGAGTTACATACATTTGTAATAAAACTCACAGTTTAACTGTGGTCGTATTCTGTACGACAGTTCAATAGTTGTATAAATAAAGTTTGTATTTGATTTTTATAATATGATATCTGGCGACTCAGAATGGGTCGTGTGGACCTATTTTGGGGGCATCACAAATTTTGCGGAGTTATCCCGGTTTGCATCCCATTTGGTCGATAATGAGGAGCGAATGACGTGAATGTTTCAAGCGAGGTTCAAAACCCGATATACGTCAATACCTCATTTCTCACAAACTTTGTTTATATTCGATGTTGTGAATAGGGCTCGATTATTGTAGCGATAATGAGTAAGCACAACCAAAAGGTAACGAAAGCAACAACACGATAATAATCAGACTTATGGCAACGACCATCTAACAATGATAACCATTACGGGTAAATTATCATGCCAAGAATGGTAACCACTTCGGTGGTAATCATGGCCAAGATAATAAGAGTAGAAATTTCAAGTAGAGGAGGCTCAGTAATGATGGAAAGACAGCAACACCAACACTCGTTTCAAAGGAAGAAGAACGACCACCGGTCGTATGTTTCAAATGCGGACAGGAAGGACACATCCGTCAAACCAGCACGCAAAGAATCCAAAGCGTGTTTTAATTGCGAGAAGAGGTCGTCACCTAGCTCAATTTTTTCGTATGGTGAAGTCAAGTCCAGCTGGGATGGTGACACCAAAGGATGTCTCAGACAAGTCAAAGCCGATAGTTTAAGTGAGAGCGTTCGTTGAGGAACTCGAACGAAATTGTCATGGGTAAGTTAATCATAAATTCTTGCGAAGTCTATATCTTATTAGATACCGGTTCTACCCATTCTTTTATCTCTCTTGCTTGTGCTCAACGTTTAAATTTAACTCTAGAGAAGTTAAACTTTGACTTATCGATTGAAACTTTGTTAGTAGAAACCTTCGTTACCTCCACTGTTTATAAATCTTGTTGATTCAAATCGACATTTTCACGTTACCTATCGATCTTATCTCTTTGAAAATACTTGCCCTTGATGTGATTTTAGGAATCGATTGGTTAACTACTCATCATGTTTTTCGTAAGGTTGTTAGCTTTCATATTCCTAATAAACCTGTTATGCGAATTCAAGAAACCAAAGCCCCGATCCTTTTGTTGTTGAATTCCTTATGCGAATGCACCAAGCGGACTTTACAGAAGCGACGTCGTGAATGACGATGACAAGTTGATAGGTATCAATGTGACGTACTATCCAAGTTTTAGATGAGAGTCACAATTTTGAATGATATTTCTATTATTAATAAATTTTTTGACGTATTCTCTGAAGACTTCCTAGCCTACCCCAGAGCGTGAAATCGAATTTGTATTGACCCTAGTACAAAACCCCATTTCTAAAACCACTAAATATTTCTTCAACTAAAACGAACGTAACATGCGCCAAAGACGTTGGCTCGAGTTGTTGAAGATTACGATCGTACCATTCAATACCATCATGGAAAAGCAAACGTGGTAGCTGACGCGTTGAGTAGAAGATCGTATACGTTTACGAGTGAGATTATACGAACCTACGTGAAGATAACGAATATATGATTAGAACCGACTTTAGTCGATAATGGTAAAGCTGCTATGTGACGCCCCCAAAAATAGGTATACATCACCCATCTTGAGTCGCCAGATACATAGTACATAAATTCAAATACAACTTAATTATACAACAGTCGTGTAAAATACAACAAAACATAGCTGAGAGTTCAAACAATAATATTGCCTTCTAGACAATATCCACTCTCAATGGAGTCCTCATTACATTTATTATCACACTATTTCTCGAATAGTGAGGACTACTAATGCTATCATTTGACCGTCACTCATCTGCTCCCAAACTAGTCCCAAATATATTCTCATTTCCTCAAGAGAAAAAAGAAAGAAAGGGTGAGCTCAACTAGCCCAGTAAGAAATATCATGACTAAGATAACGAAGGATAAATTATCATTAGCCTTCAACAATGTTAAACTGATAAAATACAATAGACATCAAGTTTAACGCAGCAATCTAACAAGCAATTCATTAGAAAAATCAAGTAGAGAATAAAACCTACTACCTTCTATGATTTAAAAAGTTTTTCATCAACTTTATCGCTGAGACTCAGCTTAATAAATAAACCACATCATCCCTGCACCACGGCCAAGGATATTCATGTAATCATCAATGGTCATGACTATACTGAATAATTCCTGGTCATAATCACACCAACAATTGTCCATCAATGAACTACAGGCTAATAAGGACTTTTACCACATCATTCGTCACATTACAGTTATGATTATACCGAATAATCTCTGGTCACAATCATATAGAGTCCATCTATGCACGTAAGCCAAAGAAGACTTTAATCACAATATAAGCATGAGGATGATGACAATGACATAATAATTCAATAAAACAAGTTCAAGAATTAATTTATCCAGGAACCAACAACGTCCAAATTGTCAATAGGATACTTCTTTGTAGAGTAAAATTCAAGAACGCCCGTAAGAATATTTCCATGGATGACATCGACGATGAGCGCAAATATCAAGGATATTCCACTAATTTCATGGAGTATAGAAGTCAAAGCTTTAACCAACCGAGTATAAGAGAATATATGAAATCGCAAATGGATTTTCAAATCGCCACGCGGTAATCCACTTAGATGATGATCATTTCCACAATTTAATAAGGAATGAATACAAAGGATCATTCACCATGCATGTGATAATCCACATGACAAAGTTATTCCAACGGTAAAAAATAAAGAATGGAATAACATAAGAAATCACCATGCATGCGATAGATCGCATGACAAAGCGTTTATTCTCAACAGTAATAATAAATAATGGAACTGTGTCAGCGCGAATACGCACCGAAAAAGGATATTCCAACAAAATAATAAAGAATGGAATAACAATGAAATCACCATGCATGCGATAGATCGCATGCATGTGTATTCCAACGTAATAATAAATTATGGAACTAGGTCAAAGCGTAATACGCACCGGCGAGGATATTCCAACAGAATAATAAAGAATGGAATAACAACAAATCACAATGCATGCGATAGATCACACGTATAAAGTTATTCCAATGTATAATAAATAATGGAACCATGTCACGCGTAACGCATACGTACGATGATATTATTCGAGAATAATAAAGAATGGAACCGTGTCATGCGAACGCATGCAGACGTGATATTCCGGCGAAATATAAAGAACGAAATAATAGAAGAATTTCACCATGTATGCGGATTGCTTAATAAACAAAGTTATTCCAACATAATAATAAAGAGTGAAATAATGTGTTCTCTTCATGAATTCAAAAGAAATAATACCCTTACCTTTGAAAGAAAAGTATTTCAACCGGTAGAAGCGAGGATATACTCAAGAAAACTTGCACTACGCTCAAAGATTTCTTAAACTCTAAAGAAATACGCCAAGATTATATAGAAGAAAAACTCTCTCTATAGTTTCTCTCTCTAGAGTTTCAATGAATTCGTAAGAAATAATGAAGGAATGAGCTTCTATTTATAGAAGAATGGACTCAGATAAGAACTAATTCATGAACGATCCAGATTAATTTACTTTAAACGGACGGTCCAGATTTAAAACAAAATCTTTTAAATAAAATATAATATATTCTATTTATAATCTAATAAAACGAATAACTTTATAAAAGTATTCTGTTTTATATAAAAAGATTTTATTATGCAAAACACTATGCATACACTATGCATAATAAAATCTAATATATTCTAATTTTTGTCTAATAAAACGAATAACTTTATAAAAGTATTCTGCTTTATATAAAAGATTTTATTATGCAAAACACTATTCATAATAGAATATAATATATTCTATTTATAGTCTAATAAAGCGAATAACTTTATAAAAGTATTCTATTTTATATAAAAAGCTTTTCGCTTTTATTACATTAATGATACTAATAAAAAACTCATCATCATTATTATTATTCACACTATTAATCGACTGTGTCGCTCCTGTGAAAGAGGGGCTTTCAATAAGGATTTCTCCTATCAGGCGCGCAATTAGGTGACCAAACCTCTCCTTGCGCGAACTTCTAGACATCGTTAATGTGGCGCCCCCAAAATAGGTATACAACACCCATTCCGAGTCGCCAAAATACATGGTATAGAAAAGCAAACTACAACTTTGATAATACGGATGTATGTAAAATACGACAATACAACCGTGAGTTTAAATACAAATATTGTCTTCTGCACAATATACACACCCAAATAAGTCCTCATTAATTATTCATACACTATTTTACGTAAATAGTGAGGACAACTAAAACATCTTCCTAGAACCATCACTCCATACCCCGACTCGATCCTGCTATGTTCTCACCTCCTGAGAAGAAAAAATGGAACAAAAAGGAAAAGGGTGAGCTCAACTAGCCCAATAAGAAGAATATTATGACTAAGATAATATACAACAAATTATCGTTAGTCTTCAACAGGAAAAATCGATAAATTATAATAGAGCAACAAGTTTTAGATCAATAAATGCAATGAACAACAATCCATTGAAGAGTCACGTAGAGAAAGAATTCTACTTGTCTTCTAAGGTTTGAAAGTCCATCATCAATATTTTATCCTCAGAACAACAATCAATATTCATCTTTGCACTACTGTGCCAAAGATATTCATTTAAATCACCAATTGGTCATGTTTATCTCACACTGCTCATCTTTTGCACTACAGTGCCAAAGATATTCATCGTTTAATCGTTCATCTTTGCACTACAGGCCAAAGATATTCATTAATATCATCATTTAAGACTGAGGATGATGAAAAATATTTTTAAAGAAACGAATCCAGTGAAACAAAATGACAAGGATTAAGGATTAAGGATTCGTACTTTGTTTTACCCATGTCCAAAAATACCTCGAAAATAATCATATTGGTGTAAAATTCAAGAATGATCAAAACATGGATACAATCAAAGCTAGTATCCAGAATAGATATTTTGGACGAAAAGAAAAATTTTCTTTTTCGATGAATAGTCTCAGATTCGTGAATAAGATCAGATATCGTGAATAAAGTCAGATACGTGAATAAAGAACCCCGACACTAAAAGTTTCAAATTTGATTAAAAAGTTCAGATCAATACTTCAAAAGAATGATATTGAAGAAATAATATCATTACTGAAATAAATAATATCCCTTACCTCAAAATAACCGTATTTTATTTGAATTTCTAGATAATAGTCTTGATGAAACTCGCACCGTATAGTATAGCAACACTCAAAGTATACTCACAAGAATACGCTCGATAATATAGAGAGAAAGAAAACTTAGTTTCGGTGTGATTTTCAATTCTAACTTAGCCTCTATTTATAGGAAAATGTTAGAACGCCAGAGAGAGACTAAATTAATAAAATATATTATTATTTATTCCAAATTCTTACCCACATGTTTTGAAAACTCTAGCATGCCTTCTTTGGTCAAAAACATCAGCCACCCATGTGCCAACAACCACAAAAGGTTTTTCTTATAT
Source organism: Panax ginseng (assembly GCA_020205605.1). Taxonomy (NCBI): domain Eukaryota; kingdom Viridiplantae; phylum Streptophyta; class Magnoliopsida; order Apiales; family Araliaceae; genus Panax; species Panax ginseng. The sequence continues at coordinate 34,775,603 of CM035132.1, forward strand.
AAAATAATTAAAACTTCCAAAATCAATTATTTTAACTCCTAACTTCAATAATTCATGATAAATAGCCTTTTTGTCGTAAAATTCAATCTCGCTGAATTTTTATAGGAAATTCAATTCTCTACAACTTTGCGTAGGAAGTTTTTCCAAATTCCAAATGCAAATTATCCAAAAATCCATAAACGAGAGATTTTATACATAATCAATTTTAGGTTAAGAATTGTGGTCCACCGACACACAAAACATATGTTAAACATTTAATGCCACAAAATAATCTTCCTCCTCATATACTCATATATCCCACATTCATTATAAAATATCACCGTTAATATATTATTAAAATAATATATTTAAATGAATTATTTTATCGTAAAAAGATAAAATATTAATTTTCAACAATTGTCACATTAAAAATTTTCTCCATCTATATCCACATAAAATAAATATTTTCTTTATCATAATAATCAATAATTAATTATTTTAAAATAATATTACGTAATCACAAGATCGACAACAACCGTGCCGCTTCGGGAAAGAGGGGCTTTCGAATAAGGATTTCTCCTTACTTGGCAAGTGATTAGGTGACCAAACCTCTCCTTAGATGTAACTTTCTAGACATTGCCAATAATGTTATCTCGATAATATTATTCAAATAATATGAATTATTGATTTGATAATGGAAAATCTTGTGTAATGACAATTATTGAAACAACAAATGATACAAAATATCAACGCAAAGAATTATTGAATCAATATAATATTGAACAAGAATTCATCGTAACAATTATTGAGTAGTGCCTTTTACGTAAGGATCAATAATTCAACAATCATGCAGGTAATGGTGTCTTCTTTATGCAACCACGCATATTATCAGATTTTAACCACCGGTAACCCAACAATTGTTAATTGTAATAATTTACTACATATTATTTATAAAACTCAATCTTTGTCGTTTTCTTTCATCCAACCGTTTTCCGTTATGGGGCCCACCAATGACTGCGCCGTCGTACGGAGATTCCCGACAAAAAGAATATTCCACGACCAAACGAATATTCCCCGACAATAATGAATATTTTATAACCACTTGCTTATTTTATAAACTTTGCACATTTCACCCATAACCAAAGAATTATATCAAATTAACCCTTATTAATTTAGAATAATGAATAAAGGAAAATTCAATTTTATTTATAATAAGTTGGGGTCTTACAACCTCCTCTCCTTATGAAATTTCGTCCTCGAAATTGACGTACGTACCTGGTGTAACGAAAAGGTGAGGATACCTCGCTTTCATCTCTGATTCCAACTCCCGTGTCATTTCCTCAAATGCATGGTTTCTCCACAAAACCTTAACTTGTGGTATAACCTTCGTAAGTAAGACATATGCTCTTTTTCCTATCCAAAATCTCAACAGGTATCTCCTCGTATGTTAAATCTTCAGCTATCTCGTCTGGTTCTAACGCAATAATGTGGTTCGGGTCTTTTACATATTTACGAAGCATAGATATGTGGAATACATTGTGAACACGAGACATACTTGGAGGTAACGCGAGTCTATAGGCTACGTTTCCTATTCGGTCAAGAATCTCAAATGGACCAACAAACCTTGGATTGAGCTTTCCTCTTTTCCCAAATCTTGTAACTCCTTTCCATGGAGCAATACGTAACAATACATGATCTCCAATATTAAACTCCACGTCCTTTCTATGAAGATCAGCATAACTCTTTTGTCGATCTTGTGAAGTTTGAATATGTTGTCGAATCATTTGGATCTTTTCTGTAGTCATGCGTACTAATTCTGGTCCCAACAATGTTGTTTCTCCCACCTCGTCCCAGCATACTGGAGAACGACATTTTCGTCCATACAACGCCTCAAATGGAGCCATGCCTATACTTGCTTGATAACTGTTGTTGTAAGAGAATTCCACCAGTGGCAAGTACTTATCCCAACTTCCTTTGAAATCTAGAACACAGAGTCTTAATAGATCTTCAAGGGTTTGAATAGTCCTCTCTGATTGTCCGTCCGTTTGAGGATGGTATCTTTGAAATCAATCGTAAATCCGTACCCATAGCTTTACTTCGCAAGCTAACCCAAAATCTTGAAGTGAATCTCGTCACGATCCAAAACTATGGATCTTGGCATGCCATGCAATCGTACAATCTCGTTCACGCGTACATACGAGCAAGACGCGTTCAAGGAATAAGTCTCAGCGTATCGGTAAGAAATGGGCGGACTTGGTTAATCTATCAACAATAACCCAAATTGCATCTACGCCTTGAGAAATTTTGGGAAGACACAGAACAAAATCCATAGTAATGTGTTCCCATTTCCATTCCTAATCTCAAGTGGTTGCAATGGACCTTTTGGCACTTGATGCTCCGCTTTTACCGTTGCCGAGTTTAAACATCTTGAGATAAACTCCGCAATCTCTCTCTTCATATTGTTCCACCAAAATGTATGTCGAATATCATGATACATTTTGGTACTCCCAGGATGGATTGCAAACGGTGTGTTGTGTGCCTCCATCATGATTCTATGCTTCAAATCAGATTCGTTCGGAACGCAAAGTCTAGAATTGCCTCAAAGTATTCCTTCCTCATCAATTCTTGCTTCTGGAACAGCACCTTCTTGCACTTTCTTCTTCATTTGTATCAGCCCCAGGTCCGTAGCTTGAGCAGCTTTAACTTTATCGATTAAAGTCGGTTCTACTCGTATATTCGCCATCATTATGTGGGACCCTAGAGTCTTTAATTCTATCTTCATCCTTTGTAAGTTGTATAAAATGGGCCTTTACGTTGACAATATTGCACTCAGCTTGCGTGTGATGATCTTCACTCAATGCGTCTACTACTACGTTAAGCTTTCGAGGATGATATTGAATAGTGTGATCGTAATCTTTCAATAGCTCAAGCCAACGTCGTTGTTCTTGCATATTGAGTTCTTTTTGGGTGAAGAAATATTTGAGGCTTTTTATGGTCCGTATAAATCTCCACTTTCTCTCCATACAAGTAGTGTCTCCATATCTTCAACGCGAATCACGATCAAGGTCGCCAACTCTAGATCATGAGTAGGATAATTTCTCTCATATTCTTTGAGTTGTCGTGAGGCATAAAGCTATGACTTTCCCATGTTGCATGAGAACACATCCTAACCCCTGCCGAAGCATCGTTGTAGATAACAAATCCATCCTGAACTAGATGGTATTGTCGAAACAGTGCTTAAAATGAGTCTCCTCTTGAGCTCTTGGAAGCTCTTCTCGCATTCCTCGCTCCATAAGAATTTTGCATCCTTCCGAGTCACTTGAGTTAATCGAGTAGCGATTCGAGAAAATCCTTCCACAAATCTCCGATAATAACCAATTTAAGCCCGTAAAGCTGCGAGATTTCTTGATCAATCGACTTGGTTGCTTCTAACTTTGTATTGCTTCAATCTTCACGCCGGTCAATCAGATACTCCTTGTTTTGACACCACGTGCCCAAGGAATGCTACTTCCTCGCCGAACTCGCATTTCTTCACCAGCATAAAGCTTGTGTTCACGAAGTCTTTGTAGTCTGACTTCAAATGGTGCTCATGATCTTCACGGCTTTTGGAATAGATGAGGATGTCATCAATAAAGACAACAACGAATCGATCCAAATATTCCTTGAATACACGGTTCATCATATCCATGAAAGCGGCAGGAGCATTAGTCAATCCAAAAGACATGACCAAGAATTCATAATGCCCAGTGTCGAGTCCCCGAATGCCGTCTTTGGAATATCCTCGCTTTTAATCTTCAAATTTGATGATATCCGAATCGAAGATCAATCTTTGAAAAGAATTGCGCTCCTTGTAATCGGTCGAACGGGTCATCAATGCGAGGTAATGGATACCTATTCTTGATGGTGACATGGTTCAATTCTCGATAGTCGTACAAAGTCGCATACTCCGTCTTTTTCTTCTTTACGAATAAAACAGAGCACCCCAAGGAGACGTCTTGGGCCGAATGAAACCGATGTCTAATAATTCCTCGTAGTTGGACTTTTAACTCCGAAGTTCAATAGAGCCATTCGATATGGGGTTTTAGAAATGGGTTTTGTACGGTTCAAGGTCAATAAAGAATTCAACATCACGCTCGGGGGTAAACCAGAAGCTCTCTTGAAATACATCGGAATTCTCTAACCACGGAAATATTATTCAAATCGACTTGTCTTTATTCAAATCCATAACATGGGCTAAGAAAGCTTGACATCCGCTTTTCAATAAACGAATAGCTTTGTGGCTTGATATGACAAAATGATGATTTTAGTGGTTTAGTGGTTTGAATTGTATTATAGCGAGTTGGTTAGAATATGAAAACTAACCACCTTACGAAAACAATCAATTTTGGCATGATGGTGGTTAACCAATCAATTCCTAAAATCACATCAAAAGCAAGTATCTTTAAAGAGATAAGATCAACGGGTAATGTGATAGTGCCAACTTGGATCATGCAAGATTTATAAACGTAAATGTAACGAAGGTTTCACCCAACGGAGTTTCAACAGATAAATCAAAATCTAATTTCTCCGAGTCAAGTTTAAACGTTGAGCACAAGCGGAGAGATAAAAGAATGGGTAGAAACGGTATCTAGTAAGGTATAAACTTCGCAAGAATTCAAGATTAGCTTACTCGGATCACCTCGTTAGGGTTCCTCACGTTTTGGCGATCCACGACAAAAGCTCTTCCAGAACCGATTTCAACTTATCCGGATGACCCTTGGAATCACCACTCCATTGAACTTGGTTTCGCTTATAGTACAATCTCGAGCAATGTGGCCTTCCTTTCCACAGGTTGTAACATACCTTGGATTGTTGTGGACAGTTTGGTGATATGTCCCTCCTTCCCGCATTTGTAACATCTAATCGGGCGGTCGTTCTCCTCCCCTAGCATTTGTTGTTGGTCTTTGGTCTTTTGTTGATATCTTCCCGCATTCTTGAATCTTCTTTTTCAAAATTTTCACTTGAGTCACCTCTCCTATTATCATGTCCACAATTACCACCGAGTGGTTCCCGCCTTTGTCCGTATTCTTTCCTCCTCATTGGTTATCATCGCTCGATGACTACCTTGATTGTGGTCCCTCGGTTGAGTATATACTCACTATCTCGCTTCTAATAATCGAGCCTCATTGACAACATCCTGAATACGTAAAAAAATTTATGAGAGATAAGGTATTGACCAATCTTTGGTTTTAGACCTCTCGAAACATACGCGTCATTCGCTCCTCATTCTCCACCAAATGAGGTCTGAACACGGATAACTCTGCGAACTTTGCCTCGTCTTCGAGACACCGTCGTATGTTGTTCTGCTCGAGTCTAATAAACTCTACCTCCTTCATATAGCGAATACTTTCGGAAAGTACTTGTCATTGAACGATTCTGAAATCTTTCCCAAGACATGTTGAAGTGCATCCGGTCAAGTACGCTTCACGATTCCCACCAAGAATCGCTTCACCACGAAAACATAAAGGTGGCGAATGAAACCTTCATTCTCCGTGCACCCCAAGACATCGAATATCTTGGTAATTTGCTTGACCCACGTTTACGCTTTGATCGGATCCGGCTTTCCATGGAAATCTGGTGGTCCCAACTCCTTGAACTTGGGCATTGTGATGGCATCGTTGCCATCATTTCCACCAGTATTTTGTACACGAGTCTCCAGTCTCCTCGCCGATTTTGCATGAACCGAAAAAAGCTCCTAAACATTCCATCGTTCATCGTTTGCTCGGTAGTGTTGTTTACACGAGGAATATTGCCTTCCCGCCGCATGACGTTCTCCGGTTTTGCGACTAAAGGTTGTTCCACGATCTTATAAACTCCATTGTTAACGTTCTCAAAGACCATTCTTAAATATCGCCATAAAACAAGGTTAATTAAACAAATTAACATATCACATAATATCCTATATTATGACCGACCAACAAATAAGCTTAGGTAGGACATACTAGCAAGGATTTACTCGCCTCTCCTCCTAGTTCTATTCCCCGATCTCCGCCAGATATCATATCCCTAAGCTCGATACCAATCGTGACGCCCCCAAAATAGGTATACAACACCCATTCTCGAAGTCGCCAAAATACATGGTATAGAAAGCAAACTACAACTTTGATAATACGGATGTCGTGTAGAATACGACAATACAACTGTGAGTTTAAATACAAATATTGTCTTCTGCATAATATACACACCCAAATAAGTCCTCATTAATTATTCATACACTATTTTACGTAAATAGTGAGGACATCTAAAACATCTTCCTAGAACCATCACTCCATTTTACCCAGACTTCGATCCTGCTTGTGTTCACCTTATGAGAAGAAAAATGGAACAAAAAGGGAAAGGGTGAGCTCAACTAGCCCAAGAAAGAACATTATGACTAAGATAATATACAACAAATTATCGTTAGTCTTCAACAGGAAAAATCGATAAATTATAATAGACAACAAGTTTTAGATCAATAAATGCAAATGAACGACAATCCATTAAAAAGAGTCACGTAGAAAAGAATTCTACACTGTCTTCTAAGGTTTGAAAGTCCATCATCAATATTTTATCCTCAGAATAACAATCAATATTAATCTTTGCACTACAGGCCAAAGATATTCATTTAAATCACCAGTTGGTCATGTTTATCTCAACACCTGTTCATCTTTGCACTACAGGCCAAAGATATTCATCAGTTAATCGTTCATCTTTGCACTACAGGCCAAAGATATTCATTAATATCATCATTTAAGACTGAGGATGATGAAAAATATTTTTAAAGAAACTAATCCAGTGAAACAAAATGACAAGGATTAAGGATTAAGGATTCGTACTTTGTTTTACCCATGTCCAAAAATACCTCAAAAATAATCATATTAGTGTAAAATTCAAGAATGATTAAAACATGGATACAATCAAAGCTAGTATCCAGAATAGATATTTTGGACGAAAAGAAAAATTTTCTTTTTTCGATGAATAGTCTTGTATTAAATGAATAAGATCAGATATCGTGAATAAAGTCGTATATGTTAATAGTAACCCAGACACTAAAAGTTCCAAATTTGATTAAAAAGTTCAGATCAATACTTCGGCATAATGATATTGAAGAAATAATATCATTACGAAATAAATAATATCCCTTACCTCAAAATAACCGTATTTACGATTTGGATTTCGGTATAGTCTTTGTGAAACTCGCATAGTATAGCAACACTCAAAGTATACTCACAAAATATACTTCGATAATATAGAGAGAAAGAGAGAGAAAACTTAGTTTCGGTGTGATTTTCAATTCTAACTTAGCCCTCTATTTATAGGAAAATGTTAGAACGCCAAAAGGAGATTAAATTAATAAAATATATTATTATTTATTCTAAATTCCTACCCACATGTTTTAAAAACTCTAGCATGCCTTCATGGTCAAAACATCAGCCACCCATGTGCCAACAACCACAAAAACGTTTTTCTTATATATAAATAATTAAAACTTCCAAAAATCAATTATTTGAACTCCGGAACTTCAATAATTCATGATAAATAGCCCTTTTGTCGGAAAATTCGAATCTCGCGACTTTTTATAGGAAATTCAATTCTCTACAACTTTGCGGAAGGAAGGTATTCCAAATTCCAAATGTAAATTATCCAAAATCCATAAACGAGAGATTTTACGGTCATAATCAATTTTCGGTCAAAAATTGTGTCCACCGACACACAAAACATATGTTAAACATTTAATGCCACAAAAATAATCTTCCTCCTCATATACTCATATATCCCACATTCATTGTAAAAATATCATCGTTAATATATTATTAAAATAATATATTTAAATGAATTATTTTATCGAAAAAAGATAAAATATTAATTTTCAACAATTGTCACATTAAAAATTTTCTCCATCTATATCCACATAAAATAAATATTTTCTTTATCATAATAATGAATAATTAATTATTTTAAAATAATATTACGAGAATCACAAAGATCTTGACAACCGTGCCGTAGTTCAGAGAAGAGGGGCTTTCGATAAGGATTTCTCCTTACTTGTAGCAATTGAATTAGGTGACCAAACCTCTCCTTGCATGTAACTTTCTAGACATTGCCAATAATGTTATCGATAATATTATTCAAATAATATGAATTATTGATTTGATAATAGAAAATCTTGTAATAATGATTATTATTGAAACAACAACGATACAAAATATCAACGCAGCATTATTGAATCAATATAATATTGAATAAGAATTCATCAAATAATTATTGAGTAGTGCCTTCTCACGTAAGGATCAATAATTCAACAATACTGTGCAATACCGTGCTTCTTTGTGCAACCACGCGTATTCTCAGTATTTTAACCACCGGATAACCCAATGATGTTAATGTAATAATTTACGTAGCTATTTATAAAACTCAATCTTTGTCGCTTTCTTTCATCCAACCGCTTTTTAGTTATGGGGCCCACCAATGATTTAGTACTGTAGATTTGGAGATTCCCAACAAAAAGAATATTCCACGACCAAACGAATATTCCCAAACAATAATGAATATTTTATAACCACTTGCTTATTTTATAAACTTTGCACATTTCACCCATAACCAAAGAATTATATCAAATTAACCCTTATTAATTTAGAATAATGAATAAAGGAAAATTTAATTTTATTTATAATAAGTTGGGGTCTTACATCAAAGCACAAAGACGGTTAAGATTCATTTTAACTTAATTCTTCTAATTTAATCTAAATGCTCATATTTCTTCCCGCCCAAATCAAATTCACCCCTACACCCTTCTCTCTCTCTCATGTTCACACACAAAATCTTTTTCTCTCCTTTCTTCTTCACACACAAACAAATAATAATAATAATAATAATAATAACTATTATTATAATAATAATAAGAACAATAATAATAATAATAATAATAATAATTATTATTAATAATAATAATAACTATTATAATAATAAGAAGAAGAACAATAATAATAATAATAATAATAAATAATTATAATTATAATAATAAAATTATAATAGTAATAATAATAATAATAGTAATAAATTAATAATAATAATAGGAATAATAATAATAATAATTATTATTATTATAATAATAATAATAATAATAATAATAATTATTATTATTATTATTATTTATTATTATTATTATTATTATTATTATTATTATTATTATTATTATTATTATAACAATAACAACAACAACAACAATAATAATAACAATAATAATAATTGTGGTGGTGGTGTGGTGAATTATGATAATTGTTATTGATGATTGTAAGTTCCGTGGACAAGTTTAGATTTTTCTTGATATCTATTTTTAAAGGAAAATTAATTATAGTGGTAGTGTGGTAAATTATGATAATTGTTATATTTTATTGTAAGTTATTTTAAGTTTAAAAGAGTATTTAGGTAATATAGTATTTTTCGAATTTTAATCTATTTTTTCGTTACGTCTTGCCTTCAGGCACGGGTGGGTAATTACTAGTCTTTTTATATAAAACAGAATACTTTTATAAAGTTATTTGTTTTATTAGACAATAATTAGAATACATTATATTTTATTATGCATAGTGTTTGCATTGTTGCTGCGTATAAGTTTTCATAGTAAAAATCTTTTATATAAAATAGAATACTTTTATAAAGTTATTTATTTTATTAGACTATAAATAGAATATATTATATTTTATTTAAAAGATTTTGTTATATTAGAATATTTTATTAATAATTTGCATAGTAAATCAATATGGATCGTCTGCTTAAAAAGTAAATCAATCTGGACCGTTCATGAATTAGTTACTATTCAGTCCATTCTCCTATAAATAGAAGCTCATTCCTTCATTATTTCTTACGAATTCAATGAAACTCTAGAGAGAGAAAGAAAAAAAATATTATGCTACTTCACTACTACTATATCCAGTTTCTTCTAAGGTAAGGGGTACTATTTCTTTTGTATTCATGAAGAGAACTTCTATTATTCCATTCTTTATTGTTCTGTTGGAATAACTTGTCTATGCGAAGTACCGCATACATGGTAAAATTCTTCTGTTATTCCATTCTTTATTATTACATTTGAAATATCTTTATGTGCGTATTACGCATAACCCGGTTCCATTATTTATTATTCTCGCTGGAATAACTCGCTGCATCCAAGTACCGCATACATAGTGAAATTCTTCATTATTCCATTCTTTATTATTCTTCTTTGGAACATCATGTACGTGCGTTTACGCACGACTGTTCCATTATTTATTATTCTCATTGGAATATCCGTACGTGCGCTTACGCACGACCGGGTTCCGCTTATTTATCATGACTCGTTCCGTTATTTATTATTACATTGGAATATCCTCATACGTGCATTTACGCATGACACCGGTTCCTTTATTTATTATTCGTTGAATAACTCGCCTATACATCCAAGATCGCATACATGGTGAAATTCTTCTCATTATTCCATTCTTTATTATTCTGGTGGAACATCATATACGTGCGTTTACGCATGACTGGGTTCCATTATTTATTATTCTCGCTGGAATATCCTCGTCATGTGCGTTTACTCATGACACTGTTACATTATTTATCATGACTGGTTCCGTTATTTATTATTCTCATTGGAATATCCTCATGCGTGCATTTACGTATTTACTTCGGTTCCTTTATTTATTATTCTATTGGAATAACCTGTCTGTGCAATCTATCACATGCCTGGTGATTTCTTTTGTTATTCCATTCTTTATTATACTCAGTTAGTTAAAGTTTTAGCTTTTATACTCCATGAAATTAGTGGAATGTCTTTGATATTTGCGCTTCATCCAGTATCTTTTCATGGAAATATTCTTCTGAGCATTCTTGAATTTTACTCCACAAAGAAGTATCATGTTGACAATTTGGACGTTACTAGTTCCTGGATAAATTAATTTTTGAACTTGTTTTATTGAATTTTTATATCATTGTCACCATCCTCATGTTTATTTTATGTTGAAAGTCATCTGCAGCCTGTAGTGCATAGATGGACTTGGTATGATTATGACCAGGGATTAATCGGTATAATCATAACCGTAATGTTACAAATGATGTCGTAAAATTCCTCATTGGCCCGTAGTGCATTGATGGACGATTGTTGGCTTCGATCACGACCATTGATGAATACACAAATATCCTTGGCCGTAGTGCATGGATAATTTTTGTTGTGATACTAATGAATATACTTGGTAGTAGTCTTGGGGATGATGTGGTTTATTTATTGTTTAGTCTCAAAGAATAAAAGTGATGAAAAACCTTTTAAATCATAAAAGATAGTAGATTTTATTCTCTATTTGACTTTTTTAATGGATTGCTTATTCCGCTGCAGTTAAACTTGGTGTTTGTTATATTGTATCAGTTTAACACTGTTGAAGGCTAACGATAATTTATTTTGCATTATCTTAGTCATAATATTTCTTACTGGGCTAGTTGAGCTCACCCTTTTACTTTCATTGTTCTCTTCTTGAAAAATGAGAACGTAGCGAGGACTAGTCGGGAACCGAGTGATTGACGGTTCGGATGATAAAGAATAAGAGTCCTCACTATTATATGAAATAATGTGTTAATAAATGTATTGAGGACTTATTTTCAGTTTGAATACTGTCTAAAAGACAATATTTGTATTAAAACTCATAGCTCATGTTGTATATTTAAGATTGTATTTGTATTATGTACCATGTATTTGGCGACTCAGAATAGGTGATGAATACCTATTTTGGGGGCGTCACATATGCAGTACTTCGCATTGACAGAGAATAATACCCCTTACTTTAGAAAGAAGAGTATTCCGACTGGTAGGGCGAGGATATTCTTGAAGAAAACTTATATTGTTTTCTACGCTCAAAGCTTCTTAAAACTCTAAAGAAATACGCTCAAGATTATAGAAGAAGAATTCTCTGAATTTCTAGTGTGTTTTCAATTCTAACTAAGTATCCTATTTATAGGAGAATGGAAAGGATACTATGCAATAAAATATAATATATTCTATTTATAATATATATATATATATATATATATATATTAATTAAAATCTCATAAAACAAATAACTTTATAAAAGTATTCTGTTTTATATAAAAGATTTTACTATGCAAATACTATGCATAATAAAATATAATATATTCTATTTATAATCAAATAAAACAAAACTTTATAAAAAGTATTCTGTTTTATATAAAAAGTTTTCTGTTTTATTACATTTATAATAATAAAACAAAATTCATCATCATTATTATAATTCACACTATTAATCGACCAGGTCATTCGCAGGAAAGAGGAGGCTTTCCAATAAGGATTTCTCCCTATTGGCAGCAATTAGGTGACCAAACCTCTCCTTGACAGAACTTCTAGACATCGTTAATATTGTAAATAATAACATTAATAACTTTGTCGTCTCAATTATTGATTTAATAATATATAAAATATTGACAATAATTTAATCAAATAACGTGAGATACGATGCAGCAATTACTGTAGCAATAATTGAACAAAACTGAGTGACTTCTCACGTAAGCATCAATAATCAATATTCTTGTGTCTTTATTATGCAACCACGCGTATTACTGTACTTTTAACACCGGGTGTTTCAACAGCTAACGGTAAAATTTCCGCCGTTATTTTCATAAAATATTTTTTTCGTTTTCTCAATCCGATAATAATTCCTTTGTGGGGTCCACCAATGATTATGTCGTTGTACGAATATTCCCTATTAAAACGAATATTCTCCGACCAATCGAATATTATATAACAACTTACGTACTTTCCAAATTTATAAATATTACCCATAACTATAAAATTATATCAAATTCATTCCATAATATTCAAAAAAATATTTCGAGAAAATTAAATCTTTATTTGTAAAATTTGGGATTTTACAATCTCCGCTCCTTATGAAATTTCTCCCTCGAATTTTACGTACGTACCTGGTATGCCGAACAAATGAGGACACTTCGTCAGATTCTAACTCTTGAGGTATAACCTTTGAGCGTAGAATATATTCCTTCTTATCCAAGATTTTAACAGATATTTTCTCATACGTTAAATCTTTCGCTATCGCGTTCAGTTTTAAATCAATAATGTGGTTCGGGTCGTCCACATATTTACGTAACATCGATACGTGATAAACGTTATGAACACGCAACATATTTGGCGGTAAAACGAGCCTATAGGCCACAGTTCTACTCGATCGAGGATTTCAAATCGGCCAATTAAATCGAGGGTTGAGATTTCTTCTCTTCAGCAACTCTTGCTTTTAAAATAACGCCCTCTTGAACCTTCTTCTTCGTATTCATCAGCTCCGGGTCTGTAGCTTTAGCATGTAAGACCCCAACTTTTATAAATAAAGATTATTTTTCTATGAATATCATTTTTGAATTTTATGGAATGAATTTGATATAATAATTGTGGGTAATATTTATAAATTTTGGAAAGTACGTAAGTTGTTATATAATATTCGATTGGTCGGGGAATATTCGTTTTAACAGGAAATATTCGTACAACGGCACAATCATTCGTGGATCCCGCAACGGAATTATTGTCGAATTGAAAAACGCGACAAAAATATTTTATGAAAATAACTACGAAAGTTTTACCGATTAATCGTTGAAACACCCGGTGTTAAAAGTACGATGTCTGCTGCGTGGTTGCATAGTAGCACACCGTATTGATTATTGATGCTTTACATGAGAAGTCACTCAGTTTTGATTCAATTATTATTGATATTTTATATATTATTAAATCAATAATTGAGACGACGAAGTTATTAGCATTATTAGTTGCACTATTAACTGTAAGACCCCAACTTATTATAAATAAAATTGAATTTTCCTTTATTCATTATTCTAAATTAATAAGGGTTAATTTGATATAATTCTTTGGTTATGGGTGAAATGTGCAAAGTTTATAAAATAAGCAAGTGGTTATAAAATATTCATTATTGTCTGGGAATATTCGTTTGGTCGTGGAATATTCTTTTTTTCGGAAATCTCCGTGCGACCGCCAAGATCATTAGTGGGCCCATAACTGAAAAACTTGGATGAAAGAAAACGACAAAGATTGAGTTTTATAAATAATTCACAGAAATTATTCTGAATTAACACTTGTTGGGTTACCCGGTGGTTAAAATACGATAATATCGTGGTTGCACAAAGAAGCGCACCAGATTGCACAGATTGTTGAATTATTGATCCTTACGTAAAGAAAGCTTTACTCAATAATTGTTACGGAGCTTCTTTATTGAATATTATATTGATTCAATAATTGTTGCGTTGATATTTTTTATCATTTGTTGTTTCAATAATTGTCATTACACAAGATTTTTCCATTATCAAATCAATAATTCATATTATTTGAATAATATTATCGAGATAACATTATTGGCAATGTCTAGAAAGTTACGTAGAGGAGAGTTTGGTCACCTAATCAATTGCTACCAAAGAAGGAAAAATCCTTATTGGAAAGCCCTCTTTCACGGAACTGCACGGTTTGTTAGTAATGTGATTCTATAATATTATTTGTGAATAATTAATTATTGATTTATATGATATTGATTTTATGTGGATATAGATGGAGAAAATTTTTAATGTGACAATTGTTGAAAATTAATATTTTATCTTTTTCTGATAAAATAATTCATTTAAATATATTATTTTAATAATATATTAACGGTGATATTTTTATAATGAATGTGGGATATATGAGTATATGAGGAGGTAGAGTATTTTGTGGCATTAAATGTTTAACATATGTTTTGTGTGTCGGTGGACACAATTCTTGACCGAAAATTGATTATAGATTGTAAAATCTCTCGTTTATGGATTTGGGATAATTTCTGTTTTGAATTTGGAAAAACTTCATTCTGTAAAGTTGTAGAAAATTGAATTTTCTATAAAAACTCGCGAGACTCGAATTTTCTGACAAAAGGGTTATTTATCATGAATTATTGAAGTTAGGAGTTCAAATAATTGATTTTTGAAGTTTTAAATTATTTTATATAAGAAAAAACGTTTTTGTGGTTGTTGACACATGAGTGGTGATGTTTTTGACCAAAGAAGGCATCTTAGAGTTTTCAAAACATGTGGGTAGGAATTTGGAATAAATAATAATATATTTTATTAATTTAATCTCCTTTTGGCGTCTAACATTTTCTTATAAATAGAGGACTAAGTTAGAATTGAAAATTACACCAGAAACTAAGTTTTCTCTCTTTCTCTCTCTATATTATCGAGCATATTCTTGTGAGTATACTTTGAGTGTTCTTTATCTGGTGAAGTTTCACAAGACTATATCTAAATTCAATTGATCGGAAATACGGTTATATTGAGGTAAGGGATATTATTTATTTCGTAATGATATTATTTCTTCAATATCATTATGCCGAAGTATTGATCTGAACTTTTTAATCAAATTTGGAACTTTTAGTGTCTAAGGGAGTTCTTATTCACGATATCACACCTTTATTCACGATACTCTGATCTTATTCACGAATCTAAGCCTATTCATCGAAAAAAGAAAATTTTTCTTTTCGTCCAAAATATCTATTCTGGATACTAGCTTTGATTGTATCCATGTTTTGATCATTCTTGAATTTTACACCAATATGATTATTTTCGAGGTATTTTTGGACATGGATAAAACAAAGTACGAATCCTTAATCCTTAATCCTTGTCATTTTGTTTCACTGGATTCGTTTCTTTAAAAATATTTTTCATCATCCTCAGTCTTAAATGAAATGAATATCTTTGGCCTGTAGTGCAAAGATGAACAGGTGTTGAAATGAACATGACCAACTGGTGATTTAAATGAATATCTTTGGCCTGTAGTGCAAAGATTAATATTGATTGTTGTTCTAAGGATAAAATATTGATGATGGACTTTCAAACCTTAGAAGACAGTAGAATTCTTTCTCTACGTGACTCTTCTAATGGATTGTTGTTCCGCTGCATTTATTGATCTAAAACTTGTTGTCTATTATAATTTATCAGATTTTTCCCTGTTGAAGACTAACGATAATTTGTTGTATATTATCTTAGTCATAATGTTCTTTACTGGGCTAGTTGAGCTCACCCTTTTCCTTTTTGTTCCATTTTTCTTCTCGGGATGTGAGAACATAAGCAGAGGATCGAGTCGGGGTATGGAGTGATGGTTCTAGGAAGATGTTTTAATCATCCCTCACTATTTCGTAAAATAGTGTATGAATAATTAATGAGGACTTATTTGGGTGTGTATATTTATGCAGAAGACAATATTTGTATTTAAACTCACAGTTTGTATTGTCGTATTCTACACGACATCCATATTATCAAAGTTGTAGTTTGCTTTCTATATCATGTATTTTGGCGACTCGGAATGGGTGTTGTATACCTATTTTGGGGGCGTCACATTAACGATGTCTGTAGAGTTACGCTTCTAAGGAGAGGTTTGGTCACCTAATCATTGCGCGCCAATAGGAGAAATCCTTATTGAAAGCCCTCTTTTCAGGAACGACACAGTCGATTAATAGTGTGAATAATAATAATGATGATGAGTTTTTTTATTAGTATTATTAATGTAATAGAAACGTAAAAGCTTTTTATATAAAATAGAATACTTTTATAAAGTTATTAAGCTTTATTAGACTATAAATAGAATATATTATATTCTTATGAATAGTGTTTTGCATAATAAAATCTTTTTATATAAAAATGAATACTTTTATAAAGTTATTCGTTTTATTAGACAAAAATTAGAATATATTAGATTTTATTATGCATAGTGTATGCATAGTGTTTTGTATAATAAAATCTTTTATATAAAAATGTAATACTTTTATAAAGTTATTCGTTTTATTAGATTATAAATAGAATATATTATATTTTATTTAAAAGATTTTGTTTTAAATCCTGACCGTCTGCTTAAAGTAAATTAATCTGGACCGTTCATGAATTAGTTACTTATGCGGTCCATTCTTCATAAAGAGAAGCTCATTCCTTCATTATTTCTTACGAATTCAATTTGAAACTCTAGAGAGAAACTATAGAGAGTTTTTCTTCTATAATCTTGAGCGTATTTCTTTAGAGTTTAAGAAATCTTTGAACGTAGTCTGTTTTTCTTCGAGTATATCCTCGCCTACCGGTTGGAATACTTTTCTTTCAAAGGTAAGGGGTATTATTTCTTTTGTATTCATGAAGAGAACTTCTGTTATTTCACTATTTATTATTATGTTAGAATAACTTTGCTTTATGCGCAAGATCGCATACATGGTGAAATTCTTCTATTATTTCGTTCTTTATATTTACGTTTAATATCACATGCGTCATGCGTTTACGCGTGACTTTTCGTTCCATTCTTTATTATTACGCTTAATATCATAGCCACGGTGCGACATTACCTGACCTAGTTCCATTATTTATTATTCTGTTGGAATACCTGTCTGTGCGATCTATCGCATGCATGGTGATTTCTGTTGTTATTCCATTCTTTATTATTTTGTTGGAATATCCTTTCGGTGCGTATTACGCCTGACCTGGTTCCATTATTTATTATTCTGTTGAGAATAACTTTTTGGGTCTGCGATCTATCGCGTGCGTGGTGATTTCTTATGTTATTCCATTCTTTATTTTTACATTGGAATAACTTTTATACATGTGGATTATCACATGCATGGTGAATGATCCTTTGTATTCATTCCTTATTAAATTGTGGAAATGATCTGTCTAAGTGGATTACCGCATGGCGGATGAAAATCCATTTGCAGTTTCATATATTCTCTTATACTCAGTTGGTTAAAGCTTTGACTTCTATACTCCATGAAATTAGTGGAATATCCTTGATATTTGCGCTTCATCCAGTATCTATTCATGGAAATATTCTTCTGGGCGTTCTTGAATTTTACTCTACAAAGAAGTATCCTATTGACAATTTGGACGTTATTGGTTCCTGGATAAATTAATTCTTGAACTTGTTTTATTGAATTATTATGTCATTGTCATCATCCTCATGCTTATATTGTGATTAAAGTCTTCTTTGGCTTACGTGCATAGATGGACTCTATATGATTGTGACCAGAGATTATTCGGTATAATCATAACTGTAATGTGTCGAATGATGTGGTAAAAGTCCTTATTAGCATGTAGTTCATTGATGGACAGTTGTTGGTGTGATTATGACCAGGAATTATTCGGTATAGTCATGACCATTGATGATTACATGAATATCCTTGGCCGTGGTGCAGGGATGATGTGGTTTATTTATTAAGCTGAGTCTCAGTGATAAAGTTGATGAAAAACTTTTTAAATCATAGAAGGTAGTAGGTTTTATTCTCTACTTGATTTTTCTAATGAATTGCTTGTTCCGTTGCAGTTAAACTTGATGTCTATTGTATTTTATCAGTTTAACATTGTTGAAGGCTAATGATAATTTATCCTGCGTTATCTTAGTCATGATATTTTTTACTGGGCTAGTTGAGCTCACCCTTTCTTTCACTGTTCTCTTCAGGAAATGAGAATATAGCTGGGACTAGCCGGGGAACGGAGTGACGGTCCAAATGATAGCATTAGTAGTCCTCAATATTCTGAGAAATAGTGTGATAATAAATGTAATGAGGACTCCATTGAGAGTGGATATTGTCTAGAAGGCAATATTATTGTTTGAACTCTCAGCTATGTTTTGTTGTATTTTACATGACTGTTGTATAATTAAGTTGTATTTGAATTTATGTACTATGTATCTGGCGACTCAAGATGGGTGATGTATACCTATTTTTGGGGGCGTCAAATAGCAGCTTCAGAGAATACGTCAAAAAATTTATTAATAATAGAAATATCATTCAAAATTGTGACTCTCATCTAAAACTTGGATAGTACGTCACATTGATACCTATCAACTTGTCATCGTCATTCACGACGTCGCCTACAGAAAGTCTGGCTTCGGTGCATTCCGCATAAGGAATTCAACAACAAAAGGATCGGGGCTTTGGTTTCTTGAATTCGCATAACAGGTTTATTAGGAATATGAAAGCTAACAACCTTACGAAAAACATGATGAGTAGTTAACCAATCGATTCCTAAAATCACATCAAGGGCAAGTATTTTCAAAGAGATAAGATCGATAGGTAACGTGAAAGTGTCGATTTGAATCAACAAGATTTATAAACAGTAGAGGTAACGAAGGTTTCTACTAACAAAGTTTCAATCGATAAGTCAAAGTTTAACTTCTCTAGAGTTAAATTTAAACGTTGAGCACAAGCAAGAGAGATAAAAGAATGGGTAGAACCGGTATCTAATAAGATATAGACTTCGCAAGAATTTATGATTAACTTACCCATGACAACTTCGTTCGAGTTCCTCGACAAACGCTCTCACTTAAACTATCGACTTTGACTTGTCTGAGACATCCTTTGGTGTCACCATCCCAGCTGGACTTGACTTCACCATACGAAAAAATCGAGCTAGGTGACCTTCTCTTCTGCAATTAAAACACGCTTTGGATTGCTGCGTACAGTTTGGACGGATGTGTCCTTCCTGTCCGCATTTGAAACATACGACCGGTGGTCGTTCTTCTTCCTTTGAAACGAGTGCTGGTGTTGCTGTCTTTCCATCATTACTGAGCCTCCTCTACTTGAAATTTCTACTCTTATTATCTTGGCCATGATTACCACCGAAGTGGTTACCATTCTTGGCATGATAATTTACCCCATGACGGTTATCATTGTTCGCTCGTTACCTTTTGGTTGTGCTTACTCATTATCGCGCTACAATAACTGAGCCCTATTCACAACATCTGAATATAAACAAAGTTTGTGAGAAATAAGGTATTGACGTATATCAGGTTTCAAACCTCGCAGAAACATTCACGTCATTCGCTCCTCATTATCGACCAAATGGGATGCAAACCGGGATAACTCCGCAAAATTTGTGATGCCCCCAAAATAGGTCCACACGACCCATTCTGAGTCGCCAGATATCATATTATAAAAATCAAATACAAACTTTATTTATACAACTGTTGAACTGTCGTACAAAATACGACCACAGTTAAACTGTGAGTTTTATTACAAATGTATGTAACTCTCTTGAACTTATTTTATTGGATTCTTATATCATTGTCATCATCCTCATGTTTATATTATGATGAAAGTCATCTCGTGGCTGTTAGTAGCATAGATGGACTTGGTATGATTATAACCGAGGATTTTTCGGTATATAATCACTTACCGTAATGTTACAAATGATATGGTAAAAGTCCTCATTGGCCCGTAGTGCATTGATGGAGAGTTGTTGGCATGATCATGACCATTGATGAATACACGAATATCCTTGGCCCGTAGTGCATGGATAATTTGTGATTGTGATACTAAAAAATATCCTAGGCCGTAGTGCAGGGATGATGTGGATTATTTATTGTTTGAGTCCCAAATGATAAAAGTGATGAAAAACCTTTTAAATCATAAAAGATAGTAGATTTTATTCTCTACTTGACTCTTTTAATGGATTGCTTGTTCCACTACAGTTAAACTTGATGTTGTTATATTGTATCAGTTTAGCACTGTTGAAGGCTAACGATAATTTATTATGTATTATCTTAGTCATAATATTTCTTACTGGGCTAGTTGAGCTCACCCTTTTACTTTTATTGTTCTCTTCAGGAAATGAGAACGTAGTAGGGACTAGTTGGGGTACGGAGTGACAGTCCAGATAATAACATTAGTAGTCCTCACTATTCTGTTAAATAGTGTGATAATAAATGTAATGAGGACTCAATTGAGTGTGGATATTGTCTAGATAACAATATTTATATTAAAACTCACAAAGAAATGTTTTATCGTATTTTACACATTTCATTGTATAATTAAGTTGTATTTGAATTTTGTACCATGTATTTGGCGACTCAAGATGGGTGATGTATACCTATTTTGGGGCGTCACAGATTAATATCAAAGCTTAGGGATATGATCCCGGCTAAGATGTGAGACAAGAACTAGGAGGGAGAGACGGGAATTCATTCGCTAGTATGACCTACCTAAGTTTATTTGGTATTTAACTGGTCACGTCGAGTATAGGGGATAATATGTGATATATTAATTAACCCTTGTTTTGTGGCATTATTTGAAAATGACATCCGAGAATATTGAGAACATCAATGGAGTATGTGAGAGGCGCTGAGTCTCCACGGATCAATAATCGGGATAATGTGCATCGTAGAAGGCGATAATCCTCAAGCAAAACAACTACATCGACGGATGATGAACGATGGAATGTTTAGAGGCTTTATGCAATTCATGCAACATCAGGCAAGAACGGCTCCTGTCCAAAATGCGGGTGGAAACACTGGCAACTCTCGGACGGTCACCATTAAGCGATTCGAGGAACTGGGACCACCGAGTTTTTTTTCGAGAGCCAAAATCACTTAAGGCGAGACGCGTGGATAAAGCAGATCTGCAAAATATTAGATGTCTTGGGATTCTCCTAGGGGCAAAAGGTTCCCTTTGCCACCTTCATGTTAATGCGCAGCAGACATTCTTGGTGGGAATCAGTAAAGCGTACTCAACCTGCCACACTGAAGATGACTTGGGAGAAGTTCCAAGAATTGTTCAACGACAAGTACTTTTTCGAAAGTATTAGTCACATGAAAGAGGTAGAGTTCATTAAAATGGAGCAAAACAATATGACCGTGTCGTAGTACGAAACCAAGTTTGCCGAGTTGTCCCGGTTTGCGTCCCATTTGGTTGATAATGAGGAGAGAATGACGCGAATATTTCAAAGAGGTTTGAAACCTGAGATACGTCAATACCTTATCTCTCATAAATTGTGTTTGTATTCAGATGTTGTTAATAGGGCTCAGTTATTGGAGCGCGATAATGAGTCAACCCAACCAAAAGAGAAGCAATGCAAAATGATAATACTAGTGATATAGCGAACATCGAAGCGGTGACAATAAGCATGGAGGAATCAACATGCCGAAAATGGTAACCACTTTGGTGGTAATCATAGCCAAAACAATAGAATGGACATTTCAAGAAGAAAGCGATTTAACAATGATGGAAAGACGTCAACATCAAAGACCGTCATTAAGGAAGGAGAATCGACCACCCATCATATGCTCCAAATGCACGAGGGAGGGACACGTCATCAAACTACGCGATGCCATTCAAAGCATGTTATAATTGTGGAAGAGAAGGTCACTTAGCCCGATTTTGTCATTCATCAAGATAAGTTCAATTTAAGATGGAGGCACCAAAGGACGTCCCGAAAAGTCAAAGCCGATAGAGTCAAGGGAGAGTGTTTGTCGTGACCTCCCGTAAAAGCAAAGAACCCGAACGAGGTCATCACGGGTAAGCTTATCATAAACTCTAGCGAAGTATATACCTTATTTGATCATCGGTTCTAGCCATTCTTTATTTCTCCTTCTTGCTTTCAACGTTTAAATTTGACTTCGAGAAATTGGACTTTGACTTAGTCATTGAAACTTCGTTGGGAGAAACCTTCATTACATCCACTGCTTATAAGTCTTGTTTGGTTCAAATCGGTATCCTCACATTACACCGTCGATCTTATTTCATTGAAAATACTTGCATTTGACGTAATTCTAGGGATTGATTGGTTAACTACTCATCATGCAAAAATTGATTTTTTTCGTAAGGTTGTTAGCTTTCGTATTCCTAACCAACCTATTATCCAAATTCAAGAAACCAAACCATTAAAATCAATCACTGTCATCTCAAGCCATAAAGCTATAGGTTTATTGAAAAATGGATGTCAAGCTTTCTTAGCTCATGTCACGAATCTAAACAAAAATACGTCAGTTTTGAATGATATTTCTATTGTTAATGAATTTCTAACGTATTCCACGAAGAACTTCCAGCCTACCCCAGGCGTGAAATTGAATTTTGTATCGACCTTGAACCCTGACAAAACCCATTTCCAAAGCCCCATATCGAATGGCTCTATTGAACTTCGTGGAGCTAAAGACCCAATCGCAGGAATTTTTAGACATCGGTTTCATTCGTCCCAAAGTCGTCTCTCCTTGGGGTGCTTCATATTACTATTCGTAAAAAAGAAAGAGCGGAGTATGCGACTTTGTATTAATTATCGAGGAGTTGAATCATGTCACCATAAAAAATAGGTACCCATTGCCACGTATTGATGACTGTTTCGACCAAATTCTAGCGCGCCAAATTCTTTTCAAAGATTGATATTCGTTCCGGATATCACCAATTGAAGATTAGAATCGATGACATTCCAAAGATGGCTTTCGGAACTCGATGACGAAATTATGAATTCTAGTCATGTCTTTTGGATTAACTAATGCTCTCTTTGCTTTCATGGATATGATGAACCAAGTATTCAAGGAATATTTGGATCACTTTGTGGTCGTCTTTATTGATGACATCCTTATTTATTCCAAAAGACGTGAAGATCATGAGCAAATCTTGAGGCTGATACATCAAAAGCTTCGTGAATATAAGTTTTATGCCAAGTTAAAGAAATGCGAGTTCTGACTTAAGGAAGTAACATTCCTTAGGCACGTGGTATCAAGTCATGGAATATCTGTTGACCCAGCAAAGATTAAAACTATTCAAAGCTAGGAGCAACCTAAATCCGTGACCGAAGTACGTAACTTTCTCGGCTTAGCTGGTTATTATCGGAGATTCTTAGAAGGGTTTTCTTGAATAGATATTCCCTTAACTCAGCTAACACGCAAAGATACAAAATTTGGTTGGAACGAGGAATGTGAGAAGAGTTTTCAAGAACTCAAGAGAAGACTCATTTCAGCACCTGTTCTGACAATACCATCTGGCTCGGAGGGATTTGTCATCTACATGATGCTTTGAGCAAAAGGGTTAGGATGTGTTCTCGTGTAACATGGGAAATTCATAGCTTTATGCCTCTCGACAACTCAAAGAATATGAGAGGAATTATCCTACTCATGATCTAGAGTTGGCGGTTGTTATCTTCATGACTTAAAATTTGGAGGCATTACTTGTATGGGTAGAAAGTGGAGATCTTTACGGATCATAAAAGCCTCAAATATTTCTTCACTTAAAAGGAACTCAACATGCGACAGCGACGTTGGTTCGAAATGTTGAAAGATTATGATCATACCATCCAATACCATATTGGAAAAGAAAACGTGGTAGCTGACGCATTGAGTAGAAGATCATATGCGGGTACGAGTGCGATATTGTTAACGCAGAGGCCCATTTTGTATGACTTGCAAATGATGGAGATAGAGATAAAAACTCCAGGGACCCACGTGATGATGGCGAATATACGAGTAGAACCGACTTTAATCAATAAAGTTAAAGTTGCTCAAGTTACAGATCTGGAGCTGATGCGTATGAGGAAGAAGGTGTTATGCCAGAAGCAAGAATTGATGAAGAAGGAATACTTCGAGTCAACTCCAGACTTTGTATTCAATCTAACCACGATTTAAAGTATAAAATCATGATGGAGCGCACAACACACTCAGATTTGCAATCCATCTTGGGAGTACCAAAATGTATCGTGATCTTCGTCCATACATTTTGGTGGAGAAATATGAAGAGAGAGATAGCGTTGTTTATCTCAAGGTGTCTAACTTATTAACGAGTCAAGTTGGAGCATCAAGTACCAAAAGGTCCATTGCAACCACTTGAAATTCCAGAATGGAAGTGGGAGCACATTACCATGGATTTAAGTTCGGGTCTTCCTAAGGTTTCTCAAGGCATAGATGCAATTTAGGTCATTGTTGATAGATTGACCAAGTCTCGCTTTCATTTCTTACCAATACGAGAAACTTATACACTTGAACGTCTTGCTCAGATATGTACAAAAACGAGATTATGGATCGTATGGTATGCCAAGATCCATAGTTTCGATCGAGACCCAAGATTCACTTCACGATTTTGGGTTAGTTTGCAAAAAAGCTATAAGCACGATTT
Organism: Panax ginseng; assembly: GCA_020205605.1. Taxonomy (NCBI): domain Eukaryota; kingdom Viridiplantae; phylum Streptophyta; class Magnoliopsida; order Apiales; family Araliaceae; genus Panax; species Panax ginseng. Next base: position 34,800,538 of record CM035132.1, read on the forward strand.
ACGATTTAGTTCGATATCATCCTCGACGACGAAAAAAAAGAGAGGACTATTCAAACTCGGAAGATTTATTAAGACTCGTGTCCTCGACTTTAAGGGAAGTTGGGATAAGTTCTTACCATTGGTGGAGTTTTCCTACAACAACAGCTTATCAAAGCAAGTATTGGCATGACTCCATTCGAGGCATTGTATGGAAGAAAGTGTCGCTTCTCCAAAGATCTTTGGGATGAGGTGGGTGAAGCAACGTTGTTGGGACCGGAGTTGATACGTATGACTACGAAAAAGATTCAAACGATCCGACAACAGATAAAAACCTCATAAGATCGACACAAAGAGTTATCTTGGATCTTCATCGAAATGATGTAGAATTGATATTGGAGATCATGTGTTGTTATGTGTTGCTTCATGGAAATGAGTTACGAGATTTGGAAGAGAGAAAGCTCAATCCTCGATTTATTGGCCCATTTTAATCCTCGATCGAGTAGGAACTGTGCTCCTATAGACTCGCTTTCTGCGCCAAGTATGTCTCGTGTTCATAACGCTTTTCACATATCCATATTACGTAAATATGTGGAAGACCCAACCACATTATTGAGTTAGAACCCGAATTTAAATAGCGGAAGATTTAACCTATGAAGAGGTTCCTATTCAAATCTTGGATAAGAAGGAACATATTCTACGCTCCAAGGTTATACCTCAAGTCAAAATTTTTGTGGAGAAACCACGATGTTGAGGAAATGACACAGGAGTTAGAATCAAATGAAATGAAATCAGATCCTTAACTTTTCGATATATGTGCAGTGCACTTCCCTAATTTCGAGGGCAAAATTTCATAAGAAGGGGAGGTTGTAAGACCCCAACTTTTAAAAATAAAGATGATTTTTCTATGAATATCATTTTTGAATATTATGGAATGAATTTGATATAATAATTGTGGGTAATATTTATAAATTTTGTAAAGTACGCAAGTTGTTATATAATATTCAATTGGTCGGGGAATATTCGTTTTAACAGGGAATATTCGTTCAACAACACAATCATTGGTGGACCCCCACAACAGAATTATTGTCGGATTGAGAAAACGATAAAAATATTTTATGAAAATAACGGCGGAAGTTTTATCGTTAACTGTTGAAACACCCGGTGTTAAAAGTACAGGAATACGTGTGGTTGAATAGTAGTACACGATATTGATTATTGAAGCTTACGTGAGAAGTCACTCAGTTTTGTTCAATTATTGCTATATTAATTGTTGCATAGTATCTCACGTTAATTAATTCAATTATTGTTGATATTTTATATATTATTAAATCAATAATTGAGACGACGAAGTTATTAATATTATTATTTGCAATATTAACGATGTTCAGAAGTTACATGACGGCAGGAGTTTGGTCTTCTAATTGCAAGGCCATAATAGGAGAAATCCTTATTGGAAATCCTCCTCTTCCGCAGAAACGACACAGTGGATTAATATTGTGAATTATAATAATGATGATAAATGTTGTTAAATATATTGAGGTGTTTTTTATGAAGTCACGAAAGTTTATATATATATATTATATATGAAAATTTTGTTTTATTAGTATTATTAATGTAATAAAATAGAAAAGTTTTTATATAAAATGTAATACTTTTATAAAGTTATTTGTTTTATTAGTATATAATTAGAATATAGTATATTTTATTATGCATAGTATTTTTGCATAGTAAAATCTTTTATATAAAAAAAATAATACTTTTATAAAGTTATTTGTTTTATTAGATAATAATTAGAATATATTATATTTTATTATGCATAGTATTTGTATAGTACTGCGTAGTGTTTTTTCAGTAAAATTTTTTTTTATATAAAATGTAGAATACTTTTATAAAGTTATTTGTTTTATTAGATTATAAATAGAATATACTATATTTTATTTAAAAGATTTTGTTTTATTAAAATATTTTATTAAATCAATATGGATAGTCTGATTAAAAAGTAAATCAATGTGGATTTGCTCATGAATTAATTCTTATTCATCCATTCTTCATAAATAGAAGCTCATTCCTTTATTATTTCTTACAATTCAATTTGAAACTCTAGAGAGAAACTATAGAGAGTTCTTCTTCTCGTAATCTTGAGCGTATTTCTTTAGAGTTTAAGAAAGTTTTGAGCGTAGAAGATAGTGCTGAGTTTTCTTCAAGTATATTCCCGTCCTACCAAATTTAATACTCTTCTTTTTTTATAAGGGTATTATTTCTTTCATATTTATGAAGAGAACTTACATTATTCTATTTTTTTATTTCATTGAATAACTTTGTATCATGCTGGCCACACCTATACTTGGTGAAATTCTTACATTATTTCATTCTTTATTATTCTTTTGGAACATCTTGTCTATGCGTTTATGCATGACTTCGTTTCGTTTATTTATTATTACGCTGGAACATCATGCTCTTGCGCGTAATTTCGTCGACCTAGTTCCGTTTATTTATTATTCTCGTTGGAATATCATATACGTGCATTTACGCATGACTGGTTCCGTTATTTATTATTCTGTTGGAATAACCTTTCTGTGCGCTCTATCGCATGCCTGGTGATTTCTTTTGTTATTCCATTCTTTATTATACTTAGTTAGTTAAAGTTTTGACTTCTATACTCCATGAAATTAATAGAATATCCTTGATATTTGCGCTTCATCCAATATCTTTTCATGAAATATTCTTCTGAGCATTCTTGAATTTTACTCTACAAAGCAGTATAATGTTGATAATTTGGACGTTATTGAATTATGGATAAATTAATTCTTGAACTTGTTTTATTGGATTCTTATATCATTGTCATCATCCTCATGCATATATTATCATGAAAGTCATCTGTGGCCTGTTGTGCATAGATGGACTTGGTATGATTATGACCAGAAATTATTCGTTATAATCATGACCGTAATGTTACAAATGATGTGGTAAAAGTCCTCATTGGCCCGTAGTGCATTGATGGACAGTTGTTGGCATGATCATGACCATTGATGAATACACAAATATCCTTGGCCCGTAGTGCATGGATAATTTATGGTTGTGATACTAATGAATATCCTTGGGTCAGTAGTGCGAGGATGATGTGGATTATTTATTAAAATTTGAGTCCTAGCGATAAAAGTGATGAAAAACCTTTTAAATCATAAAAGATAGTAGATTTTATTCTCTCTTGACTCTTTTAATGGATTGCTTGTTCACCGCGATTAAACTTGATGTTGTTATATTGTATCGGTTTAGCATCATTGAAAGGCTAACGATAATTTTTTACGTATTATCTTAGTCATAATATTTCTTCTTGGGCTAGTTGAGCTCACCTTTTACTTTCATTGTTCTCTCTTGAGAAATGAGAACGTGGCGAGGACTAGTCGGGGAGCGGAGTGACGGTCCGGATAATAAGCATTAAGTAGTCCTCACTATTACATTAAATGGTATAGATGATGTGGTAAAAGTCTTTATTGTCCCATAGTGCATTGATGGACAGTTATTGGTATGATTATAACCAGGGATTATTTGGTATAATCATGACCATTGATGATTACATGAATAGTGAGGACTACTGATGCTATTATCTGGACCATCACTCCGTTCTCCGACTAGTCCCGGCTACGTTCTCATTTCTTGAAGAGAACATTGAAAGCAAAAGGGTGAGCTCAACTAGACCAGTAAGAAATATTATGACTAAGATAATGCAGAATAAATTATCATTAGTCTTCAACAATGTTAAACTGATAAAATACAATAGATATTAAGTTTAATCTGCAATAAATAAGAATCCATTGTAAAAGTCAAGTAGAGCATGATATCTACTATCTTTTATGATTTAAAATGTTTTCATCAATTTTTATCGCTGAGACTCAGCTTAATAAATAAACCATATCATCGAGTCATCCCTGCACTACAAGCTAATGATATTCATTAAATCATCAATGGTCATGACTATACCGAATAATCCCTGGTCATAATCATACCAAAAATTGTTCATCAATGCACTACAGGCCACTGAGAACTTTTACCACATCATTTATAACATTACAGGTCGTGATTATACCGAATAATCCCTGGTCATAATCATACCAAGTCCATCTATGCACGTAAGCCAAATATAACTTTCATCACAATATAAGCATGAGGATGATGACAATGACATAATAATTCAATAAAACAAGTGCAAGAATAATTTTAAAAATTTATAAGTTAATTTATCCTGAACTCAATAATGTCCAAATTGTCAACATGATACTGCTTTGTGGAGTAAAATTCAAGAATGCTCAGAAGAATATTTTCATGAAATGATATCGATGAAGCAAGAAATATCCGTGATATTCTACTAATTTCATGGAGTATAGAAGCCAAAACTTTAACCAACTGAGTATAATATAATATATGAAACTGCAAATGGATTTTTGCCCGCCATACGGTAATCCACATAGACAGATCATTTCCACAATTTAATAAGGAATGAATACGAAGGATCATTCACCATGCATGCGATAATCCATATAGACAAGTTATTCCAACAAAATAATAAAGAATTGAATAACAGAAGAATTCACTAGGCGTGCGTAATCCACACAAACAGGTTATTCCAACAGAATAATAAATAGTGGAATCAGGTCATGCGTAAACCGCACGGACAGGATATTCCAACAGAATAATAAAGAATGAAACCAGGTCAATGCGTAATCCGCATGCAACAAGATATTTCAACGAATAATAAAGAATCAATAACAATAGAATTCACGGCATGCGATAGATCGCATGCAGACATGATTATTCCAACAAAATAATAAAGAATGGAATAACGAAAAATTTCACCATGTATGCGGATTGGCATGATAAAAGTTATTCCAACATAATAATAAAGAATGGAATAACAAATTCTTACAGTATATCGAAAAGAAAAATAATTCTCTTCATGAATACGGAAGAATAATACCCTTACCTTAGAAAGAAGAGTATTCCACTAGTAGAAGCGCGAGGATATTATTGAAGAAAACTTATCTTTGCTTTTCTATGCTCAAAGCTTCTTAAAACTCTAAAGAAATACGCCAAGATTATGAAGAAGAATTCTTTTCAATTTACGGTGTGTTTTCAATTCTAACTAAGCATTCCATTTATAGGAGAATGGAAATGATACTATGCAATAAAATATAATATATTTATATATTTTATTTAAAATTTAATAAAACAAATAACTTTATAAAAGTATTACATTTTATATAAAAAGATTTTTTATACAAAACACTATGCAGAGCACTTATGATAATAAAATATAATATATTTTATTTATAATCAAATAAAACATTACTTTATAAAAAGTATTCTATTTTATATAAAAAGTTTTCTGTTTTATTACATTTATAATAATAATAAAACCAAATTCATCATCATTATTATAATTCACACTATTAACCGACCAGGTCGTTCCCAGGAAAGAAGGGGTTTTCTAATAAGGATTTCTCCCTATTGACGAGCAATTAGGTGACACCTCTCCTTGACAGAACTTCTAGACATCGTTAATATTGTAAATAATAACATTAATAACTTTGTCGTCTCAATTATTGATTTAATAATATATAAAATATTGACAATAATTGAATCAAATAACGCGAGATACTATCAAAGAATTATTGTAGTAATAATTGAACAAAAAGCGAGTGACTTCTCACGTAAGCATCAATAATCAATACCGTATGTCTACTATGCAACCACGCAGACATCTTGTCTTTTAACACCGGGTGTTTCAACAGTTAACGAGTAAAACTTCCGCCGTTATTTTCATAAAATATTTTGTTGTTTTCTCGATCCGATGATAATTTCATTGTATGGGGTCCACCAATGATTGTCTTAGTTGTACGAATATATTCCCCGTTAAAATGAATATTCACCACCAATCGAATATTATATAACAACTTGCGTACTTTACAAAATTTATAAATATTACCCACAACTATAACGTAATATCAAATTCATTTCATAATATTCAAAAAAAATATTTTGAGGAAATTAAATCTTTATTCGTAATATTTGAGATTTTATATTTATGACACGAGTCCGTTTATAAATCGTGATTGTATCGTGTCGAAAATTGTTGTCGTTATTTTATTTTATCAAAATATTACTTTTAAGGATAATTTTATTACACAAGAGCTAACTAAGGATATTTTTGTCTCAAAATTTTTATTCATTATATATTACAATTACAATCATTCCAAATATTTTTTTTATTTAATATCATTATGATTATTAGTTGCGTGGTCATCTCGAATGTTGTTAATATGATTATTAAGATATTTATGTGAAAAGTTTATATTAAGATGATTTTGATTTTAAATAAAAGTACACTCGCATAATTATGACTTATAAAAATATGCTTGCAAAAATATTAATTCTAAGTATATAATTACATTATTAATTATATTTATATTCGCTCTTTTACATACACAAAAGAGTCATTAATAAAATTTGAAAATACTAAATATGTAGGTTAATTAAAAAGTTATGATGGTTGAGTCCACAAACACTAATTTTGGAATGAATATTAAATAAATTAGTAAGATATTTATCATATCACTATAATTATAACAATATAATAAATATTTATATATAAAAAACACAATTCTTAATAATAAAAAAAAAACACACAATTCTCAAATCAAATATCATGTCATTGACCGAGTTACTAGAGTCCGATACGTGCCGTGACTTCACGGGCCAATTGGTTAGCCGAAGGATGGGAGGCGTACGTTAGCTTAGCCACCACGTCATAATCGGTTAATTCGCGTACACGTGTCAGTCCATCTATTTAGGGCTTCGGTCAGCGCCCGGACGGAGCTGCTTTGTCTCCGTGAGTTCGTTTTCCTTTCACTTCATGACTCCTGAGACTTCTGGAAATCAAAACAAACAAAGAATACAAATCAAAATTTTCATTTCTCTCTTCAATTTTTAATTCGTCAATGGCGTCTGGAAACCCTAATTTGATTTTGCCGCCTTTATTCGTCCGAGGAAGAAAAGCGTAAATTCCGCACCTTTAATTCATTTCTCCGCGTACAGCTCACGTACCTGTAAGTACTTTAATATATATCACTGCATCATATATGAATTTGAAATTGGCACTTTTTTTTGTAGGAAGGACCTATGTTTAATCTGTATTTTATATTTGATAATTTGTTTGGTTGTACAGAAAATTGAGGAATAGATAAGGAATCTGAGATTTTTGAATTATTTGGTTTCCTAAACTAGAAAGATTTAGTCTCAACTAGGAATAGTTGGATTTAATGCATTTTGTTCAAATTTGTTAGTTTATCTTTTTGTTTCTAAGAACTGATAAGTGTTGCAAATTTGACATTGTTTAGGTGCTAAAATGATGTTTTGATTGCTAGGCATCTGGAGGTTGAATTGATGAATATTAGTATGGGTTTTCTTGGAGTTTGATATAGTTGAGGACATTAGGTTTGGTAGTTTTCAGGATTGTTGTGCAGCTTGGGTAGTAACAGCTGCACGTATGGCTGAAGACAGCCTGCGGATTGGTGGGATTTCTTCTGGGTTGGCTGTGATATTAAATGGCGAAGATAGGAAAGAGAGCTCTCAAAAAAACCGTCTTATCTCGTACTGTGATGATTTTGGTGACCAGTCTGTGGAGAGAACTCTTGAACACATATTTGATATCCCTTACAAAACAATTAGTCCATTGACTTCTCCTATTGATACTTGTGCAGTTTGTTCTATACTAAAGAATGACATCTTGAAGTTTCATGAAAATTTAAATAATGTTGCAAGACATAGGGACGGGGTGTCCACAATCGGTGATGGATATGGACCTCACATAGTTACCATAGAAGAATCGAGTATTTGTGGTGATATTCGAATTGTCAAGCCACCTTTGCTTGTGGAGAGCCATGCCATCTTTAGTAGTGTAAGGGCTAATGCTTGTGTTTGGAAAGGAAAATGGATGTATGAAGTGATTCTTGAAACTTCTGGTATACAACAGCTTGGATGGGCGACTCTTTCGTGCCCTTTCACCAATCATGAAGGTGTAGGGGATGCTGATGATTCTTATGCATATGATGGCAAAAGGGTCAGTAAATGGAATAAGGAAGCTGAAGCTTATGGTCAGTCGTGGGTTGTTGGTGATGTAATTGGATGTTGCGTGGACTTGGATTGTGATGAGATATCATTCTATAGAAATGGTATTTCCCTTGGGGTGGCATTTGATGGAATTCGCAAGATGGTTCCTGGGCTGGGGTATTATCCTGCAATCTCTCTTTCTCAGGGTGAAAGGTGTGACTTAAATTTTGGGGTCCGCCCCTTTAGATATCCTATTGAAGGATTCCTTCCGATTCAGGCACCACCATCAACAAATTCTCTTGCTATTCATTTGCTGAATTGCTTTTCTAGACTGTTGGACATTCAATGCATGGAGAGGGCAGATTTCAACTCTGTTGAGAAAATGAGAAGATTGAAGAGGTTTGTTCCATTTGAAGACCTTTTTCACCCTGTTTCTCAGGCAATATCTAAGGAGTTATTTTCTGCACTCGATGCTGAAGCTGTGGGAGCAGAATATATAGCGGGAGGCCCATTTTTATCTTTCATAATGGGAGTTTTCAGAGTGCATGCACCTCATGACTATAAGACTTTGGATAGAGTACTTGATATCTTGTTAGAACTTCAAGGATCAAGATTGATATTTGAGTACATTTTAAATGCCCTTGCATTTTTCTGTAAAACTGCATCGCTCGTTCTAACTGAGTGCCCTTATTCTGGATCATACCCCTATCTTGCATTGGTGTGTCACATGTTGAGACGTGAAGAATTGATGATACTTTGGTGGACGTCATCAGATTTCGAATTCTTGTTTGAAGGGTTTCTAGCACAAAAGATTCCCAACAAGCAGGATCTTCAATGCATGATGCCTTCTGTTTGGTGGCCTGGTTCATCTGAGGACATATCCTATGAAAGTAGCATGATGCTGACCTGTACGGCCTTATCTGAAGCAGTCAGTAAGGTATGCCCTTATTTGGAGTAATTCATCACTCAATTTTTAGAACATCAGTATTCTGGCACAATCTACAAAATGAAACCCACAACATTTTCATGCCAAACTCAAGTGGAAGAGAAAATGAAAAATGAAAAGAGAGAGAGAGAGAGAGAAAGATTATGGCTATTTCGTTTTGCTGTGAGATAGGTTCAATATTTCTTCCTCTTCTTTGGGCCTCCGGTATGGGTGCGTCTGGTCATTTATGTCTGGTCTTTGTATCAAAATGGAAAATTGCTTTAACCAAAACATACACACTTGCATGTCAAGGTGAACTCCTCTGACCAGTCGACCACTTTAAGAAGTAACCACCAATCAAATATTACTGATCAATGTCTCTCTCTCTCATGTGTGTACATATATTTGATAAATCAATCTTATGTATTCTTGTATGAAATAGTCAAAGAAACAGGTAAATAAAGCCGTGATTTGCATGAGCCAATATTTTTAGTTTGGGCCCTGACAATATTACAATAGGAGCCTATCCAAAAATACATACTACCTTTGCCACATGGTACATGTCCTCCACTGTTTTTTATGGTCAAATCGACTATTTTAAAAATTTATAAGTCGTACTATTTTTTTGGATACGTGCTAAGAGACTATGATGATGATAAACAACATATAATTTGCTACGAATCTCAAGATTTGCAATCTTGAAAAGCTAAATATATATACTCAATTTTTAATTTTGATATGGTCAACTTGACCTTAAAAGTCAATAGAGGACATTTATTTGGGACAGAGGTAGTATTTCATTTGGAGCCACTAGTAAGATTACTTAACATTCATGCTTGTCTCTTATTTTACATTATGATTTTGTCTAACAAGATCTTCTGTTTCCATCAAATAATGGCTCATTCCTTTTGCAGATTGAGGAGAAGCATAGGGACCTCTGTCAGTTAGTCATGGAGTTCATTCCACCTGTAACACCTCGTCAGTTACCTGGTTCAGTGTTTAGAACGTTTCTACAAAATATTCTTTTCAAAAACAGGGGAGCAGACCATAATATGCCACCTCCTGGAGTATCAAGCAACTCGGTTATTGTTTCTTTATTCACTGTTATACTTCATTTTTTATCAGAAGGTTTTTCTATGTGCGGCATCAGTGGCTGGATGAAGGGTTGTGGAATTGATGCGGGACCTGATGTTGGTTTTCTTCACAGGGGTGGCCAACAAAGTTTTCCCATTGGCTTGTTTCTTAAAAGTGATCCTCATCGAGTTGACATCTCTAGGCTTGGAGGCTCATACAGTCATCTAGAAAAATGTCATCCTGTAAGTTATGACCAGGAAGATGAAGTTATTCGATGGGAGGAAGGGTGTATGGATGACAAAGAAACTAGAGTAACTCACTTTGGTAGAAAGAAGCCATGTTGTTGTTCAAGTTATGATGATTTTACAAGAACTTCAAAGAATATAATCAGATGTACAACCATAGGTTCTCGGAGCCCTTGCAGCTCTCTTCCAGAGAGATCTGCTCATGGTGCTGCAGAATGCAGTACTGGAAATTTGAATGATGAGATAGCTGATAAACCCAGCACAAGTGATCAGTCTGAATCTGAGTTTGGTTATCGGCCGGTGCAACGGGTAAGGATTGTGCCAAGGGAGAGCGATTCGTCTTCAGCAATACTAAAAGAAGAGGAGCTTCTAGATGCAATGCTTTTATTGTACAATTTAGGTCTTGCACCAAACTACAAGCAGGTGAAAATCTTTAAACAAACATTCCACCCCATGTCTTCCCTTGATCCCATTTGAAATTATTTCTATTGTGTTTCAATTGTGAATGACCTTTGAAGTGGTAGCCTTAAGTAACATCTTTTTTATCGAATTAATTGACGTGCTAACATAACAGTATACTGCATAAGATATAAGATAAAACTATTCAATATCATGAAGGAAGATGAAAAGCACTTAATGTGATGTTTTTTATTTAGTAATAAAGAAATGGCCCTCGTTTAAGTGATCCTGTGATGCTGTGGGGAGCGCAGCGGTAAAATTTATATCAAGAAGGGTTATTTGTCATGATAGTGATTAATAGCCCATAACTCTAAGGTGATGTATCAGGTTACTCAAGTCTTTGCTCATAATCGGCAATGAAGTTGCAAAATGTGTTGTCCTGTTCTGTAATTCTGTTAATACAACATCCTATTTACTTGCTCAAAAACAATAGTTTTATCAATAGTAGGTTTCAAGTGCCTTGCAGTTGTACATAGCAACACAAATTGCCTCCAACTTGAGGACACAGTTCGTGTACCATTAAAGACATGCTGCGATGTTATATATGATCCTTCATCTATTGTGGAAAGAATTGGACAAAAATATCTGATAGAATTCCTTGACATTGTAGGCATCATCATACATATCTCATCAGTCCCAATCAATATCGCTCCTGGAAGAAACTGATAAGCAAATACGAGAGAGAGCTACAGGAGAGCAATTAAAGCGGTTGAAGGAAGCTCGTAGTGTTTATCGGGAAGAAGTCATGGATTGTGTTAGAAAATGTGCCTGGTAAGTTGATTGTCTGGAGACCATATTTTTTTCTATTGAACTTCAATATGTTTTTGACATGCATTCCTTGGTGCATGGATTCTTGACAAATATATGCATATATGTTTATTTGTGCTGATTTATTAATTTTACCAAGTGCAGTTGTGCTTATTGTTTATGGCTGTAATTTATGGTACTTAGGGGCTGTTTGTTTAGGATTTAATAGATCTGAATTGCATGTGGTTTGAATCGGTCAGCCATTCAGTCCGTTTGTTTCGAATAAAAATGATCTTAATGGCTGAATCGATCAATCCAATTGGATCGACCGAATAAAGCTGTAATTTTTAGGCTGAATCATTCCCAAAGCCCACTGAATGGATTTTTACGCATGTTGCCCTTCTTCTCCATTTATCCAATCACTGATTGTTTTTCTCCGGAGTGTTTTGCCATCGCGGAAAAATGCAGCCTTTGATCACTACGCAAATTCCCTTAAATTTGCAATGGCATAAGGTTAAAGGTATAAAAGAAAATTAACCCATCCCTCAACTAATTAAAAGATAAATAGAGCTGTTTAAAAACCTATCATTAAGCCCATCCCAAATTTTCTTTTAAATTGGGAAGAAAACACTATAGATTTTTTTTTCCTTATTACCTAACTTCTGAAAGTGAATTAACAACATATCTTTCACCGAAGTACAACACAACCACTCAGTCCAATGATAGAGTTTCACAAATTCCAAGCGATAAAACAATTTTAATGTTCCTTAATGGAGCAGCAATATGATTAGACTGTAACGCTCTAACACAAACGTGTTTTGAAGGTTTAATGTACCAATAAAAACGTAAGATAAGCTCTTGAATCTACAAGGTAGATAAAACTCTCAAAGAGAAATTCATTTAATTGTATCTCATAAAATCATAAAACTCTTAAGATAAAATATTTATAATGCTAAACTACTTTCCTACGACTAATTAGAAAAGTAAAATAATTAAATCCTAAACTAAATAAAATTAGAAAAGCTATAAACAGGCCAAATATAAATTAAACTACTAAATTTTCCTAATTAATAAATAAAAATACATCAAATAAACTAAAGTTCCATAAATATTAAAATATACAGAAATCCGAATCTTTCTCGTTATTTTGCACCGTATCAATCTCCCCTTCTTAGAAAAAATTCGTCATCGAATTTTAAAACAAGCGAGTATCAAGCACCAATGATGAATCTTTAATCTTCAAGGGATCAAAATTTCATGACTTCTTCTCAAAGTATATTCCTTAGAGAATCAACATCTTCCAATTTAATTGCATGACAAAGAAATTTTCGGGAATGACAAAATCAACAATGGCAATATCCTCGAACAACTGCATATGAACAAATTCTGAACCAAGTCTGCCATAGTATACTCATGCTTAACGTAACAAATTTTTTTATACTCCTCGACAATAGGCGACTCACCAAGGATTTGTAATTCTTCAACTGTACTAGTTTCAAATGTTGTCTTTCCTCCAAAACCCTTGTGAGCTTCCAAACGTGACGTTTCTTCAATCTGTGGTGTACCAATAGACTTTTGAAACTCACAGTTTGTAACCAAGTACTTTACATGTTCATGACCATTGTCTTGTACTTATCCAATTCAAATTTTAGCTTAAAAGAAGTCTACCTAGCATATGTTTGATTGGTGAGGGAGCAAACAAATTATTTTCTTTCGACAATAAAAACTATAAACATCTTTAGATTCAAAATATTCACCATGAAAATCATGTAACCAAAACCAAGTAAGCAATAAATGTGCTATATTCATAGGCAAAATATGACATACCACCTCAATTGTATACCTTTTAAATTTAATTGGAACAATACACCAATGCGGGACTGTGATTGAGGTATTATTGAGCTAAGAAATCTCAAAAGGATAAGGAATTGGTTCGGGCTAGAGGTTTAATTCTTTCACAAGCTTGGGTGAAACTATATTATTCAAGACTATTTCACAAGGTTGCGAGTTCATCCTAGAAATTTTATTAGGGAGTTAGAGCTTGAATAAGTGAGATGGTCAGAAATTTTGATTTGATTGCTAATGGAATTACTGATTTTTATAGAAAACTCTTTGAGGAGGAGGTTGAGGAAAAGATCTATGGTAGAGGGTTTAGATTGGTGTCCTATTTTGAGGGATAAGAGTTTTTGGTAGAAAGAGGCGTTTACGGTAGAGGAAATCAAGAGGGTTGTTTTTGAACAGAGAGAGCTCCTGTCCTGATGAGTTTACAATGACTTACTATTATATAAATTGTATGTGGTGAAAGATGATCTCATTAGAGTTTTTCAGGAGTTCTTTGCAACAAATATTACTGGAAAAAATATTAATTCTATATTCATTACCCTAGTGCCTAAGAAGGATCGATATGTTAAGGTGACGGATTTTAGACCCATTAGTCTTGTGACTAGTGTGTATAAAATTCTTACTAAAGTTCTCTTAGTTGGGTAATGTTGTTGGGGGTACAATTTGAGTTCTCAGAGTGCTTGTGGGTGGCGGACAAATTATTGATGCAACATTAGTAGCTAATGAAGTTGTAGAGGATGTACATAGGAGAGGGAGAAAAGGTCTCGTGCTTAAATTTGGGGGCTTCTTGGATAAGGTGTTGGAGAGGAAAGAATTCATGAGTTAGGTGACCCTAAAGGGTGTTTTGTCTCTTCTCATTTTTATTTTTCTGTGATTGTGAATGGGGATCCCAAGTCTTGGTTTAAGTCTTTGAGGCAGAGAGACCTTTTATCACCTCTCTTGTTTACTTTAGTTGTTGATGTTTTAAGCAGGATGCTCAGCCAGGGAGAGAAGTGTGGTATCCTCGTAGGTTGTGAGTTGGGCATGAGGAGGCACCTCCAATTTGCTAATAATACTATTCTCTTACTTTTAGAGGGGCTCCAAGGTTTTAAAATGTGTTAACTATTCTTCAAGTTTTTGAGGCTATTTCTGGTATGAAGGTTAATTTGTGTAAATGCAGTGTAGCTGGGATCAACATAGGTATGGGGAAGGTTTTAGTGTATTCGTCTCTGGTTGGTTGTAGAATTTGGGAATTTTCGTTTACTTACATTGGGGGTAGGATTACTTTGATTTAGGCTTGTTTGTCTAGTATATTCCTATATTATCTTTCTCTTTTTAGGATCCCAGTTAGTGTAGCTAACACATTGGAAAAGTTAATGAGAGATTTTCTTTTGTCGGGAGCTAGTGACGAGAGGAAGGATCATTTGGTTGGATGAAAAACAATGCGTCTTTCTAAGCAGGAGGGGAGTTTGGGGCTGGGTAATTTGATTCTCAAGAATGTTGCTCTGGTTGGTAAATGGTTGTGGAGATTTCTTTTGGAACTTCATTCCCTTTGACATAAGGTTATTAAGAGCAAATTTGACATGCATTTGAATGGGTGGGATATTAGACCCGAGATTTATGTTACTCATGCAAGTCCTCGGAAATTCATCTCCCAAGGTTATATTCTTGCTTTATTCGACATTTGAGATATGAAGTTGGGGATGGTCATCAAATTCGATTCTGGGAGGATTATTGGTTGGGAGATAACCATTTTTCTCTTGTTTTTAATCGTATTTTTCACTTCATGATGCTCCCATTTCTAACTTCATAAAGCGTGATGGGAACTCACTTTCTTGGGATTTTCATTTCTTCAGGAATCTCACTTATTTGGATCCTAATGAGATGGAATTTTTGCTAACATTGCTTGATTCGGTTCATTTATGTACCTCTTATGATAAGCGTATATGGACTTTAGATTCAATTGATTCATTTTCTTGTAAGAGTTACTTCTCTTTTTTAACTCGGTCTATTGTTCTTCATCCATTTCTATTGGTTTTGTACATTTGGAAAGCCAAGGTCCCTTTCAAAGTGAAAGCTTTTGTGTGGTTTATAGTTTTACAAAGATTAAATACTAATGATCTTTATCAAGGTCGCACGTCTTACAAAGTTCTGTCTCGGGACATTTGTTTTATATACATGCAGAATAATGAGACAAATGCTCATTTATTTCTGTATTGTCCTGTTGCTTGGGGATTGTGGAACTCTCTTTTTGGAGTGCTAAGAGAGGAGTGGGCGTATCTTGCTACGGTGGAACATATGTTATTATTTTATTTTAGAGGATTTGGAATCAAGAGGGATGCCAAAATTTTATGGAAATATGCCTTCTTTTCTATCTTGTGGGAAATTTGAAATGAACGTTGTTAACGCCAAAATTTGTCCGCTCGCCAAATCACCAAACAACGAATGTAAAACCTGCACAATGAACAAACAACCACACTGAGGAGCCTAACGGCCATGACTTTAGGGGGATAACTCCGGATTGAGAATAAGTACAGGCCAAAAACGTCAACAATGGAGGTATGTAATTGTTCTAATGCATAAAGTAAGTTCTTGAAATCTGAATTATGGCCGTGTATTTATAGCCAATGTTCTAAAAGGCGCTAGAGGCTATGGAAGACTAGGGGAGGCCTAAAGGGGCTGGACGGGTCTAGTATAATTTTTTATTTTAAGACAATTTTAATATTTTATCTTACATTTATCCAAACAAAACAATAATATAATGCAAAACAATCTATTATAAAGATAATAAAGGTCTTTGCTTAAAGTTCAAACACATCCATATTGCTAATGTCAAAGTTCAAACACAAACATGCAATTGTTCAAAGTTCAAACATATTTTTGACGTATTAGTTTTATTCATAAACAAGATTACTATTAAATAATAAAATTTAAAATTTCAAGAATTTAATTCAATATTAAAACTTAAGAAACTAAACATAAATTTAAGAATTATATTGAATTAAACTAAATATTACAAATGTATCACCATTTATATAATTTGAAGTTGGTAGAAGTTCAAAAAAGTACAATTATAATAAAATTATCCATTTTGACTTGATATTGTTCACTTTTTGTTATGATTTGATATGCTATAACTTGTATTATGAATATGGTAAATCATTAAAAAAATAAATATATCAAGATTTGGTTTGGTTAGTTATTAAAATAAAAAAACCTCTCTTTAGACCCTTACCATTTTTTTTTGAGGAATTTTTTCACGCATTGGGCTCAGTGAGGCTTCTAGCGCCTAGGCGTGGCGCCAAGGGGGGGCCTAGCGCCTACGCGGGGATTTTTATAACACTGTTTATAGCTTGATCACACCACCTCAATGCGCCCGTCCCGAGTAGGAATAGGACTCTTTATCACAACAATTACCATACTTATATAGAAGTCGATCTCCATAAGAATGAGAAGTCGAAATTAATCCGGAATGCACTATTTCCATAATTGAATTAGATTGAGTTTCCTTAAAGGTAGGAAGTCAAATAGGATAAGGAAGTCACAAGTCAATTAGGACTGTAAGTTCCTTAGAATGTCAAGTCTCCTGACTTGAATATTTTGCCACGTGGCACGGGTCCCCCGAACCCATGCGGACCCATCAAACCACTCCAACATTGCCCCCACTCTCCTGTTATAAAGAATTTATAATAAGAGAGTAATGCCAGAAAATGATCCACTCGCCTTGTTTCTCCAAAATCCCAATCATGGTCCAGAGACTTAACCCGCCTTATATCGCTATTATATGACTCGCCCTCTGGGGAGGCTCTATATGAGGCTCCTGACCTCTGTGGAGACTTTTGATCTAAGTTCTGAAGAACTGTCCGACCTTATATCTCCGTAATATTACTCCTGTCCTCGAAAAGAGACTTTTGATTTAGGTTCTAAAGAATCGTCCGACCTTATATCTTCGCAATATTGCTCTCGAACCCCTAGAAAGGCTTTATGTATAGGTTCCGGAGAATTGTTTGACCTTATATCGCCATAACAGTGCTCCTGATCCCCTAGGGAGGCTTTAAATAGAGGTTCTGGAGAACCGTCCGACCTTATATCACCGTAACGCTCCCGATCCCCTAGGGAGGCTTTAAATAGAGATTCCGGAGAACCATCCGTCCTTGTGTCGCCATAATAGCGCTTCAGATCCCTTAGGGAGGCTTTAAATAGAGGTTTCGGAGAACCGTCCGACCTTATATCACCGTAATAGCGCTCCCGATCCTCTAGGGAGGCTTTAAATAGAGGTTTCGGAGAACTGTCCGACCTTATATCACCATAGCAGCGCTCCTGAAACTCTAGAGAGGCTTTAAATAGAGGTTCTGGAGAACCGTCCGACCTTATTTACCGCCGAAGGTGGATAACCGATCTTATTACCGTCGAAGGTGGATGATCGACCTTATAATTGTCGAAGGTGGATGACCGACTTTATAACCGTTGAAGGTGGATGACCGACCTTATAACCGCCGAAGTCCGAATTGGGGTGGATGGTAGCACTATTAGAGTTTGTTGTCCGAAGTTGAAGTTCTATGTTTGGCGAAATTAAATTGTGAAGGCGACAATTTGGAATAGTTGATGGCATAATGAAAATGGCCGATGTGATACAGTCCGAAGTGAGTCACTGTTGCCCGAAGTGTCATGGGTGAACATCTTGGACTTTCAAAGCTCATATCAGGCTTGTATATCCTGCCCCCATCCAATTTAGCCCGAATCTAATATAGTGCCGAACAAATACCAACATTATATCTGGCCTAAGAATATTTTCTCCTTCGCCAAATTTGTTGTCGTGCCGAAGAGAGAGAGAGAGAGAAGACAACAAAAATGTAAGCTTTTTGCCCGAAGATGTCTGAAGTGGATAAACACCATTCTTGAGGTCCGAAGATGAGGATGAAGCTGTAGTGAATAAACACCATTATAACCGTAGCTTTTTGCTTTGATTTTACTTTTGCCGAAGTGGCTCCTTGTTCACCTTGGTAAAATCATAATTCCAATTGTAAGCCAAACTACTAAAGCTTGACCTAATCGAAATGTTGTAGTCCGAAGCTATGGAGGAAACCGTTGGGGTTGAGTGGGTTGACTAGGTGGCGGAATAGGACCTTGATTGAAACTTCTGATCCATCGAAATCTGTTAAAATTTTGTTGAACATCCAACGCCCTAACCCAAACATCTGTTGTGATAAGAACCCGAGTTGTGCCCAGCCCGAAACTCCAACATTATTGCATTTTGCTCCTTTTGATGCATGTCTCCAAGCATTGATGAGAATAATGTATTGAACTTCCAATCCCCTCTTTCTACTACAAAAAAGAATTGCTTGATTCCCTCCAGGATTAACTCATCATGTTTCACAAGGATTCGTACAAGATCTAAAGCTATGTTCGCCGGCACCACCGACCCTGCACCTGTAGCTGCCCGTATGATTCCTTCTCAAAGCTTTAATTTTTCTCTCCCTGTATGTACTCCCGGTATCTCTCTGTGAATTTGCCTCTTTAGATTAGTATATGACAAGATGTCATTTTGATCGGCGACATAACTAAGTTTGATATTGCCGCCGTTGGGGTTTGGATTGCTTCGGGAAGCATATAGAAAATGTATTAGTGCTGCTTGTGGCTTGTGACAATGGGCCCACATGAATTAGTATGGCTTATGTGGCGACCCTTTTAGTTTTAGAAAGTTATCAGCAGTGCATCTTTTACTCACCTGGACCAATAATCAAAGTAAATAATGCTTTGATTTTATATGTATCACATGAATACTACCACTACATGCATAATTTAAAGAGATATAACATGTAAAGTAGTATCAATACTAGATTACAATCATGTTTCAATTTCTATTGGCAGAATAATAATCACATGCTTATGTTGCATATATATACACATATATCTTTGACTTAATAAAGAATGCAACTTTTCTTTAAGTAGGTTTTACTTTCTTGTCATAGAAAATCAACACCAATGAGCTAAAGCCATCGTGAATCGTCAATTTCAGAATACATACTGCCCTAATATTAATAAGAGTCTTATGCGATAACTGATATGATACGCTGCCTCATACAAGCGATGATGTCAATTGATAATTTTGTTAGTGATTTTAATTCAACACTAGAATAGACCCTCCTTCTTGCGCTAATGTTAACGTCAAAATTTGTACGCTCGCCAAATTACCAAATAACGAACGTAAAACCTGTACATTGAACAAATAACCACACTGAGGAGCTTGACAGTTATGGCTGTCGGGGGATAGCTTCGGTGTGTGAATAAGTACAGGCCAAAAACGTCAACAATGAAGGTATGTAATTGTTCTAGTGCATAAAGTAAGTTGTGTAAGTTGTTCCTGAAACCCGAGTTATGGCCATTTATTGTATCCTTTCTTCTATATTAATAAAATTTCTTCTTTTATCCAAAAAAAAAACTATATTAAAGTCACTATCTTTATTAAGAACAAGTTTACACACACTTGCAATGAACATAAGTGTGAAAAGTAGATTCGGGTCTCAAGTCATTCTGTCGAAGCACTTTAGGAATAAAACGTTTTCCACCATGGCAAGAGCATTAAAATTCACCGAACAATCTATTCTTATAGAAAATTAGGGCTGAATTGTAAGTTTGGTTAAAGTATGGGGCAATTTCAGAAACTTTATTAAGTTCCATGGGTCAATAAATAGTTGACCAGAACTTTTGGAATACCAATACAAGAGGTAATTGGCTAGGAGGTTCAAGTTGTAGTTTGCCAAAATTAATTCAATATTAGATTATGTATAGGCCTACAAATGAACCGAACTGTTCACTAATAGTTCGATTTGGTTCAAGTTCGATTGGATTGCCTTGTCGAGTCGAGTTTGCACATGTGTATCACATTCGATTGCTCGATTGAACATGTTCGTGAACCATGTGGTTTGGTTCGACTTGTTCGCGAACAGTTCGGTTCGATTGATTTGCGAGTAGCTCGTGAGATGATCGAGTATTTACAATATTTGGCCTAATTTTTGTTTCAGTGTGTTGATGATGTTCGCGAACCTGATGATGTTCGACTATGTTCGCGAACTGTTTGCGAACTTGAGCATGTTTGCGAATAGCTAACGATCTGAACTCGCACATGTGTTTTGGTTCGATCGTGTTACTTGAACATGTTCCGAGTTCGACTTATTGTGTTCGTTCAGTTCGAATTCGACAAAGTTCGGATCATTTGCAGCCCTAATTGTATATCTAGTTCAGATCATGTATCTTTATTTCGTTGGCCAATCACCATAAAATTGAAGACGACAGTGGCATGAAGGCTTTGTAGAAGTTATGATTCTTAAAAAAAATAGGCTGCTGACGGGATGAAAATTAGCGCACCTTTTTTTGTTGTTGATAAAAACAAAAATTACCCGCGCCCTTGGTATAGGAGTTACACAATCTTCAATTCTAGTATTCAGAAAATTCTTGAGATAACATGTGTCAATAAGCGGTAACCTATTCAGGGTCTGATGCCAATTGATGTGGCGGAATATGGTTATACTGTAACGTTCTAACACAAACGTGATTTGAATGTTTAACGTACCAATAAGAACGTAAGATAAACCCTTGAATTCACAAGGAAGATAAAACTCTCAAGGAGAAATTCAT
Organism: Panax ginseng; assembly: GCA_020205605.1. Lineage (NCBI taxonomy): Eukaryota > Viridiplantae > Streptophyta > Magnoliopsida > Apiales > Araliaceae > Panax > Panax ginseng. The sequence goes on from CM035132.1 coordinate 34,821,532, forward strand.
ATAATTATCAAAATTGTATCTCATAAAAGCCTAAGGTAAAATATTTATAATGCTAAACTACTTTCCTACGACTAATTGTAAAAGGAAAACAATTAAATCACAAACTAAATAAAATTAGAAAAGCTAAAGCCCAAAACATAAACGGGCCAAATATAAATTAAACTACTGAATTTTCCTAATTAATAAATAAAAATACATCAAATTAATTAAAGTTCCATAAATATTAAAATATATGGAAACCCAAATCTTTCTCCTTATTTCCTCAAGACTGTTTTTGGATTTGGAGAAAGGTTTTGCAATTCAGAGATTTAGCTAAAAAGTATCTCAATTATAAGAATGGTGATAGCTCCCATATTAGTATGTGGTTTGACTCATGGCTAGGTTATGACTCTTTACTCAGTCTTCTGTTTTTTATCTTACTCAGGATTAGGGTTCATGCTAAGGTAAGTTCCCTTATTGTTAATAATCCCCGAACCATGCCTACATCTAATCGTCATTTGTGCATAGGCTCAAGCAGTGCTTTGATAATATCCTTACTTTTAATGTAAATTCTGAAGACACGGTTCTTTGGAATCAGTTAAATAGCTTTAAAGTGTAAGGTGAAACCATTTGGCATTCTATCATACAACCAGGCCCTGAAGTTGAATGGAGGAATATTGTTTGGTATAAACTTTATGTCCTTAGATTATCTTTTATACTATAGCTGGTTCATCCTCTGGAGAAACTCTAATGTAGAAGTTTCAATTGGTTCTGATCGACAAATGGATCCTATTTGCTTTCTATGTAACAATCATCTTGAAAATCTTAATCATCTTTTTTGAATGCACATACACATTTGGGGTTCTAACAAAATCTTTTGGACAATGCCATTGGTGTTGGTTACCATCTGAGTGGAATGTTATGCTATTTAAGGTCACTAGAAATAAGGGTGTTATCATCAAAGGCCTTATTCTAATGTTACTACAGTCTATAAGACTTAGATTGAAAGGAATACTAGAATTTTTTATCTGAATCACTCTTCTTCCACTTGGAGCTTTAGCTAATGAGGTTCTCAACCTTGTTAAATGCAGATTCCAATTTCAATTCTATTTTTTTTCGCAAGGCCTTTCTGCATCATGATCTTTCTTATTAGTTTATCTAGGTTTTAATGATGTTCTAGATTTGTTCTATATGGTAATTATTTTGTTTACAGCAACATCATTGGGTCTGTCCGTGTGATGCTTATGATATCTATACTGGGGAATACCCCTTGTCATGCTACTGTAAAAGCAAAAAAAATTAAATGACCATGAGTATCATTTCTATGCTTTCTCACAAAACAAATGTTGACTATAGGACCTTATTGGTTTCGCAATACTGATAGAGAAGTCTCGACTTTAAAAGGTACCATGGCTACTATGTCATTGGGAACCGAGTAGGTACAATTAATAGAGTCAAAAGAGAGGAATAACTCTGACAAGAAAAGGAACCACTTGGATCTAAACTTCATATGCACTAATCAGATTAGAGCATAACTAAAGCCAAGATACCATTGTTAGATTGCCGAAATTGAAATTTCAAGAAATAGAGTTTCATCACGCTTTATGAAAGTGGTATTCCTAAACACTCTGTTTGTGTTGAAACTTCCATTTGTTCCGCACCGTTAATGTATTTGTACACTCCATTTTGTAACTTAGTGCTGCAACCATATTCTGCATCAACAAGTGTTTCTTGGTATAGTAAACTTATTCTATTGAAGTATAGCAAGTCAAACTACCTTGTATAGCCTGAGAGTCTACAATTAAATCTATGGTGATGAGTTGCCATTACAGAGGTACTTGGCAGTAGGGGTGCTCATCGGTAAAAAACCGAACCGGTACCGAACCGAAAAATCTAGAAAACCAAGAACCGGTACCGGTACCGAATAACCGGTTTCGGTACCGGTTCGGTACAAAGTCGGTACCGGTTTTTTCGGTTCGGTTTTCGGTTATACCGCAATAATTAAATAATTATTTTTTATATTAACAAATTTTTTAAAACTAAGAAATGAGACTAGTAAATATTAAATTAAAATTAAAATTTGTGTAATAATAAATTAATAATATTTATTTACTAGGAACCACTTAAATATTAACAGTCAATTATATTAACAAAATCCATATTTGTTTATTGTTACTAGCGGTAAATATTTTACTACAGTATTTTTTTTCCCTATTCTTATATATATATATATATATATATATATATATATATATATATAAAAATCCAAATCTATAATTAACAGAAAAAAAAATATATTTACAAAAGCTGTGAAGACTCACGTCACTCACCCATGCAAACCATTATGGCATTATATGTAGATGTACCAGTACATCAATTATTTGGCCTAATGGTTAATTATATATATAGCATATTTGGCCTAATGGCTAATACCAGCAGTGTTTACATATTCCCATCCCATGTGCTAGCTACATTAGTCTTCTTTTTCTTGGCAGAATGTATCACAGTATCAATGTTAATGATAAGTTTTCGGTTTTTTTCAAAGTTTTCGGTTTTTTTCGGTTTTTCGGTATTTACCGAATTCAAAATTCTCATTACCGCTACCGGTACCGAAAAGTCTAAAAAACCGAAAAACCGAAACCGAAAAAAACCGGTACCGTCGGTACCGGTTTCAACCGGTTCGGTAAAAAAACCGAAAAACCGAATTTTTTGAGCACCCCTACTTGGCAGTGAAAAATGAGCATCATGAATTTTCATTCCTTTGGAGAAATGACAGCTACCGCTAAGATACCAGTGCAGTTGAGCTTGCTGTTTATTTGTCATCTATTCTATATATTGGACTACTCATTATTAAATTCAACAAACTGAGTTTTAGTAGTTAATTGTTTTTCATTATTTATATCCTTTTTCTTCGTCGTGTATTATAGGTACCGTATCTCTCTGTTTACTCGTTGGAAGCAACGGGGAATGTATGCAGCATGCATGTGGATTGTTCAATTACTTTTGGTTCTTAGCAAAATGGATTCAGTCTTCCTCTATATTCCTGAATTTTATCTTGAAACTCTGGTAGGTAGAGTTTTCCTTTTTTATTTTTGTCTCTTTTAATATGTGAATGATATCTTTCTTTCTTCTGCAGTGCTAAACTTGTTTATTCTCTGGATATGTATTCTTGAACTTCAACTCTTCCTCATATTATCAGTTCCTCACATTTTGAAAGAGCAGTTTATATTAGTTTATTAATGCAAAAAGATAACAATTCTTGTGAATTTTACCTGCACGTTTTGGATGTGGAGAATTCTTGGCTTTAGGTTGAGACTTGTAAGGTATCATCCAGATTAAAGAGTAGCTCTTAGTTGCATGGTTATCAGAATTGGACTGGACATTGAAGCGGCCAAGACACTGGGTCAACGGTTTAAAGGTTCAACTGGTTGAAACGGTGGTTGAGCCGAATATTTATTTTTATATATATTATATGATAAATAATAATATGAAGTATTAAATCATAGGTAAAAAACACAATAATTAATGTTGTAAACTACTACCTCCGTCCCAATATAAAAGTCCTCAATTAACTTTTTATTTTCAAATTCACAATTTTTAATTCAATAATTAAACACAAAGAAATTTTCAAAAAGACAAACATTGCAATTAGTCCATAATTATATATAGTTTGCTGTGTTTATGTGTTTTTTGGTCATATATAAAAGAATAATATGACCTAGTGATTTGAAAAATAGCCAATTTGACTATAAAAGTCAATGAAAAACTTTTATCCTAGAACGAAGGAGTACTTAATAAGGTTTAGTAAGTAAAAAGTTATTATGTTCAATACTTAATTTTAATTAAAACAATAGTTAATGTAGTAAACTAAAAATTATTATCTTAAAAATTAAAATAAATTTACATCAAAAATTAAATGTTAAATTTCACAAATTGATTAAAATTAAATTTAAATTTAACACTTTTTGTAAAAGAAAGGTAGTATCAAGGAATAGAATAGATTAATACATAAAATAATTTCTTTTGGCTAAATAAGGGCACTTTTTGTAAAATACTTTATGTAAAACATGTGAATATGTCATAATTAATGCAAGAATTAACCCCACATACATGCCACATGAATGACTCGGGGCATATTCCACATCCCTTGTCATCTCTCCCATATCCCCTTCTTCGGCCTTCTCTCTTCATCTAGGTATACTTGTAATTTTCGTATCCTCATTTTTGTCTTTCTAACTCTCCTCCCAAATTATAAACATCCAATTCTTCCAAGTAATACAGGAGATTATGCTAAACTCAATCCAAGGCCCTCTTTGTATATGCCAATAGGGATGGTTCACTTTTTTTATCATTTACGTACTTATTTTTTTATTGTGGATTTCAATATATTTTTTTGATCATGCAAATATGATTATCTTTTTTACCATTTTCATACATATTTTTTTTATGCAATTCAAACATCTTTTCTTTGATCCGGTCAGTACACGAGGACGAACCACACGCTGCAACCTCTAGCTTCTTCTATGGAAAAACTTTTTGTTTGCAAAGCTTTGTTGAACCGGACCGGTTCTTTTATAACCCACCGGTTTACTGATTTATTATAAAATCGGCCGGTTTGAATGGTTCAAAACGGCACAAATGCATATCCGGTATATTATTAGAACCGTGCTGACTTAGGCTCCAGTACGGTTCAACTGGTTGAACTGGCCGGTCCAGTCCGGTTTTAATAATTATGCTTATTTGCTGGATTTATAATGCTACAACATATGCTTAGCCTTTTTGCACTTGGTTACAGAGTTATTGTACATGTGATCCTTTTTCTTTGTACATGCATCCTTCCCTTTTCTTTATTTAGTTTCTGTTTCCTGCATATAATTCTCATTGTTTTACGGTAATTGGTAAATTGAGCATAGGTGACTTCTACTGGAGGTATGTTATAAGTAATCTCATGTTTGGAAGAGGTGGAAATAAAATTTGTAAACTTTCTTTGAACCTTCTTTTTATTTCACTTCATATATGTGTGTTCTTAGTACAGTTAGATTACTATTTAGTGCTTCATACTAATTTTAATATATGTTATTGGCTTTTTTCCTGAGTATTCTTTGGGTTCTGTTTTGTGCTACTTGCAGGTCGACTGCTTCCATGTCTTGCGTAAGAGTGATCCTCCATATGTGCCTACTGCAATATTTATCAAGCAAGGGCTTGCCTCTTTTGTATGTCAAGACTGAAATTTTTTGTTTATCACATGCTACGAAGTACCAAACTGTATATATGGACGTATGCTTTTATTTTCTACTATTGTCCATTGCTAGATTATCACTTGTGAAATATTAATGTAGCAACTAGAATATTCTTGGTGCTAATGTGCTATTATGCAAAAATCACATACATGGACAGAAGAATGAGTTCATATCACAATAAGGTATACACGAATGGAGGCTTATTAAATAAAAAGGATATACATGAACGGAGAAGTTCTTAACATAGGCAGTTGAAACTTGAAAAGGCCAAAACGGGCACAACAGAATGTGCATATATTATTCAAATATTCTACTGTTTTTGGTTTAATTGTTTTCAATTTTACTTTAATAGTATTACTATATTTTTACATACACGCCCTCCATCATAGAACTTATAACAAACTACAATATATTTTTCTTGGGTTGTAATACCCGACCCACACATCGGAACATTGTGGTTTGATTAGTGCGTGTATGGGTTTTGATTAGTGCGTGTATGGGTTTGATTAGTGCATACTACCAATAGCACCAACAATAATGACCTTATGGGTGTACTTGTGTTGGGCCAAGATGACCCAGTCAATACTCTTGGAACGGTGGATTGAGCATTGATTTGATTTGGAAATGGGTATCAGGTCTGGATCGCTAGAAATGGTATTAGAAGCCGACTCTCGAAAGATCAGAAAGGTCATTTGATCGAAGGTGGGGACACGAAAACTGCCGGTGTTATCCCATAATAGCTAAATATGAAGTTCTGGGGTATGAGTAATTTGATTTGGCATGATGAGAGATTGTAATACCCAATGCCATATCGGAAAATGTGGGTCAACTTCACTATAAATAGTGCCAATAGTCATAACTTTTTGGGCAGGACTGTGAGCCAAGATGACCCAAGTTTATGCTCTTGGGTCAGTGGATTGAGCCTGATTTGATTTGGAGTTGGGTTTTGATCCGGATTGTTACACAACTCTTGTACGGGAGCAGTCAAATATGGGAGTTCATTCATGGGTTGGAAGGGGGAGGAGAAATTAGGAACTTGAATCAAGAATACAGAATAGGTGGAGAGTTGGAGTGTTGGTCACAAAGCAGAAGGATGAGAAAAAAGAAATGATTTCATTGTTTTGGTATTTTATGTAGCCCTTTGCTTGCCAATTAATTTTTGAATGGCCAGTTCACGTCGAGCTTCTTCAAGAGTTTGAAGCCCGGTCCACATACAACAACTGCTTGACTAGTAAGGAAGCAGTTGATGTGTTGTGGATCTGGAGTAAGAGGATGTAAAAGTGATTAGCACATGATTAGGAAAGCAAATGTGGTAACTAAGATAATTTGAGATCTGGGATAATATTGTTGCCTGCATGGTTATTCAATAAAGTTACCTGGACCCTCTTTGTAATCTGTGCTCTACTGGCCATGCACTTTCCTGCTATGAGGGCTGTTGTTGCACCAACTTGTATACTATTTTTCAAGAAAATCATTTCAGTTATCTTAATTTTATGCTGATTATTATATTTAACAAGTATAATACATGTCATAATGAAAGCTTTCAATTTTGGCAGGTCAAGTTGCATATCTCACATTCTACTTTAAAATGCATCTTGATGAAACTAATCATGTTGGTGGAGAGGAAGGAGTAACTGTTCTCATGCTTAATTGGTTGCATGTTTATAATGATCATATAAAATTAGCAGTTAAGAAATTTCTGGCTCTCGTTGTTCCTAGTGGTTAAATTCGGAAGTCCATAATGCAATGATCAAAGGGTTCAAGAGTTGGTAAAGGGAGAAAGAGAAAATAAATTTATACTTGTTTCTTTTTATTTTTTTGATGAGTGTAGTGAAGTTGTTTGACCTTGAGAATAACTCATTAATTTCCGGAGACAATTTAGGCTGAAATTGAACATGGCCACTTATAGGTGTGGTTGTAGCTTTAGATACAAATAGCTTTCCTTTAACGGCTATGTTTTGATAAAATATTGTGTAGGAAACAAGAATAACTATAACTTCACTGTTTGGAATTTGTTATGGTGGAATTATGACTTCTGTTTTTTTTTTTTTTGGGATAAGTTGGTTGTATAAATGCTGACTATATGGTATATATGCAACTTCTGTGTTGAGCTTTTCATGTTTAATTACCCTGATCTATTCTAATGTCCCTTTTTTCTTTTTCTTCTCTACCCCTCCCTCATTTTCTCATCAATAATTCAATGTTCCTTCTAAACATTGAATGTCTGGAGCACCTCTCCTTTTAAGACTTGTTTAGTCAAAATTATCTTGTAATACCTGTATTAATGCATTTTGTCTTCTAAGTGACGTGAATTTCCAAGTGAGTGAGTTTTGGTATGTTTTGTTCAGGTGACTTTTGTTGTTATCCACTTCAATGACCCAAGGATATCAAGTGCAGAACTGAGAGATCTTCTTCTCCAATCTATTTCTGTATTGGTGCAGTATAAGGAATTTTTGGCTGCCTTTGAGAGAAATGCAGCAGCTACCCAAAGTATGCCTAGAGCATTGCTGTCAGAATTTGATAACAGATCCTGGATCCCTGTAACAAATATACTTCTCCGACTGTGCAAGGGTTCTGGCTTTGGCTCTTCTAATCATGGAGAATCTTCAACGTCATCAGTTATTTTTCAGGTGAATTGATGATCCTTGTTGTCGCTTCTTACCCTTCTTCTTTTCTTGATCCAAGTTATTCCTCTAGTGATTCTGATGCTTAATATTTATGCTTTTGGGTTTTGATTTTGAAAGAAATTGCTGCGGGAGGCTTGCATCCAGGATGAAGAATTATTATTAGTTTTTCTCAATCGCCTATTTAACACTCTGAGCTGGGCAATGACTGAATTCTCTATTTCAATTCGAGAAATTCAAGAGAAATACAAGGTAGTGTACTTAAACCATTAGTATGTGGCCAAGGTTACTGCTATTACAGGTGATGCTGTGTTATATATTTGTAGGTTTCTCTGTAGAAAGTCTCTTGTTATTTTTAATTGCTATCGTTGATCTATACACATCTATCTAGTCAACTTCTATGGTCCAGGTCTGTCTTAAGACTTGATATGAATTTTTAATTGCGATTTTCAGAACCATAGGTTCTGTGTTGGTGTTACATTTATGTGGAACTTAATTGTTAGTTCACTAACTTGATTCATTAGGCTTCTGTCCTATTTGTGATCTGTAAATGCAGTCTTTAGTGGTACTGTCAACTGAATTTGGCAGCTTAACAGTCAGTAGTTGGTAATCACTAGTAAGGAGTCAGGCAAGGGAAATGGTGCTTCCCAGTGTAATCTTTATCCCATTCAAATGAGCTTATCAAATTACAGGATGATCTTTGAGCAGACTTTGAAATTAGAATCCTTATTAGGTTATATTGTTAGAGAACATAGGTAACTTTTAGTCCCTTGATGGTTTGGTTTATGCTCCTTAATTGATTGGCATGCAGGTAGGTTAATTTTAACATTCCTTTCAGAGTTGCCTATTGTTCCCCTTTCATATCTTGTTTACAGTTGTTTTGAAACATCTTTGCAGATCATGGACTTGCAGCAGAGGAAATGCAGTGTCATATTTGACCTCTCTTGCAATCTTGCAAGAGTGCTAGAGTTCTGCACCCGTGAAATCCCTCAAGCATTCCTGTCAGGTTCAGATATGAACCTGCGTAGACTAATTGAATTGATCGTCTTTATTCTAAACCACTTGACTTCAGTGGCTGATCCTGAGTTTATTGAATTGTAAGTTTTTGTTTATAGAACTTTCAGTCATCTATGTCCACTAACTCTCTGTATATGTCGTGCATTTTCAAAAAGAAAAGAAGAGTAAAAGAAAAATGAATCGGGAAAATATCGTAAATATCTTTGTGGGAAACAAATCTAAGAATGCAAGTTACTTACCAATGGAGAAGAATATTATCTTGATGACTGGTCTAGCTTCTAGAAGATCCTGGTTATTTTCCTCATTAATCTTTGCTCTATTGGATTTTGCACAAGAATTTCGGAACAAATGGACAACTTCAATTTAACACGTGCAATTGTTTTTTATACTTGAACATCTTGAAGTCTTTGGGTTTTGAGTCCTGCATCAGGTTTACTAATTTGCATATTCGCTTATGAAAAGTATCAGTTGTACCTTGGAGCATAATTTGGGACTTTTGGAGGACTTTTTTAGCATTACTTACCTATTGCATATTATTACTGCAGGACACTTAGACGACCTGGTCAGTCTCCAGAGAAAGTAAACCGAGGCATGATACTAGCACCTCTTGCTGGCATCATCTTAAATTTGTTTGATGCTAGTATGAACACAAAACAGAATGATATTGTTGGGATATTTGCAAGTATGGACTGCCCCGATACTGTTCTTTGTGGATTTCAGTATCTCTTAGAATACAATTGGGTAAATGCTCATCCGCCTTAGCTGGTCTCTTCATAATTACTTATTTACACAGATGTGGCATAATATCAAATACTTTTGTAATCAAAATTAAAATTTGGAGCACGTAACACCCAAAATTTGATTTTCCAAAATTTCCATTTGATTTGGTAGCAACTTGAAGTGACACTCGTAAGGCTGTTCCTGTATGATGCATTGATGCTTTACAAGTAGGAGCACATATTGATCAAACTTGGTTAATGTTCTAGGCGGGAGGCCAGGGGGCCTAGCGCCTAGGTGGTCTAGGCGGGATTTTTGATTTTAAGTCAATTTTAATATTTTATCTTACATTTATCCAAACAAAACATAATATAAAGCAAAACAATCTATAATAAAGATAATAAAGGCATTTGCTTAAAGTTCAAACACATATCTTTAACGTATTAGTTTTATTCATAAACAAGATTGCTATTAAATAATAAAATTTAAAATTTCAAGAATTCAATTCAATATTAAAACTTAAGAAACTAAACATAAATTTAAGAATTATATTGAATTAAACTAAATATTACAAGTGTATCATCATTTATATAATTTAAAGTTGGTACAAGTTTAAAAAATTACAACTATAATAAAATTATCCATTTTGACTTGATTGATATGCTACAACCTGCATTATGAATTTGGTAAACCATTAGAAAAATAAATATATCAAGATCTGGTTTGGATAGTTATTAAAATTTTAAAAAAACCTCTCCGTCTAGGTCCCGCCTTTTCTGCCTAGGCCCGCCTAAGTTCCTGAACGGATTTTTTGGCCTTGGCGAGGCGCTGGGAAGGCCTAGCGCCTGTGCGGGGCCTAGGCAACTGCCTTTTAGAACACTGAACTTGGTTAAATTTGTTAGATTATGTTTGGATGAGACAATGTTCTAAAAAGCGTAATATAGACCTGGGCAATACAGGGAGCTTCTAGCGCCTAGGCCTAGTCAGGTCCTAGATGGCGCGTTAGGGAGCTATGTTTTTTTTATTTCACCGTGGGGTGGTTTTAAAACGTAACAAGCTTTAGGACTGCGAGTAAATATTACGAAGAAACTTTGCGGTTATTTTAGCATTAATTAAATACTCAACCTGATTATAATTATTAAGTACTATTATATTTCTCAAGAAAATCCAAAAAAATTTGATATAGGAGAGACGATAGTAGAGCTGGTGATAGCACCTAGGGTTCCACAATGGAGAGTTGCACTCGTGAGTCGGTCCTTGAAAGAACCTCTCTTCTTCATCTAACCCCTTTTTTGGTCATCTAGGTAATTCTATGGTGGTGGATCTTGCATATTTTTGAGAAGGCGACTACCTTTTCTTATTCTTTTCTTTTTGAAACTTTTGATGTTGAGTCGAGTCTGAGTCATGTGACTCAGACGAGTCATCCAATTTGAGTACTGGTGCAGTGATGAAGGGGTCTTCAACGCCTAGGTGGGCGCCTGATGCGCTTTTTAGAACACTGGATGAGATCTTGAGCAGAAGCCTTATCCAACTCTTGGCAGCTCAACCCAAATCATCCCAAGCTGCTCTTCTTTTTAATTTTAACTAATGCTCAGAATTTGTGGTGGAGGGCTTCTGCCTTCATAAATTAATAGTGTCATTAAATTGCTGTTTGGTTGGTGCCTTTTCCAGACAAAAACTACACTTCTAAGTGCACCAACTTGTAAGAAAAACACCTTGTTTGTTCAGATGGACTTTCTTTCAGCAAGAACAGAAGTGATATTGATGGGAGAGAAACATAAATAAATGTTTTCACAAAATGATAGAGCAAGAAATATTGTACTTCCTCCTTTCCAAAAATATAATATCACTTTTTGAAGTCTACTTAAGATATTTTCAAACTCAAAATTAGCATGAATTCCTTTAATTTTACTCAATACAATGATGACTATTGTAAAATGTATAAAAAGAACTACTCATTGTAAGATTATTGTTACATAATTTTTAGTGAATAATGATCTTATAATTTGGAATGGAGGGAGTACAAAAGTAGCGGGGCATTAGATATTTGTGTATTTGATTTTGTGTATAATGTATACATACTCGTGTTTACAAATTTTGTTCTGATATAATATAATTTTTTTTTTGGATAAGTTGGGTTACTGACATTATTATAATACCCCTTTTATACCAAGGGTTTATCCCCATACATATTTGTTGTTTGATACATTATTGATACTATTCATTGAATTTAGGGTATGTTCGAAAGTATATTGTGGATTTTCCTTCTCCCAACTTTTCCTGGAAATCTAGGTTTTAGCTCGTCTGGAATTTTAAAATTTTCAATTTACAAGTTTAGGTGGATGGGTTTCAATGAATTATAACAGGGGTGTTAATTGCGCATCTATGTTTTTTGGCTTCAAATAATGCAATTTCATATTTGTCCTACATTAACTTGAGATTTATATTTATCTTCTCCACTTTTGCCTTTAATTTTCCAGGCTGTATCCTTCAGAGGGGATGTTCATTTTGCACAACTCAAGCAGCTAGAGGAAATTTCGACCCTCCTTATATGTCGAACCGAATCACAGGAATATGAGAGGATAGGATGCGAGGGAATAGAGGTTGATGATAGCACATGTTGCATCTGTTATGCGAGTGAAGCAGATACTTATTTTGTACCGTGCTCTCACCTATCTTGCTATGGCTGCATATCAAGGCATCTTCTAAATTGCCAGAGATGTTTCTTTTGCAATGCAACAGTGGTCGAAGTTGTTGTTCAAAATGACAAGAAGACGGCTTAATTGCAGCAGCCGGGAATCTCTGCGAGGGGATAGTCAGTAGAATAAATAGTTGAAGGTGGTTCAGAAAACTGAGAAAAAAGTTATAGGCATAGGTATTTATTAGGTATCAAAAACAAAGTTAGGATTATATTGGTGTGAATATGGACTTACAAGTTGAAAAATGTTGAGGCTGATGGAGTAAAATGGAGGTGGGATGGTCAATAATTTTGTAGGGAAAGCTCAGGGGCATTATTTTGTAAATACTAGATGACAATGGAAATGAAAATTTTCTTTTTTAAAACGGATAGAATTTATTGGTGAATGTCAAAATAAAAGAATAATGCTATAAATACAAATTATTCTACAAACATTTTTGTTTGTATAAATTGCTAATGTGACATACTTCATCTCAGTATATTGTGTGGGGTCGAAATCTATATTAAAATAATTTATTGATTAATATACTGAGATGTAGTATGTCATATTAATAATTTATAAAATATTTATAAAATATTTTGTGTCTTTAGCATTACTCAAAATAAAAATAAAAGGAAAATGCATTTTCTCATTTTATTCATTCACCTTGAATTTCTGCATAACAATTCTGTACAAGCGTGTCAACCATCACGTGCGGCACCTGTCATGAAACATGTAATGACAAAACCACCATTCTTCCCCTGCCGAATATTTCCAAGAGAAACATACGAGACTGGGGAGAGAGGCGCTTAGCAAATGGGTAGCGTTGTGCAACTGCGGTTTTCGAACCCTACGCCGGAATCCAATTGCAATCATTTAAGCACCTGTAAACTCGCTGGTCGACGTCCGTTGAATCTCCGGTTACCTAATCGCCGGTTTGCTTCTCTCTCTCAACAAACGAACAATGCTTCTTCATCTGAACCTTCAACTTCTTCTCAATTTACTGCCGCCGTCGGATCATCGTCCCCTTCGCTTCAGCTGTCACAGTGGAACCTCAATCAACGCCATATCCTAACCCTCAATTTTATCGCTTGCGCAGTACTTCCTTTCCCTCTCGTGCACAATTTTGTCATTTTTTATTTACTATGAATTTAATTCTTAAATTCTGATTGGTTAGGCATAAAATTTGATGCTGTTTTGGAATTTGGAAAGAATGAATCGTTGAAAAAGTTACATTTTTTCAGTTCTTTTCATTTCATTTCCTTTCATTTTCAATCAATTTTTCTAAGCTTCAACTTTCAAGTAGAACTCTTAAATTTATCAAGTGTATACAAAAATTGCTAAAAACAGAAATTGGTCTCTATTTTAAGTTCTACAGTTTAACTACTTAGCTGAACAGAAGTTTTCCCAATAAATACGTACCCAATGGAAAATTAGACTAAAATTTTTTAGCTAGGTTTCTCTTTGACCAATATACTAAGTTAGAGTTGAATTGTGGGGAGCTGAAGCATTTTAAGTTCCTTTTTGTAATTCGTGTTAGGATTGATGTTGGCTTCTTACATTTTGCTGCTCTTTTCTGTCCAAGTATAATGCCTTTTGTCTTGTTTTTGTGTTATAAATTAAGCTTAACTGGAGAGAATCTAAATACTTTTTCTTTCCAATTTTGGGTTTGTCATACCCCTTGATTTTATTAGTGATCTGTTTTCATTGTACTTCTCTTTTGTAGGCGGCAGTCTCTGCAACTTGGCTTTTTTGCTCTGCAATTCCAACTCTTCTGGTTTGTTATCTTGAATACCTATCTACCCTTTCAACCATACTTTAGTCTTTATTGAGCTTCTAAGTTTCTGTTCTATTCTAACCATTCTTTGCAAAAAGTTCATATGAAGTTTGCCTACCCCAACTACAACAAGGTAGTTAAGCTTCAAATTGGGAAGTTATTGTAAACAATATTAGGATGAATTAAGTTGCTGAATATGAATGGAAATTGAAAATTCCGTGATAATGGAGAGATTTTCTTATAAAATCAAACTTGAGTTGTCCTCATTTGCACATGATATCTGGTTCTTGGCTTGAGAACCAAAAGATGAATGGGAATAAATTTCTTAATTTGAACCATCCATGGTAATCATTTGTTCATTTATATATTTTGCATATTTTAATATACTGAAGGCATTTAAAAGAGCAGCAGAGTCACTGGAGAAGCTACTCGATGTCACAAGAGAAGAGCTCCCTGACACAATGGCGGCAGTTCGATTATCTGGAATGGAGATCAGTGATCTAACAATGGAGCTCAGTGATTTGAGGTTAGCATGAAAATTTGAATCCTTATGTTTGTACATTTACCTCGAATTAGTTTATGGAACATTGCTCATTTGATTTGTTGTGCAGTCAAGAGATAACTCAAGGTGTTAAAAGCTCTACTCGAGCTGTTCGTGTGGCAGAGGAAAGATTGCGACGGTTGACGAACATGTCTCCATCAGGTTAATAATATAATCTGTAGCATTTTTTGCTTCAGTTTGACTCCCCAAAATGGTAATAAGACGATGAAAGTTTACTTCACCTTTACTTGATTAGTATCAATGCAGGAGGATTTCCCAATAGAAACCAAGGCAGCAGGACCAGTTTTGGCTAGAACTGCAAGGGGCATAAAAGAGGGCATTGTAAAAGGCCGTGCTGTCCTGCAAATGTTTTTCACCCTCACCAAATTTTCTAGGATGGCTCTTAACTATTTGAAGTCACGTGCTAAGGTTTAGGTCCTAAGCACAGCCTTATGGTGAGAGCAGCATTAGATATGCCTCCGTTTTGCCATGTTTTGGCTGAGTTATTAGTGACCTCCAAAAATAGGTCAAGATAACTAGGAATTTATATTTATTCTTCCTAATTTTCATAATGTATATTTGGATATTTTCCATTTCTTCCTTTTTTTTTTTTTTAATTTGTGTGTGCATATGTTTAGGGCTGAGCAAGGAACTAAATTGGAACCGAAATCGCATCAAAAACCGCACAAACCGCACCAATTAAAAACGCATCAACTGTTTCGGTGTTTGTAACGGTTTTAGGTGGGTTGAAAAATTAAATTTATGGTTTCAGTTTGGTTATTAGTCAAAATCGCACGCATAAGACCGAAACCGTACCAAATAATCATCATGTTTTCTCAAATTCGCTACAAGTATATATAATTTCTCTACTATAAAATATTCTCCTCGTTTTATTTTAGAAGACATATATTGCAGAGTTGAATGAAGAATAAATAGTATCAATTATGTTTGGAAATCAAGAGTGGCTTGGTATTTCCTAAATCAAATATGATAACATAGTATTAATTAACCATATAATTGTTGATGCCTGGAACTATTTTGCTAAATTAGCTTTATGATTGTGTTCACTGCGTAATACGTTTGCGTGAATGATTTTGCTAACTATTTTACGGGTTTATTATTTTAATTGGTTTTGAAATTGAAACCGTATCAAATGAAACTAAATCGCACGGTTCAAAACTCTACCGCATCAATTACAAATGATTTTGTGTGGTTTTGTATTTTTCAAACCGTACTTAAGCGGTTTTGTGTGCGGTTTGAACTTCAAACCGTACCATGCTCACCCCTACACATATGTTTTCTCTTCCTCTGGAATAATTATTCGTTTGTTATTGCTAGAATTTTGTTCTACATAATATTCTGCTTGCTAGGGAGAATGATGTTACTTGTTATTTGTTTTTGCTAAGGATTATACCGGGATAAAACTATTAATCCCAAGTGTTTTGTTTATTTTTAAATTTGAGCTTGAGATTATTAGTCCTGAGATTATAAAATAGTTTAAGATGTGGGATTATTTAATACCATGTTCTACCTGCTATTATATTCTCTACTATTCGGGATTAAAAATTATTAGACAAAATTAACCTCAATCTTTTTCTAAAATGACTATAATATTTTGTAATTTCTGTTATTATTACTGACAATTTAAAATTTAATAGTATAAAGACTAAATATTATTTTTTTTTTTTTTGGGGAGAGGTGGGTTGGGGGTGGGCAGGGTAGGGTAGGGGGTGAGGTGTATATATAATCATTGAATATTATTTTTTGGGGGGGGGGATCAAGGGGCGGGGGTGGGGTGGGTGTATACCTAATAAATAAATATTATTTTTGGGGTTTGGGAGGTGGGGGTGAGTTTGTATACATAATTAGTAAATATTATATTTTTTGGGTGGTGGTGATGGGGGTGGGTATATATAATCACCGAATATTATTTTTTTGGGAAGAGTGGTGTTGTATACTTAATCACTGAATATTATTGTTTTTGGGTGTGGGTGTGGGTGTGGGTGTGGGTGTGGGGGGGCTAGGGGTGGGGTGGGGTGAGGTTGTATACATAATCAAGAAATATTATTTTTTTTGGGGTTGGGGTTGGGGGTAGGGTGGGGTGGGGTGAGGTTGTATAAATATATATATATATATATATATATATATATATATATATATATATATATATATATATATATAAATTGATATTTTCACATGATTTTTTGATATTTCCACAAGAAAAGTGTCGTCGACGGACGGTAAAAACCATTAATTTAATGTGAAAATATCAATTTTCTATATATAAACATATCCAAGTCCTAATGTTGATGGATGGTATACTTATATTTTCTTAATTTGTTTCGTTTCTTTTCAAGATAAACAGGATTCATTCATCAAAGTTGTCACATTAACAATTGAAGTAATTAAAGAAAAATATCTAGAAATGTTTGTATTAAAGACATTAGAGACTCGTTGGTATTCATTTTTCTTAAGAACTGAGAATCAACTTGAATAATTTTGGGGAAAGCTGGTGCTTGATTGGGGCCATTGGGCCATCAAATATATATATATATATATATATATATAGACTATGTTGGTTCTCATTTGTGGTTGATATAGCTTGGCAAGTTACTTTCAGCTAAAAATTTGGAAACTTTTGAGTTTATTCTTCTATATTTTATTGCTCAAGTAGAAAAGAAAGGAATGGCTATATAAATAATGTGATAAATGCTCTGCCTGTCCCCAATATTTGTATTCATGTCAAAGGGGATATTTGGCAAATAGACTCAACTAGTCTCAATATAACCTTGTCCTTTCGATGATCATGTTTGTCCAAAATTATTTAAATTTATTAAAGACTTGACATTCAATAATAATTAATTCCATTTTCTCTCTAATTTTATTCAATACATTATATTTTTAGTTATGGATAGTATAATTGAAATCGATACTGGTCAATTAATTTATTATATTGAATACCATAATTGTTCTAAAAAATGAAAATAATTTGACCATATTTCACCATTTAATGAACATGTGGATTTTTCATCAAATTTTCAATGGATGATTTTTTTTTTAACTTTTAGCGATAATTTTTTTTATGATTCTAATTTTTGGTAGAATTGATCTTCATATTATCAACTAGCTATTAACACATTTTGATAATTACTAACAAATTATTAAGATTAATAGCAAAAAATGGTCTCTCAACACTAAAATTTAGGAATAGTCCTTCAACCCTAAAATTTAGAAATTGAAACCTAAAATTTAAGGAAAAAACTATCTTTTTTATCTTTTATTTGATTTAAACAAAATTTCATCTACATTCTTATTATCATAAGTATCGACATACCACTATATGTTATTCTCATACATTTTTTAGTTTAGTTAGTTTTATTTAAAATTCATATTCTTGCATGACAACAATAGTATTTAAGTATATAATATTTTATTATAAAACCATATAAGTATAATTATTTGAGTTTAAATAAGATTTTACATGTTACATAAATAGATAAATATATGAATATATAAACAAATAAATCATTAACTTTAAGATGAATGCTATCATCTATATTACACAAACAGATGAGCTACTATTTTAGATTTCTAAATTTATTTAATCTTTCATCAATAATTAGTTATACATTATCAGTTAGATAATATATTTTAGAAGGAAATAATTGATGTGGGTAAAAATAACTCATTAATAGCGAGTGCCATGTGTTATTTTTAAATTCTTATTAATAAAGGGCAATATAATAATTTTGATCACGGAGTATTCTAGAAATTAAGGGTGTAAACGAGTCGAACCGGAGCGAACAGAGAGCTACTCAAATTGGATTCGAAATGATAAATTCGTACTCGAATTCGGCTCGAATTCGAATTATATTTGAAAAATTCTACTCCGATTCGACTCGACTCGAATATTTAGTACTTCGAATTCGATCAGGCTAAACTTTCGAATATTTATTCAAACTACTCATGAAGCTTCAAATTCAAGCTCAATTGAGTCTCCACATAATAACTAGTTTTATAATAAATATAATTATAAACCTGAATTTGTTATTTTACTTAAAAATGAGAAAATATATTTATTATTACACTTTACAAATATAAAATCACAATTAAAATTAAAAACAAAACAAAATAATAACTAATTATCCTAATTTGATTTAAATTTGTATATATTATAAGAGAATGCATTGAACATCTAATCGAATATGTATTAATAGAGTATGTATCGAATCACAATCAAAAATTCGAGTAGTTTGAATCTTAAACGAGTCGAGTATAACCTTGCTCAGATTCTACTTATATTTTTATTCGAACTATTTTTAATGCTCAGATTTAGATCATATTATTAACGAATTCGAGTCTCATTTCATATTTTTTTCGAAGTCGAGGCTTAATCGAGCTTGAATCAGTGTTTGGCTCGTTTACGTTCTTTTTACTAGAAATATGTTACATTCATAAATGATATATAGAATTCTCATGAAGTTTAACCAGCTAATTAAGGATTGACAATTTGAAATGTCTCTAAAGCCAATTAGGATTCTAATTCCTAACTCCTAAAAGAGTGGACTAAGTGTAATACCCCAAATAATTAATAAATGAAATGTCTCTAAAGCCAATTAGGATGTCACCATCAATTTAATTCCAAAATTAGCGTCATGGAGACTAAGTGTAATACCCCAAATAATTAATAAATGAAATTTATTTTCCTCTATTTATTATTTTGAAATAGTAAGGGTTGATTTGATTAATGGAGTTAGTTATGGGTAAAATACTTAAATATTTTAAATAAGCGGTGGTTATAAAATATTCATTTTGTCGGGGAATATTAAATGCGTCGGGAATATTAAATGCTGGCCCTTGTGTGGGCCCATAATGTGAAAGCGATTGGATGAAGAAAACGACAAATATAAGTTGTTTAAAAATAATGGCGTCTTTTATTGGAATACCCGTTGGTTAAAACACAAGATGTCTGGCGTTGTTGCCAAAGATGCATACCAGTATTGCACCAATTATTGATTCTTACTTAAGAAGGCCTTTACTTAATAATTATTCAGATGAATTCTTTATTCGATATTTTATTTTATTGATTCAATAATTCTTTGCGTTGATATTTTATATTCTTTGTTGTTTCATAATTGTCACTACACGATTTTCCATTATCGAAACAATAATTCATATTATCTTAATAATATTATTAGAAAACATTATTGGCAATGTCTAGAAAGTTACATCTAAGGAGAGGTTTGGTCACCTAATTGCTTGCGAGATGAGGAGAAATTCTTATTGAAAGCCCTCTTTCTGAGGAGCGGCACAGTTGCCGATCTTGTGATTCTATAATATTATTTGTGAACAATTAATTATTGATTTATATGATGAGAAAATATTCATTTTATGTGGATATAGATGGAGAAAATTTTTAAAGTGACAATTGTTGAAAATCGATATTTTATCTTTTGTGATAAAATAATATTTTATTATATTATTATAATATAATAATGATGATATTTTACAATGAATGTGGGATATATAAGTATATGAGGAGGAAGAGTATTTTTGTTGCAAAAATTTGTTTAAAACATGTTAAACATGTACGTGGGCCCATTTCTTGGTGAAATTTGATTATAAATTTAAAAATCGTCTGTTTATGGATTTCGGTCAATTTACATTTGGAATTTGGAAAAAATTTCTTACGCAAAATTGTAGAGAATTGAATTTCCTATAAAAAGTCATGAGATTTGAATTTTCTGACAAAAGGGCTATTTATTATGAATTATTGAAGTTCCGAAGTTATGAAATAATTGATTTTTGGAAGTTTTAATTGTTTTAATTAACAAAAATGTTTTTTTGTGTTTGGTTAGCCTCATTAAACACATGCAAGTTACTGAATTCAGATGGTTCTAGGTGCGTAGACAAATTTGTCTATATATATTATTATTATATTAAAATTTCTACTTTGGTGTTACAAGCATTTTCTATAAATAGGGTCTTGGGTTAGAATTGAAAATCACACCCGAAAATGAAGTTTTCTCTCTCTATATTATCGGCGTATTCTTGTGAGTATTTTGAGTATACTTTGAGTCTTTGTTGCTTTATATCTGATTGCAAGTTCAAGTCATAGCTTATATCCGGTGTTTCAACTAAGATCTTGTCTTTGTGAGGTAAGGGATATTATTTTTTCAGTAATGATATTATTTCTTCAATATCATTATCTTTGAAATATTGATCTGAAAGTTTTATCAAATTTGGAATTTTGGTGTCGATTCTTATTCACGATATACGACCTTTATTCACGTATCGACCTTTATTCACGAATACGGCCTTTATTCATCGAAAAATGAAAATTTTCCTTTTTAAGTCTAAAATATCTATTGTGGATACTAGCTTTGATTGTATCCATGTTTTGATCATTCTTGAATTTTACACCACTATGATTATTTTTGAGGTATTTTTGGACATGGATAAAACAAAGTACTGAATCCTTAATCCTTAATCCTTGTCATTTTGTTTCATTTGGATTCGTTTCTTTAAAATATTTTCATCATCCTCGGTCTTAAATGATGATATTATTGAATATCTTTGGCACATAGTGCAAAGATGAATGATTTCGATGAATATCTTTGGCCGTGTAGTGTTTAGATGAGCAGTGTTTAGATGAACATGACCCATGATGAATATCTTTGGCTGCGTAGTGCAAAGATGAATATTTGATTTCGGATATATATTGATTGATGTTACGGGGATAAAAGATGAGCGATGAACTTTTAAATTCATACATAGAAGATAGTAGTTTGCATTCTCTATTTAACTCTTCTAATGAATTATTATTTCATTGCGAATATTGATTTAAAACTTGTTGTCTATTGTATTACATTAGATTTTTCCTGTTGAAGACTAACGATAATTTGTTGTATATTATCTTAGTCATAATATTCTTTACTGGGCTAGTTGAGCTCACCTTTTTCCTTTTTGTTCCATTTTTCTTCTCAGGAGGCGAGAATATAGCGAGTAAGAGTCGGGGTATGGAATGAAGGTTCTAGAGAGAGTTGTTTAGTAGTCCTCACCATTTTTGTAAAATAATGTATCAATAAATGTGATGAGGATTTATTTGAGTATAGATATTGTCTAGAAGATAATATTTGTATTCAAACTCACAGTTTCTACTGTTGTAATAATAAAGTTGTAGTTGTTTCTGTACCATGTATTGACAACTTTCGAGAATGGGTGATGTATACCTATTTTGGGGCGTCACGGTTGGTATCGAGCTTAGGGATATGATCTCTGGCGGAGATCGGGGAATAGAACTTGGAGGGAGAGCGAGTAAATCCTTGTTTAGTGTGTCTTACCTAAGCTTATTTGTTAGTTGGTCGATATATAGGGATATTATGTGATATATTGATTTCCTTAATTAACCCTTGTTTTATGGCGGTGATTTGAGAATGTCGTGAGAATATTAACAAAGGAAAATGAGACCGTGGAGAGCGCTCAGTACTCACCAACGAGGAGAGCGTCTACAACAGTGGCAATGTTCCTCCCGTGAACAACACCACCGAAAGCGAGATGATGAACGAGGGGATGTTTAGAAGCTTTTTGCGATTCATGCAAAATCGGACGAGGAGACTCGTGTTCAAAATCTGAGGAGGAAATGATAGCAATTCACGGGTTGTCACGGCCAAGTAGTTCAAAGTTGGGACCACGAAATTTAAGGGAAAGCGGATCCGATCATGGCGGAAACATAGGTCAAGCAAATTACCAAGATATTCGATGTCTTGGGATGCGGAGAGCAGAAGGTTCCATTTGCCACCTTTATGTTCCGTGGCGAAGCGGACTCTTGGTGGGAGTGCGTGAAGCGTACCCATCCAACCCGCTCGGCATGTCTTGGGAGACATTTGAAACTATTTAATGACAAATACTTTCACGAAAGTGTTAAATCGTATGAAGGAAGTGGAGTTCATTAGATTAGAACAAAACAACATGGCGGTGTCTCGATGACGAGGCAAAGTTTGCGAGTTATCGAGTTTGTACCTCATTTGGTGGAGAATGAGGAGCGATGATGGCGTGAATGTTTACGAGAGGTTTGAAACCCGCCATACGGCACGACAATATCTCATTTCTCATAAATTTTCTCTCTATTCAGATGTTGTAAACAAGGCTCAATTATTAGGCGAGATAACGAGTAATGCAAAACAGAAGGGGACCACAATCGAGGATCATCTACCGGGAGATAGCGATCAACAAAACAACGATAACCAAAGGAGAAAGAAAAGAAGCGGACAAAAAGGTAACCACTACGGTGGTAATCATAGCCATGAAAATAGAAGAAGCGAGTCGGGAGGAGATTTTAAAAGAGAATATTTAACAACGACCATGTGAAGAGCAGCGGTCTTGCGTGACAGCGGGTTCTAAGGGAGGAGAACGACCACCGGTCATATCTTATAAATCTGGGGAAAGAGGGACATATCATCCAAACCGCCCACAGCAGATTCAAGGTATGCTATAATTGTGAAAAGGAAGGACAAATCGCTCGAGATTATGCGGTGAGCGAAACCTAGTTCAATGAGGGACGGTTACTCAAAAAACATCCCGAGAAAAAGTCAAAAGTCAATGGTTCTGGAAGAAGCGTTTGTTGTGGTTGGTCAAAATCGAGGAACCCAAATGAGGTGATCACGGGTAAGCTATTTATAAATTCTTGCGAAGTTTATACCTTACTTGATCTGGGGTCTTACCCATTCATTTATCTTTCCTGCTTGTGCTCAACGTTTAAACTTGACTCAGGAGAAATTAGACTTTGACTATATCTGTGGAAACTCCGTTAGGAGAAACTTTCATCACATCCACTCGTTTATAAATCTTGTTTGATTCAAGTTGGCACCATTACCTTACACATTGACCTTATCTCTTTAAAGATACTTGCTTTTGATGTGATTTTAGGGATTGATTGGTTAACTTCTCATCATGCCAAAATTGATTGTTTTAAGTAAGGTTGTTAGCTTTCATATTCCTAAACAACTTTGTTATGCAATTCAAGCAACTAAACCATTAAAATTAATCAACATCATATATAATCATAAAAAATATTCGTTTATTGAAAAATGGATGTCAAGCTTTCTTAGCCCATGTTATGGATTTGAATAAAGATACGTCAAATTTGAAAATATTCCTGTTGTTATTGACTTTCTGGCGTATTTCTTGAAGAACTTCTCGGTCTACCCCCAAAACGTGAAGTTGAATTCTTTATTGATCTTGAACACAGTACAAAGCCCATTTCTAAAACCCCATATCGAATGGCTCTATTCAACTTCGGGAGTTAAAGGTCCAACTACGAGGAGTTGTTGGACATCGGTTTCATTAGATCTGGTAGTACATCTCCTTGGGGTGCTCTGTTTTTTATTAAGTAAAGAAGAAAATGGTAGTATGCGACTTTGTATTGACTATCGAGAATTGAACCATGTCACCATGAAGAATAAGTATCCTCTACCTCGTATTGATGACTTGTTTGACCCGATTGCAAGGAGCACAATTCTTTTCAAAGATCGATCTTAGATTACGGATATCATCGGTGAAGATTAGGCGAGGATATTCAAAAGACGCCTTGAACTTCGATGCGGGCATTATGAATTCTTAGTCATGTCTTTGGATTGACTAATGCTCTTGCGGCTTTCATGGATATGATGAACCAAGTATTCAAGAAATATTTGGATCGATTCGTTGTTGTCTTTATTGATGACATCCTCATATATTCCAAAAGTCGTGAAGATCATGAGCACCATTTGAAGTTGGTACTCTAAAGGCTTCCCGAAAACAAACTATATGCCAAATTGAAGAAATGCGAGTTACGGCGAGAGAAGTAGCATTCCTTGAGCGCGTGGTGTGTCGAAACATGGAGTATCTGTGGACGTGAAGAAGTTTGAAGCAATACAAAGTTAGGAACAATTGAAGTCGATTGGCCGTCACGTAACTTTTGGGCTTAAATTTGGTTATTATCGGAGATTCGTGGAAGGATTTTCTCGAATCGCTACTCCATTAACTCAAATGACTCGGAAGATATAAATTCATATGGAAGCGAGGAATGCGAGAAGAGTTTCCAAAGAGCTCAAGAGGAGACTCATTTATTTTGTTAACAATACCATCTGATGCGGATGAATTTGTTATCTCAACGATGCTTGAGCAAAGGGTTAGGATGTGTTCTCATGCAACGTGGGAAAGTCATAGCCTATGCCTCGCGACAACTTAAAGAGTATGAGAGGAATTATCCTACTCATGATCTAGAGTTAGCAGCAGTCGTTTTCGCACTAAAGATCTGGAGGCACTATCTATATGGGGAGAAAGTGGAGATATATTCGGACCATAAAAAGCCTCAAATATTTCTTTTTACGCAAAAGGAACTCAACATGCGACAACGACGTTGGCTCGAGTTGTTGAAAGATTATGACCACACTATTCAATACCATCACCGAAAAGCGAGCGTGGTAGGTAGGACGCGTTGAGTAGAAAGATCATATGCGAGAATGAGTGCGATGATGTCAAGTATACGCGTAAAGCCGACTTTAATAGAAAAAGTTAAGGTTGCTCGAGCCACCGCAGGCAGGAGGTGATCGTATGAAGAAGAAAGTACAAAAGGTGTTATTAGGAGCGAGAATTGATGAAGAAGGAATACTTGAGTCCACTCCGGACTTTGTGTTCTAACGACTCTGATTTGAAGTATAAGATTATGATGGAGGCACACAATACACCATTTGCAATCCATCTTGAAAGTACTAAAATGTATCGTGATCTTCGACATACATTTTGGTGGAACAATATGAAGAGAGAAATTGCAAAGTTTATCTCGATGTGTTTAACTTGTCAACGTGTAAAGAGCGGAGCATCTAGTACCTAAGGGTCGTTGCAACCACTTGAGATTCCGAAATGGAAGTGGGAACACATTACCATGGATTTAGTTCACGGGTCTTCCTACGGTTTCTCAAGGCATCAATGTCATTTGGGTTATTGTTGATAGATTAACCAAGTCCTCATTTCTTGCCGATCTGGGAGACTTATTCCCTTGAGCGTCTTGCTAGTATATATGTAAATGAGATTGAGAGGTTGCATGGCATGCCAAGTATCCATAGTTTGGATCGTGACCCAAGATTCACTTCAAGATTTTGGGTTAGCTTGCAAAAAGCTATGGGCGCGGATTCTGATTTAATTGAGCATACCATCCTCAAACAGACGGACAATCGAGAGGACTATTCAAACTCTTGAAGTTCTATTAAGACTCGTGTCCTAGACTTCAAGGCGATTGGGATAAGTATTTACCATTGGTGGAATTCTCCTACAACAACGATTATCGAGCAAAGTATAGGTGTGGCTCCATTTGAAGCATTATATGGGCCGAAAGTGTCGCTTTCTCAATATGTTGGGATGAGGTGGGTGAAGCAACATTGTTGGGACTCGAGTTAAATGCGTATGACTACCAAAAAGATCCAAATGATTCGACAATGTATACAAAGCGGCACAAGATTGACAAAAGAGTTATGCGGATCTTCATCGAAAGAACGTGGAATTTAGTATAGGGGATCATGTATTGTTGCGAGTTGCTCCATGGAAGGAGTTACAAGATTTGGGAAGAGAGAAAACTCAATCCACGATTTATTGGTCCATTTCAAATTCTTGACCGAGTAGGAATGTAGCCTATAGACTCGCGTTACCTCAGAGTATGTCTACGTGTTCATAATGTGTTTCACATATCATACTTAAGAAATATGTGAAAGACCCAACCACGTTATAGAGTTAGAACCGGACGAGATAGCCAGAAGACATAACGTCTGAAGAGGTACTGTCAAGATCTTGGATAGGAAGGAGCATGTCCTACGTCTGAAGGTCATACCACAAGTTAAAGTTTTGTGGAGAAACCATGCTATATAGAAAATGACACAGGAGTTGGAAGCGGAAATGAAAGCAAGGTATCCTCATCTTTTGAAACACCAGTGCGTCACGTCAATTTAGAGGGAAAATTTCATAAGAAGGGAGGTTGTAAGACCCCAAATAATTAATAAATAAAATTTATTTTCTTCTATTTATTATTTTGAAATAGTAAGGGTTGATTTGATTAATGTGGTTAATTATGGGTAAAATGCGCAAATATGTTAAATAAGCAGGTGGTTATAAAATATTCATTT
Organism: Panax ginseng; assembly: GCA_020205605.1. Lineage (NCBI taxonomy): Eukaryota > Viridiplantae > Streptophyta > Magnoliopsida > Apiales > Araliaceae > Panax > Panax ginseng. The sequence goes on from CM035132.1 coordinate 34,848,263, forward strand.
TTTTCGGGGAATATTCGTTTGGTCGGGGAATATTCTTACTGTCGGGGAATATTCGTACGACGACGCAGCCTTGTGTGGGCCCCATAACGGAAAGCGATTGGATGAAGAAAATGACAAATATAAGTTGTTTAAAAATAACGGCGTAGTTGATACCGTTTACACTATTGGAATACCCGGTGGTTAAAACACGATGTCTGGCGTTGTTGCACGATGGCAGCACGGTATTGCACCAATTATTGATTCTTACTTAAGAAGGCACTACTTAATAATTGTTACGATGAATTCTTTATTCGATATTTTATTTTATTGATTCAATAATTCTTTGCGTTGATATTTTATATTCTTTGTTGTTTCAATAATTGTCACTACACGATATTTTCCATTATCGAAGCAATAATTCATATTATCTTAATAATATTATTAGAAAACATTATTGGCAATGTCTAGAAAGTTACATTTAAGAAGAGGTTTGGTCACCTAATTGCGCCATGATAAGGAGAAATTCTTATTGAAAGCCCTCTTTTCTGAGGAGCGGCACAGGTTGCGATCTTATGATTCTGTAATATTATTTATGAATAATTAATTATTGATTTATATGATGAGGAAAATATTCATTTTATGTGGATATAGATGGAGAAAATTTTTAAAGTGACAATTGTTGAAAATCGATATTTTATCTTTTGTGATAAAATAATATTTTATTATATTATTATAATATAATAATGATGATATTTTTACAATGAATGTGGGATATATAAGTATATGAGGAGGAAGCGTATTTTTGTTGCAAAATTTGTTTAAAACATGTTAAACATGTCGTGGGCCCATTTCTTGGATGAAATTTGATTATAGCTGTAAAAAATCGTCCGTTTATGGATTTCGGTCAATTTACATTTGGAATTTGGAAAAACTTTCTTACGCAAAGTTGTAGAGAATTGAATTTCCTATAAAAAGTCGCAAGATTTGAATTTTCTGACAAAAGGGCTATTTATTATGAATTATTGAAGTTCCGAAGTTCCGAAATAATTGATTTTTGGAAGTTTTAATTGTTTTAATTAACAAAAATGTTTTTTTGTGTTTGGTTAGCCTCATTAAACACATGCAAGTTGCTGAATTCAGATGGTTCTAGGTGCGTAGACAAATTTGTCTATATATATTATTATTATATTAAAATTTCTACTTTGGTGTTCTAAGCATTTTCCTATAAATAGGGTGCTTAGGTTAGAATTGAAAATCACACCAGAAACTGAAGTTTTCTCTCTCTATATTATCGAGCGTATTCTTGTGAGTATTTTGAGTATACTTTAGTCTTTGTTTTATATCTGATTGCAAGTTCAAGTCATAGCTTATATCCAGGTGTTTCAACTAGAAGTCATCTTGTCTTTGTGAGGTAAGGGATATTATTTTTTTTAAGTAATGATATTATTTCTTCAATATCATTATCTTTGAAATATTGATCTGAAGTTTTATCAAATTTGGAATTTTTGGTGTGAATTTCTTATTCACGTATATCGACCTTATTCACCGTATCGACTTATTCACGAATCTGACCTTTATTCATCGAAAAATGAAAATTTTCCTTTTTAAATCTAAAATATCTATTGTGGATACTAGCTTTGATTGTATCCATGTTTTGATCATTCTTGAATTTTACACCACTATGATTATTTTTGAGGTATTTTTGGACATGGATAAAATAAAATCTGAATCCTTAATCCTTAATCCTTGTCATTTTGTTTCACCGGATTCGTTTCTTTAAAAATATTTTTCATCATCCTCAGTCTTAAATGATGATATTATTGAATATCTTTGGCCTATAGTGCAAAGATAAATGATTTCTGATGAATATCTTTGGTTCGTAGTGCAAAGATGAACATGTGTTTAGATGAACATGACCAACTGATGAATATCTTTGGTCTGTAGTGCAAAGATGAATATTTGATTTCAGATATATATTGATTGATGTTACAGGGATAAAAGATAGACGATGAACTTTTAAATTCATACATAGAAGATAGTAGTTTGCATTCTCTACTTAACTCTTCTAATGAATTATTATTTCATTATGAATATTGATTTAAAACTTGTTGTCTATTGTATTCTATTTGATTTTTCCTGTTGAAGACTAACGATAATTTGTTGTATATTATCTTAGTCATAATATTCTTCTTCTTTGGCTAGTTGAGCTCACCCTTTTCTTTTTGTTCCATTTTTCTTCTCGGGAGGTGAGAATATAAGCGATGCAGTCGGGATGGAATGAAGGTTCTAGAGAGAGTTGTTTAGTAGTCCTCACCATTTTGTAAAATAATGTATCAATAAATGTGATGAGGATTTATTTGAGTATAGATATTGTCTAGAAGATAATATTTGTATTCAAACTCACAGCTTTCTTGTTGTAATAATAAAGTTGTAGTTGTTTACATACCATGTATTGACAACTCGGAATGGGTGATGTATATCTCATATTTTGGGCGTCACACTAAGAATCTGAGTCATGTCTTGTTTGAGAATTAAGGTCATGGAGCCCAAATTAAAGGCCATAGAGGTCAAGAATTAGCACCATGGGCGCCAAAAAATTAGTGCATGGAAAAAAAAATAACCCACCAATGACGAGTTGTCACGTGTTATTTGTAGATCCTTATTAATAAATGGCAATATAATAATTTTACTCGCGGAGTAATCTAGAAATATATTGAATTCAATAAATGATAGAATTTCCATGAAATTTAACCAACTAAAGATTGACAACCTGACCAATTAGGATTCTAATTCCTAACTCCTGAACGAGAGGACTCGTGTTAAAAATAAAAAATGTTCCAGCACATTCAAGGTATATTATTTACTCATAATTCTCTCCCTCCATATTAGTATTCTAACTTAAATATCGAAACTACTCCCGAATCCCCCAACTCCGGTGGATTTTTGGCAGGCTTTTCGACGAGGTTAAGGCGGCAAAGCGATGGTAAAAATTATAATTTGTGGATTGACCAAAACCCTAATTTGAAGGTTTCTAATTGACGTGTCAATATTTATTATATAAAAATTATCCTACACAATATTTTTCGTATAATTATTATATTAATATAGTATAATACAAAAAATATAAATAATACAATACTTTTATTTTAAAATTTCGGACCTATATGGGATTATGAACTGGTTATATAAATGAAAGACTATTCTTTTTCGCCACTTTGTAATTACAAGGGAGATGGAGGTTTCAGGCATGCCGAAAGAGGGAAAAAGTAATCAAGTGCATTTGAGTCTCAATGTACAAGGAAAACGACTTTTCGTCGACATTAGTATATTTTTGAAGGAATTATTATTGATAAAATATTTTATCGGACATATATTAATTTTGACGAAAATAATTTTATCGAAATTAAGATTTTTTCTTGTAATATAATGTAATAACAATATAAAATAGTACAGTAGTTCATTTTCATATTAATAATTTTTAAAATCCTTCTGATCGGCTATAACCTAACTTTAGCAGTAATTTAAATTAATGGCTGATTGATCTATATATATGGGAGTGTGAAGAAAATTATTATCATTCTTTTGATTATTAATTAAGACGTGTTATATAGAGAAAAATTTCACAAGTTACATCCACAAATGTTATTTAATAAACTCCCTATCAATGGCCATACATAAATACATCATCTCCAAATAAAAATAAAATAATTATATATATTTATTGCTACAACTTGAATTAAGCAATCTACTCTTGGACTAATTTAGCTAAGTTTAGTCTGTTGATTAGTTGCCTTTAGGACCTTTCCCAGTGGTTGGCTTTGGCTTCTGAGGTGTTGCTCTTGAAACCACCATCAAGCCTTGTGAAGAAGGAGGAGTTTGGATGGAGCTGAAACGACCCATGTAATACAATACCTAAGCAAAGGTAGCTTGATGGTGGTCATGACAACTTTTGAATATAAACTGCCTACTATTTCCCTCCACTTTCTCATCATCACCAGATCAGTACTGTAATTATCCATCTTCACTTAATTCCTATTAATTTTGTTAGTAAGTAACTAATTTGATGAAAAAATAGTATGTGTGCATTCAACTATATATAGTAAACCAACTCCCTCCATCCGGACCACAGGAATTTATTCAAGAGGCTTGAATTATTTAGTATCTAACTGGTCAAAGTTCAAAATTTTGAATTCTATATTCAATATTTAATCCCGGTCAAAAGTTTAAGGGTTAACTGCAAACCTATCCTTCAAAGTTCTATAAAATTCCACTTTTACCTCCAAGGTATATATCAATTTTCTCAATAGTCTTCTTTCAAGTTGTTTTTTTTATATATATATTGCAAAATTGTATATAAAATTGTGTTAATGGTGATGAGGTGACTGCATTCTGTTAGGATTGTTCTTTCTGCCATTGAGATATCTGAATTTCTGTCAATTTTCTTGGTGAAACTCTTAGGTGTTGAATAAATAAATTTGTTCAAGGATTTAGCTATATAAGGTTTTCTTTATTTGATGATTTTGTAATTATGTATTAATAATGGTCTTATCCAAATCTTATGCATTCACCAATCATGTAATTTTTTGGGTGTTAATGAAATTTCTTTTTTTCCGATAAAAAAAACATAATTACTAATGATTTCGGATATGTATGCGAAGAATTCCGACCTATAATTTATCAATATATATGCTAGAAAGGGAACAACTTTGCAAAAAATAAATAAATTCAAATTTGAAAGAATACAATTGAAAAAATTAATACTTTGGGACTAAAAATAGAATTTTATAAAACTCTTAGAGACACTTTTGCAGTTAACTCAAGGTTTAATTTCATAATGTATCTAAAAGGGCAGTTCGGTAATTGAAAATGCATGGAGTTGGTTTGCATGGCTCGGAAGCATATATGTTAGTAGTCTTTGGTCAAAAAGATGCAACCAAATCAGTATAAAAAAGTGTAACGCGTTGCTTAGTCGCTGGTCCATTCCGATCGAAATTGTCGTTTTTATCCTCAAGGAGATTCAACTACTTGATCAGTGTGAACAGGGAACTGTTGCATCAAATTTAGAATGGTCCGTCGCTATAGGATTTATAGCAACATTTTTATTATAGAAATAATAATTTTTATTGTGAATTTAACAATTTTTCATCAAATTTTCACCCACTAGCTATTTTTCTAAAACCTCAACTTGAAGTTTAAAAACATCCTGCATTAGATATATTTTCTATTTTAATCAGTTGAATTGAAACTATAAAATCATATAAATTAATTAAGTTGTTATTATTTATTGCATCTGTTCTAAAATTAGAGATATATTTTAATTTTTTTAAGTTAATTTAAGAAATTCTAAAATTCAAAATTGATGTAATTTCGTTTAATTTTTGAAAATAACAAAGATGATAATTAGTAGTATTTTATACTTAGTTTACAATTGTTATATTTATTTATATTAAAACGAAATAACTTCATATTAATTTTGAATTTTAGGATTCACAAATTGACTCTAAAAATTCAAAATCTCTCTTTAATTTTGGAATCGATGGAGTATTATTTATATTTAGGTATTGATTATAATCATGTCACCGGAAGTAAAATTTCAACACACATTACAGATGTATTTGAAAATAAATATTTTAAAAAAATGGTCGATTTATAAATGTATTTTTAATTTAGAATTACGTGGGGAGTAAGTTTCTAATGAAAATTCATGTTTTTGTTTAAGTTAGCTTATCTACAATTTTCTTGGAAATAATATAAGTTTATTATAAATTTACAAAAGAATAAAAAAAATGAAACATGATTAATTAGCCGATCAAAGAAGAACAATTTTAGGTTTACAAAACCTCCAACTCCAACTTGTCCAGTTTTACATTAATTTACACATGGTGAGAGACATATATTATTTAAAAACCAGTCTTATCACTATACTGAACGGGAATTTCGATCGGTCTAACGACTGGTTTAATTTTTATTTTATTTTTACTTTGATTTTTAAAAAATATATAATATTTTTCAATTTAATTTTTTACAGAATTCAGTAATTTAGGTGTAATTTGGATACATATAAAAAATAGTGTTACACACTATATAACACTATTTTTCATATGTATCCAAATTACACCAAAATTATTGAATTTTGTAAAATTTCAATTGAAAAAATATATAATATTTTTAAGAGTCAAAACAATATATATATATATATATATATATATATATATATATATATATATATATATATATATATAAATCGGTCGTTAGATCGGTCGAAATTCCCGATCTCTAAGATAATTGATTTGAAATTCATAGTCAGTCAACACACTTCACCAGCCCTCACAAAGTGTTCGGTTGTTTTGACTTTAATTAATCAAAAGAACTTCAACTACCAAACTGACAATTTTTTTATATATATAATTTTAATTTTAAACACAACACTAGGGATATATTTTATTTGAAAAAGAATATGAGAGAGAAAGAAAGAAAGAAAGAAAGAAAGAAAGAAATTAGAAGGAGAATTAATAACATTAAAAAAACAAAAGGAGAATTAATAAATTAAAAGCTTAAAATAAAATTTATCTTCGATATGTAGCGGCTAACAAGTTCTTTTTTATTTAAATAATCGAGAGAACTGTGTCAGGCTAAAGTTCTTTTTTAGAATTTTTTTTATTCTATTAATATAATTTAATTTTGGGAATACATTTTATTTCGAAGACTTCAAGGTTTAATAAATGTTATTAACATATTAATATTGTGCAATAAAATTTAAAATACTTATTTTTTTTTTTCTATTAATTACTTCGATTCAAACGTAACAATACAACACTACAGTAATTAAAAAAAAAATCATAACGCGTGTTTATAAGTTTGTGACTAGCTTTAGCTTTGGCTTTAGTTTATTAGATATATAGAATATGCTTGTGTTGGTACGTTCTCTTTGGGGAAGATCATAAGTATGGAGATAGATTCTCATTCTTAATTATTAATTAAGACATTAATTAGGCTATTATTATTTGTATTAAATTAATGCTTTTAGAATTTATTTTATTTCATGATTAGTTGTTTATTTAATCTAATTATCTTAAACTCGGTTGGTCATCTTTTCATTTTTTGGAAATAAACTTTAACTCCTTTATTTTTTGAATAACAAAAGTCCAAAAGCACTAATATCAACTCATTTTTGCACACATGCACTTGCACATAGATTAACATAATTTATACGCTGAGAAATGATCAGCTTCATAATTGACATATTATATTGTTTCTCAAATATATTAAAAGTCTGTTATTTATTTCATAGAGTCTATAAAAGTCATTTAAAAAAAGTCTTTAAAGTCTTTGAAAGTCATTAAAATTCCACAAATTTTACAAAAATATGTCACTTAAAAAAAGTCTTTAAAAATCTTAATTGAATACACCCCCCTAAAAGATCTATAAGGGATTTAAATAAATTCTTTTAATTTTTTTTTTAAAGAAAGTATTACCAGATTATAAATTAAACCGAGTTAATTATGTACAGCGGAATATTAGTTCATTATAAGAAAAAGCTTTAAACCCGATGGAATTAATCTCGACGGACTAAAGTTCGTCGAAAGGAGCTTAATACCAACAGAATAATCCATCGAATATACGTCCCTCGTAAATAATTCAATCTTGATGGAAATTCGTTAAAAATAGAAGTCCCTCGTTGGCGCCAAGCTTCCCGCCAGCGTGAACCCTAATTTTGACGAAACAATTGCTATGTTCGAGGGAATTTCAGTGACTAGACCGGCCGGAAGAAGTTTATTTCTTTAATCTACTCAGCTCGGCTGCGGAAGGGGGTTTCTCCCCTAGAACCCCCAGCTACACTTACATGAGAAAGAGCTTGTGAGAAAGAGGGACGTATTTCCGACGGAATTTTCATCGAAAATAACTTATAAAACCTAATCAGACTTCGTCTTCTCTTCAGCCGCCTCATTTTTTTTTTCATTTCTCTCTCTGATCTCTTTATCTCCTCACATCTCTCACTCTCTCATCTCCCCCGGCCATCATCGTCGTCACGTTCGTTCTCTCCCCCCGATCTCACCCCCAACCCTCGGCCACCACCACTGTTGCCATCTAAGGTTGTTTCCGACGAACTCCGATGTGAAAGTTACAACTTAGGCATCTCCTCATCCTTTCTACTCCTATAATTCAAGGAAAGTGTTCATTTTTGTTTTGAGGGTACTGAAATTCCTAAAAAAATTTAGGGTTAATATATATGGGTGTTAGTATGAAATTTTTCACTGAAATTTGGATAATATGGTTTTGCTGAAATGAGGACCTGCTTGATATTTTGAGATTACTGAATATATATATTATTGTGAAAATTTGTTTAATGTTTTGAGTTGTTGATATTACTGAAATTGGAAAAAAAAAATTGACTTACTCATTCTTCTAAAATTAGGATATTATTTTGTAGAATCTGAAATTGGGGATATTAATGTAGAATCTGAAATTTGGTGCATATTATTGCATAATCTGAAATTGAGAATATTGTTTTGTAGAATTTGAAATTGTTATTGATTTGAAAAATATGCAAATTGCATACTGTTATTCATTTGTAGTTGGCATGCTTTTTGAAATTGGGAATATTGTAGTAGTATGAAGTGTTGTGTAATTGCATTGCATGTTTAAAATTTGATGAACTAAAGGTTATATATATACATTCAGTGTACTAAATCTTCAATTTAGATTCCTTATTTAAAGTGTTGTTTATAAATGTGATATTTTATATTTCTGACCGAATTTCTATCAGAATTCTTCAATTACAGAATTTATAACGCCCCCAAAATAGGTATACAACACCCATTCTGAGTCGCCAAATACATGGTACAGAAACAACTACAACTTTATTAATACAATTGTCGTGCAAAATACGACAACACAAAAACTGTGAGTTTAAAAACAAATATTATCTTCTAGACAATATCAACACTCAAATAAGTCCTCATTACAATTATTGATACACTATTTTACAAAATAGTGAGGACTACTAAAACAACTTTCTAGAACCTTCATTCCATACCCCGACTAGTACTCGCTACATTCTCGCCTCCTGAGAAGAAAAATAGAACAAAAAGGAAAAGGGTGAGCTCAACTAGTCCAGTAAAGAACATTATGACTAAGATAACATAGAACAAATTATCGTTAGTCTTCAACAGGGAAAAAAAATCTGATAGAATACAATAGACAACAAGTTTTAAATCAATATTCGCAGCGGAAATAATAATTCATTAGAAGAGTTACGTAGAGAATGAAATCTACTTTCTTCTATGAATTTAAAAGTTTATCATCAATATTTTATCCCTGTAACATCAATCAATATACATCTTGAATCAAATATTCATCTTTTCACTACAGGCCAAAGATATTCATCAGTTGGTCATGTTCATCTCAACACCTATTCATCTTTGTACTACGGACCAAAGATATTCATCATAAAATCATTAATCTTTGCATTACAGGCCAAAGATATTCAGTTATATCATCATTTAGGACTGAGAATGATGAAAAATATTTTAAAGAAAACGAATCCAGTGAAACAAAAGAATAAATATTAAAGATTCATATTTTGGTTTATCCATGTCCAAAAATACCTCATAAATAACCATAGTGGAATAAAATTCAAGAATGATCAAAACATGGATACAATCAAATCTAGTATCCATAATAGATATTTTGGACGAAAAACAAAAATTTAATTTTTCTATGAATAGTGTCGTATTTGTGAATAGTGCCATATACGTGAATAGTGCCGTATACGTGAATAGTAACCCTGACACTAAAAGACAAGAATTTCACAAGAAAATTTTTACCAATATTCTGGCATAATGATATTAAAAGAAATAATATCATTTTTTTAAAAAAAATAACATCCATTACCTCGAAAAGACAGTACTTCTGACTGAAATACTAGATATAGTGCTGAAGGGATTTTGCACCGTATATCAACACTCAAAGTATCAAAATACTCACAAGAATACGCTCGACAATATAGAGAGAGAAAGAAAGAGAAAACTTGTTTCTGGTGTGATTTTCAATTCTAACCTAAGCACCCTATTTATAGGAAAATGCTTAGAACACCAAAGCAGAAAATTTATTAAAATATTTATATATTTATATAAATTTTTCTTAGCCCACTTTTTTGGTCAAGACATCAGCCATTCAAGTGACAATAAATAGCCCTTTTAAAACTCCAAAAATCGATTCAGACCCGATATACCGAAACTTCAATAATTCACAATAAATAGCCCTTTATCAGAAAAATTCGAATCTTATGTCCATTCCATAGAAAATTCCATTCTCTACAACTTTGTAAGTTTAAGTTTTTCCAAATTCCAAGCAAAAATTGGCCGAAATCCACAAACCGATGATTTTACAGGTTATAAACAAATATCAATCAAGAAATGGGGTCCACAAACATGAAAAACATGTTTTAAATATTTTTAGTAACAAAAATACTCTTCCTCCTCATTTAATCATATATCACACATTCGTTGAAAAATATCACCATTATTATATTATTATAATATAATAATATATTTAAATAAATTATTTTATCAGATAAGATAAAATATCAATTTTCAACAATTGTCACATTAAAATTTTTCTCCATCTATATCCACATAAAATGAATATTTTCCTTATCATATAAATCAATAATTAATTATTCACAAATAATATTACAGAATCACAATATCGATGATCGGTAGTTCCTGGGAAAGAAGGGCCTTCCAATAAGGATTTCTCCTTCTTTGGCGTGCAATTAAGTGACCAAACCTCTCCTTAGATAGAAATTTCTAGACATTGCCAATAATGCTATCTAATAATATTATTCAAATAATATGAATTATTTATCTAATAAAGAAAAATATTGTGTAGTGAAAATTATTGAAACAACAATAATATAAAATATCAACGTAGCAATTATTGAATCAATAAAATAAAATATTGAACATTAATTACTGTAACAATTATTGAGTAGTGTCTTCTTACGTAAGAATCAATAATTGGTGCAATCTGAGTAATCTTTATTATATTTTAACCACCAAGAGTATTTCAACAAGATTAATGGTAACAACTATCTTAGTTATTTATAAACAACATATACTTGTCGTTTTCTTCATCCAATCGCTTTCCGTTATGGGGCCCACACAAGGCTGCGCCGTCGTATGAATATTCCCCAACAGTAAGAATATTCCACGACTAAATGAATATTCCCCGACAATAATGAATATTTTATAACCACTTGCTTATTTGAAATATTTGCGCATTTTACCCAAAACTAACCACATTAATCAATTCAACCCTTATTATTTCAAAATACTAAATAGAGGAAATTTAATTTTATTTATAATAAGTTGGGGTCTTACAACCTTCCCTCCTTATGAAATTTCGTCCTCGAAATTGACGTACATACCTGGTATTTCGAAAAAGTGAGGATACCTCGCTTTCATTTCCGTTTCCAACTCCCAGGTCATTTCCTCTATAGCATGGTTCCTCCACAAAACTTTAACTTGTGGTATAACCTTTGTGCATAGGACATGCTCCTTCCTATCCAATATCTTGACAAGTACCTCCTCATACGTTAAGTCTTCGGCTATCTTGTCTGGTTCTAACTAAATAATGTGGTTCGGGTCTTTCACATATTTATGAAGCACAGATATGTGAAAAACATTATGAACACGAGATATACTTGGAGGAAACGCGAGTCTATAGGCCACATTTCTTACTCGGTCAAGAATCTGAAATGGACCAATAAATCGTGGATTGAGCTTTCCTCTTCTCCCAAATCTTGTAACTCCCTTCCATGGAGCCACTCGCAACAATACATGATCCCTAATACTAAATTTCACGTCCTTTCGATGAAGATCCGCATAACTCTTTTGTCGATCATGTGCCATTTGTATACGTTGTCGAATCATTTGGATCTTTTCTGTAGTCATACGTACCAACTCTGGTCCCAATAATATAGCTTCACCCACCTCGTCCCAACATACTGGAGAGCGGCACTTTTGTCCATACAATGCTTCAAATGGGGCCACACCTATACTTGTCTGATAACTGTTGTTGTATGAGAATTCCACCAATGGTAAATACTTATCCCAACTCCCTTTGAAGTCTAGGACACAGAGTCTTAATAGATCTTCAAGAGTTTGAATAGTCCTCTCTGATTGTCCGTCCGTTTGAGGATGGTATGCTGAACTGAATCGTAAATCCGTGCCTATAGCTTTTTGCAAGCTAACCCAAAATCGTGAAGTGAATCTTGGATCACGATCCAAAACTATGGATACTGGCATGCCATACAATCTCACAATCTCATTTATGTATATACGAACAATCTCACAATCTCATTTATGTATATACAAGAAAGATGTTAAAGGGAATAAGTCTCCCGTATCGGCAAGAAATGAGCAGACTTGGTTAATCTATCAACAATAACCCAAATAACATTTATGCCTTGAGAAACCGTGGGAAGACCCGTAACGAAATCCATGGTAATGTGTTCCCACTTCCATTTCAAAATCTCAAGTGGTTGCAATGGACCTTTAGGCACTTGATGTTCCGCCTTTACACGTTGACAAGTTAAACACCTCGAGATAAACTTTGCAATCTCTCTCTTCATATTGTTCCACCAAAATGTATGTCGAAGATCACGATACATTTTCGTACTTCCAGGATGGATTGCAAACGGTGTATTGTGTGCCTCCATCATGATCTTGTTCTTTAAATCAGAGTCGTTAGGAACACAAAGTCTAGAGTGGACTCGAAGTATTATTTCTTCATCGATTCTTGCTTCTGGAATATCACCTTCTTGTACTTTTTTTTAATACGCATCAGCTCCGGGTCTGTGGCTTGAGCAACTTTACTTTTTCGATTAAAGTCAGTTCTATGCGTATACTTGACATCATCGCATGGGTCCCTGGAGTCTTGAATTCTATCTTTATCTTTTGTAAATCACACAAAATGGGCCTTTGTGTTGACAACATCGCACTCATTCCCGCACATGAACTTCTACTCAACGCGTCAGCTACCACGTTCGCTTTTCCAGGATGGTATTAAATGGTGTGGTCATAATCTTTCAACAGCTCGAGCCAACGTCGTTGCCGCATGTTGAGTTCCTTTTGGGTGAAGAAATATTTGAGGCTTTTATGATCGAAATATATCTCCACTTTCTCCCAATATAAATAGTGCCTCTAGATCTTTAGCGCGAAAATGACTGCTGCCAACTCTAGATCATGAGTAGGATAATTCCTCTCATATTCTTTAAGTTGTCGCGAGGCATAAGCTATGACTTTCCCATGTTGCATGAGAACACATCCTAACCCTTTGTCCGAAGCATCGCTGTAGATAACAAATCCATCCGAACCAGATGGTATTGTCAGAACAGGTGCCGAAATGAGTCTCCTCTTGAAAACTCTTCTCGCATTCCTTATTCCATACAAATTTTGTATCCTTCCGAGTCAACTGAGTTAACGGAGTAGCGATTCGAGAAAACCCTTCCACGAATCTCCAATAATAACCAGCTAAACCCAGAAAGCTACGAACTTCGGTCACCGTCTTCGGTTGCTCCCAACTTTGTATTGCTTTAATCTTCGTCGGGTTGACAGATACTCCATATTTTGACACCACGTGCCCAAGGAATGCTACTTCCTCAAGCCAGAACTCACATTTCTTCAACTTGGCATATAGCTTATTTTCACGAAGCCTTTGGAGTTCCAGCTTCAAATGGTGCTCATGATCTTCACGACTTTTGGAATATATGAGGATGTCATCAATAAAGACAACAACGAACTAATCTAAATATTCCTTGAATACTCGGTTCATCATATCCATGAAAGCCGCAGGAGCATTAGTCAATCCAAAAGACATGACTAAGAATTCATAATTCCGTCTGCAGGAGTTACGAAGGCGCCTTTGGAATATCCTCGGTTCTAATCTTCAGCTGATGATATCCAGAACGAAGATCGATCTTTGAAAAGAATTGTGCTCCTTGCAACTGGTCAAATAGGTCATCAATGCGAGGTAAAGGATACCTATTCTTGATGGTGACATGGTTCAATTCTCGATAGTCAATACAAAGTCGCATACTCTCGTCTTTCTTCTTTACAAATAAAACAGGAGCACCCCAAGAAGATGTACTAGGACGAATAAAACTGATGTCTAACAACTCCTGTAATTGGACCTTTAACTCCTGAAGTTCAATAGGAGCCATTCGATATAGGGTTTTAGAAATGGGCTTTGTACCAGGTTCAAGATCAATAAAGAATTCAACTTCACGTTCTGGGGGTAGACCGGGAAGTTCTTCAGGAAATACGTCAGGAAAGGTACTAACAACAGGAATATTATTCAAATTTGACGTGTCTTTATTCAAATCCATAACACGGGCTAAGAAATCTTGACATCCGTTTTTCAATAAACGAATAGCTTTATGTCTTGATATGACAGTGATTGATTTTAGTGGTTTAGTTGCTTGAATTCGTACAACAGGTTGGTTAGGAATATGAAAACTAACAACCTTACGAAAACAATCAATTTTGGCATGATAAGTAGTTAACCAATCAATCCCTAAAATCCCATCAAAAGCAAGTATCTTTAAAGAGATAAGGTCAACAAGTAATGTGATGGTGCCAACTTGGATCAAACAAGATTTATAAACAATGGATGTAATGAAAGTTTCTCATAATGGAGTCTCCACAGATAAATCAAAGTCTAATTTCTCTGGAGTCAAGTTTAAACGTTGAGCACAAGCAGGAGAGATAAATGAATGAGTTGCACCGGTATCTAGTAAGGTATAAACTTTGCAAGAATATATGATTAGCTTACCCGTGATCACCTCGTTTGGGTTTCTCGTATTTTGACCAGTCACGACAAACGCTCTTCCAGGAACCGTTGACTTTGACTTTTCTGGGACAGCCTTTTGAGTCACCATCCCCGCTGGACTTGGTTTCGCTACCGTATAATCTCGAGCGATATGTCCTTCCTTTCCACAATTATAGCATACCTTGAACTGTTGTGGATATTTTGGGCTGATATGTCCCTCTTTTCCGCATTTATAGCATACAACTGGTGGTCGTTCTCCTCCCTTAGAACCAGTTACTGCTGGTGCTGACGTCTTTGCATTGTCATTGTTGAATCTTCTCTTTTAAAATCTCCCCACTCACTTCTTCTATTTTTATGGCCATGATTACCACCGAATGGTTATAAACTTTTGTCCGTATTTTCTTTTCTGCTTTGGTTATCGTTGTTACGATGAGCTACTTTGCCACCGTATGATCCTGGTTGTGGTCCCTCGGTTAAACGTACTTTCGTTATCTCGCTTTCTAATAATTGAGCCTCATTGATAACATCCGAATAGAGAAAATTTATGAGAAATGAGATATTGACGTATCTTAGGGTTTCAAACCTCTTAGAAATATCCGCGTCATACGTTCCTCATTCTCCACCAAATGAGGTGCAAACCTGGATAACTCTGCAAATTTCGCCTCGTACTGGGACACCGTCATGTTGTTTTGTTCTAGTCTAATAAACTCCACTTCCTTCATATGACTAATACTTTCAGGAAAGTACTTGTTATTGAACAATTTCTGAAATGTTTCCCAAGACATGTCTTGAGTCGGGCCGGATGGATGGCACTTCACAAATTCCCACCAAAGAATCTCTGCCTCATTACGGAAAATAATGGTGGCGAATGGAACCTTCTGTTCCTCTGTGCATCCCAAGACTTCGAATATCTTGGTAATTTGTTTGACCCACGTCTCCTTCTTAATCGGATCCGGCTTTCCCCAGAATTCTTGTGGTCCCAACTCTTTGAACTGTTTGGTTTGTGACAAAGCGTGCGTTCTTATCATTTTACCGTATTTTGTACACGAGTCTCCTTCGTCGATTTTGCATGAACTAAAAAAGCTTCTAAACATTCTCATCTGCTCATCGTCCGATCGGTGGTGTTGTTTACGGAGGAACATTGTCGGCACATTGCGTTCTCCCTCATTGGTGAGTAAAGGTGTCTCCACGGTCTCGTTTACTTCACTGTTAACATTCTCAGTTGCCATTCTCAAATACTCTATAAAACAAGGGTTAATTAAAGAAATTAACATATCACATAATATCCCTATATTATGATCGACCAACAAATAAGCTTAGGTAGGACATACTAGCGAATGATTTACTCATCTCTCCCCTCCTAGTGCTATTCCTCGATCTCTGCCAGAGATCATATCCCTAAGCTCTGATACCAACTGTGACACCCCCAAAATAGGTATACAACACCCATTCTGAGTCGCCAAATACATGATACAGAAACAACTACAACTTTATTAATACAATTGTCGTGCAAAATACGACAACACAAAAACTGTGAGTTTAAAAACAAATATTGTCTTTTAGACAATATCAACACTCAAATAAGTCCTCATTACAATTATTGATACACTATTTTACAAAATAGTGAGGACTACTAAAATGACTTTCTAGAACCTTCATTCCACACCCCGACTAGTACTCGCTACATTCTCGCCTCCTGAGAAAAAAAATGGAACAAAAAGAAAAATGGTGAGCTCAACTAGCCCAGTAAAGAACATTATAACTAAGATAACATAGAACAAATTATCCTTAGTCTTCAACAAGGAAAAAAATCTGATAGAATACAATAGACAACAAGTTTTAAATCAATATTCGCAGCGGAAATAATAATTCATTAGAAGAGTTACGTAGAGAATGAAATCTACTTTCTTCTATGAATTTAAAAGTTTATCATCAATATTTTATCCCTGTAACATCAATCAATATACATCTTGAATCAAATATTCATCTTTTCACTACAGGCCAAAGATATTAATCAGTTGGTCATGTTCATCTCAACACCTGTTCATCTTTGTACTACGGGCCAAAGATATTCATCATAAAATCATTAATCTTTGCATTACAGGCCAAAGATATTCAGTTATATCATCATTTAGGACTGAGAATGATGAAAAATATTTTAAAGAAAACGAATCTAGTGAAACAAAAGAATAAATATTAAAGATTCATATTTCGGTTTATCCATGTCCAAAAATACCTCATAAATAACCATAGTGGAATAAAATTCAAGAATGATCAAAACATGGATACAATCAAATCTAGTATCCATAATAGATATTTTTGACAAAAAACGAAAAATTTAACTTTTCTATGAATAGTGCCGTATACGTGAATAGTAACCCCGACACTAAAAGACAAGAATTTCACAAGAAATTTTTTACCAATATTCCGGCATAATGATATTGAAAGAAATAATATCATTTTTAAAAAAAAATAACATCCCTTACCTCGAAAAGATAAAGATTTTGGAATACTAGATATAGTGCTGAAGGGATCTTGCACCGTATAGCAACACTCAAAGTATCAAAATACTCACAAGAATACGCTCAACAATATAGAGAGAGAAAGAGAGAAAAAACTTATTTCTGGTGTGATTTTCAATTCTAACCTAAGCACCCTATTTATAGGAAAATGCTTAGAATACCAAAGCAAAAAATTTAATAAAATATTAATATATTTATATAAATTTTCCTTAGCCCACTTTTTTGGTCAAGACATCAGCCATACAAGTGACAAAATCACCAAAAACGTTTTTCTAAATAAAAATATTTAAAACTCCAAAAATCGATTCAGACCTGATATAACGAAACTTCAATAATTCACAATAAATAGTCCTTTTATCAGAAAAATTCGAATCTTATATCCATTCCATAGGAAATTCAATTCTCTACAACTTTGTAAGTATAAGTTTTTCCAAATTCCAAGTAGAAATTGGCCGAAATCCACATACAAACAATTTTACAGGCTATAATCAAATTTCAGTCAAGAAATGGGGTCCACAAACATGAAAAACATGTTTTAAATATTTTTAGTAACAAAAATACTCTTCCTCCTCATTTAATCATATATCACACATTCGTTGTAAAAATATCACTATTATTATATTATTATAATATACTAATATATTTAAATGAATTATTTTATCAGAAAAGATAAAATATCAATTTTCAACAATTGTCACATTAAAATTTTTCTCCATCTATATCCACATAAAATGAATATTTTTCTTATCATATAAATCAATAATTAATTATTCACAAATAATATTACGAGAATCACAATATCGACAACCACGGTAGTTCCTCAGAAAGAGGGACTTTTCAATAAGGATTTCTCACTTCTTCGGCGCACAATTAGGTGACCAAACCTCTCCTTGTATGCGTAACTTTCTAGACATTGTCAATAATGCTATCTAATAATATTATTCAAATAATATGAATTATTGATCTGATAATAGAAAATACTGTGTAGTGATAATTATTGAAACAACAATAATATAAAATATCAACGTAGCAATTATTGAATCAATAAAATAAAATATTGAACAGTAATTACTGTAACAATTATTAAGTAGTGTCTTCTTACGTAAGAATCAATAATTGGTGCAATATCGTGTGCTACTGTAATTTAACCACCGAGTATTTCAATAGTATTAACGGTAACAACTACGCCGTTATTTATAAACAACTTATACTTGTCGTTTTCTTCATCCAATCGCTTTCCGTTATGGGGCCCACACAAGATCAAGACTGTCAGTATTTAATATTCCCAAACAAAGAAGAATATTCCTCGATCAAACGAATATTTTATAACCACTTGCTTATTTGAAATATTTGCGCATTTTACCCATAACTAACCACATTAATCAAATCAACCCTTACTATTTCAAAATAATAAATAAAGGAAATTCAATTTCATTTATAATAAGTTGTGGTCTTACAGAATTCGTGGGCCCTATAAGTATATTTATGTATTATTTAATTAGCTTCCCACTATTAAATTAAACTAAATAACATTTAGTTTGTTTTTCACTACTAAAATAAAATGAAATAAACTAAGTAGTATTTACTTAGTTTTATCACTATTGAATAAAATAAAATAATAACATAAACTAAATTAACATATAATATAAGATAAGATAATATAATATAAAATAATAAAATTAAATAACATAAGATAATTAAGATAAAATGAAATAAAATAAATTTAAATTTAAATAAAATAATTTAATTAAAAAATAAATTATTGGAAAAATAAAATAATAATTTTAATAAAATAAAATAAATTAATAACACAAGATAATTAATATAAAATGAAATAAAATAATTTATTTAAAATAAAATAAATTATAATAAAATAAATAATATATTATAATGTAATAAGAAATAATTTAAAGAAAATGAAATAAAAGTAAATGAAATAACTTAAATTAGTTCTAATAAATAAAATAAAATAAATTATATTCAATTAATACAAATAAATAATATAATACCAAAAAATTAAAATAAATTTAATAAAATTTAAAATCAGATAATATAATACAAAATAAAATAAAATAATAAATAATAATAAAGTAGAATAAATTAAATTAAATTTAATGTAATAAATTAAATTATATAAAATTTAAAAATTATATATTATAATATAATAGAAAATCAAATCAAATCAAATCAAAATTTTAAAATAAAATAAAATCACATAATATAAAATAATTGAAATAAATTAAGTTGCATTTGCTTAGTTTGCCACATTTAAAATAGTGAATAAAGTACTATATATATGTGTGTGTCTGTGTGTGTCTGTGTGTATGTGTGTGTGTGTGTATTATACTTCAGAACTTAGAAACACGTTTGTTAAGTAAAAGTGAATGTCGAATAGTAGTCCCCACATATATTCAAATAATATATAGTTCTTATAAACTACGTAGCATTTACTTAGTTTTTTGTTGATAAAATAAACTAAGTAACATTTGCTATTAATTTGCCACAATTAAAATAAAGTGAATAAGTACGATATGTATATATACATATATGCTCAACTGTACTTTAGAACTTAGAAACCCGGCCGTTTGCTAAGTAGGAGTAAATGTCGAAGAGTAGTCTGGATATATATTCAAATAATAGTTCTCATAAACTGAGTAACATTTACTTAGTTTTTCATTGTTAAAATAAACTAAGTAGCATTTGCTTAGTTTGCCACAATCTTCAATAATACTCTCTGTTCAATCTTCAATACACTCAATAGATCGTTTAGTTTGACATTATCCTGAATAGACGCAATAGTCATAATCAATTACGACAATACATTTTATACTATATATATCATTCCATTAACCTGCAAATATGTTGTCCGCCTTAGTTAAGCTGGCTAGGGGTTGTTCAACAACAGTTCCAAGGTGCAAGAACAACTTAAGTTTGCATCAGCATGGTACTATGCAACTTACCAGCCAACTCATTGTGAAGAAAGCATAATCTTCCTACTTAAAAGGATTAAAACTTTTACCATTTTAAAATAGAAAGTTCATAAATTACAATGAACTATATAGGAATGAACAAAGAAGAACAACTAATTAACCGGTCAGTTATAGAATTTGCGATTAGAATTCTTGGAAGTTCTAGAAGTCTTGAGCGGGCAACGAATACCGCAACGAGTGCAACAAAAGTAAGGTGGAAAATACTCTAACTCGTTGCCACATTTTATGGGTACAAGATAACTCTTTCTGCGACGCGACGGCTTAAAGTATTCTCCACCTTCTGTTCTTTGTCCTCGTTGCGGTATTAGTGCCCGCTCAAGACCATTGGAACATCCAACATTCCTAATCTCAAGTTCTATAATTGACCGGTTAATTAGTTGCTCAACTTTGGTCATTCGTATATAGTTCATTGTAATTTATTATCCTTCTGTTTTAAAAGGATAACAATTATAATACGTTTAAGTAAGAAGATTAAGTGTGACTCCCCCAAAATAGGTATACATCACCTATTCTGAGTCGCCAGATATCACACTATTAAAATCAAATACAAACTTCATTTATACAACTGTTGAACTGTCGTATAGAATACAACCACAGTTAACTGTGAGTTTTAATACAAATGTATGTAACTCTCATGGTGCCTCAACTGTGACGCCCCCAAAATTGGTATACAACACTCATTCTGAGTCGCCAAATACATGGTACAAAAACAACTACAACTTTATAAATACAATTGTCGTGCAAAATACGACAACACATAAACTATGAGTTTAAAAATACAAATATTGTATTCTAGACAATATCAATACTCAAATAAGTCCTCATTACAATTATTGATACACTATTTTACAAAATAGTGAGGACTACTAAAACGACTTTCTAGAACCTTCATTCCATACCCCGACTAGTACTCGCTACATTCTCGCCTCCTGAGAAGAAAAATGGAACAAAAAGGAAAAGGGTTAGCTCAACTAACCCAGTAAAAAATATTATGACTAAGATAATATAGAACAAATTATCGTTAGTCTTCAACAAGGAAAAAAAATCTGATAGAATACAATAGACAACAAGTTTTAAATCAATATTCAAGCAATGAAATAATAATTCATTAGAAGAGTTACGTAGAGAATGAAATCTACTTTCTTCTATGAATTTAAAAGTTTATCATCAATATTTTATCCCTGTAACATCAATCAATATACATCTTGAATCAAATATTCATCTTTGCACTACAGGCCAAAGATATTCATCAGTTGGTCATGTTCATCTCAACACCTGTTCATCTTTGCACTACGAGCCAAAGATATTCATCAAAAAATCATTCATCTTTTCACTACAGGCCAAAGATATTTAGTAATATAATCATTTAGGACTGAGGATGATAAAAAATATTTTAAAGAAAACGAATCCAGTGAAACAAAAGAACAAATATTAAGGATTCGTACTTTAAACAGTCCAAGTTCAAAAATACTTCATAAATAACCATAGTGAAGTAAAATTCAAGAATGACCAAAACATGGATACAATCAAAGCTAGTATCCATAATAGATATTTTGGATAAAAAACACAAATTTAATTTCTTTGTGAATAGTGTTGTATTCGTGAATAGTGCCGTATACGTGAATAGTAACCTCGACACTAAAAGATAAGAATTTCACAAGAAAAAATCTTACCAATATCCTGGCATAATGATATTAAAGGAAATAATATCATTTTTTTTAAAAAAAATAACATCCCTTACCTCGAAGAGACAGTACTTCTGACTGGAATACTGGATATAGTGATGAAGGAAACTTGCACCGTATAGCAACACTCAAAGTATCAAAATACTCACAAGAATACGCTCGATAATATAGAGAGAGAAATCTTTATTTTCTGGTGTGATTTTCAATTCTAACCTAAACACTCTATTTATAGGAAAATGCTTAGAACACCAAAGCAGAAAATTTAATAAAATATCATTATTTTTAATTAAATTTTCCTTAGCCCACCACATCAAAATCTAGCACATTCACCCACCAAAAAATGTTTTTCATGAAAAAACTATTGTATAACCCAAAAATCAATTCAGACCAATATTTCAGAACTTCAATAATTCATAATAAATAGCCCTTTTATCAGAAAAATTTGAATCTTATGTCCATTCCATAGGAAATTCAATTCTCTACAACTTTATAAGTTTATGTTTTTCCAAATTCCAAGTAGAAATTGACCGAAATCCACATACGGACGATTTTACAGGCTATAATCAAATTTCAGTCAAGAAATGGGGCCCACAAACATGAAAAACATGTTTTAAATATTTTTAGTAACAAAAATACTCTTCCTCCTCATATATTCATATATCCCACATTCATTATAAAAAATATCACCATTATTATATTATTAAAATATAATAATATATTTAAATAAATTATTTTATCAGAAAAGATAAAATATCAATTTTTCAACAATTGTCACTTTAAAATTTTCTCCATCTATATCCACATAAAATGAATATTTTCCTTATCATATAAATTAATAATTAATTATTCACAAATAATATTACAAAATCACAATATCTATGGGTGCTCAAAAAATTTGATTTTTCAGTTTTTTTACCGAACCGGTTGAAATCGGTACCGGTTTTTTTTGGTTTTGATTTTTTCGGTTTCGATTTTTAGGTTTTTTTAGACTTTTTGGTACCGGTAGCGGTAATGAGAATTTTGAATTCGGTAAATATCGAAAAGCCGAAAATTTTAAAAAAAATCGAAAGTATAAAAGTTTTAGATCTCTTATATTCTCTCTAAAAAGTAAACAAGTATAAAAGTAAATAATATTTAAAGCTCTGACAATTAGCTAGTTGTGAGGACTGGGCTACCCTCTCTCGGTCTACTGATATTACCCATTTGGCCATAAATCAATAAACTAAACCAAATATGCTATATATATAATTAACCAAGAAAGTAAATATTACATATATATATATATATATATATATATATATATATATATATATATATATATATTAATTGGTTGAAAGTTGAGAATAACATTTGGTAAGTAAGCATGCAGCATAGTTGATTCTCTAAAATATTTACTTGCTTAAATATAAATATGAATTTTGTTAATATAATTGACTGTTAATATTTAAGTGGTTCCTAGTAAATAAATATTATTATTACACAAATTTTAATTTTAATTTAATATTTACTAGTCTCATTTCTTAGTTTTAAAAAATTTGTTAATATAAAAAAAAATTTATTTAATTATTGCGGTATAACCGAAAAACCGAACCAAAAAAACTAGTCTGACTTTGTCTTAGAATTCGATCAAAAACCCTATTGTTCATTAATGGTACCGGTTCTTGGTTTTCTAAGTTTTTCGGTTCGATTGCCGTTCGGTTTATTTCTGCATAGGTTCATTTTTCTTAGTTTGAGCACCCCTAACAATATCGAATAACCAGTAGTTCCAGGAAGAGGGGGCTTTCCAATAAGGATTTTTCCTTACTGGAGCGAAATTAGGTGACCAAACCTCTCATTAGACAGAACTAATAAAATATCAAATAATATTATTCAAATAATAATATTATTCAAATAATATGAATTATTGATCTGATAATGAAAAATACTGTGTAGTGAAAATTATTGAAACAACAATAATATAAAATATCAACGTAACAATTATTGAATCAATAAAATAAAATATTGAACAGTAATTACTGTAACAATTATTGAGTAGTGCCTTCTTACGTAAGAATCAATAATTGGTGCAATACCGTAATATTCATCGTATTTTTTAACCAATTTAGTATTTCAACAGTATTAATGGTAAAAACTACGCCGTTATTTATAAACAACTTATACTTGTCGTTTTCTTTATCCAATCGCTTTCCGTCATGGGGCCCACACAAGGCTGCGTCGTCGTACGGATATTCCCCGACAGTAAGAATATTCCACGACCAAATAAATATTCCCCGACGACAATGAATATTTTATAACCACTTGCTTATTTGAAATATTTGCGCATTTTACCCATAACTAACCACATTAATTAAATCAATCCTTACTATTTCATAATAATAAATAGAGGAAATTCAATTTCATTTATAATAAGTTGGGGTCTTACAACCTCCCCTCCTTATGAAATTTCATCCTCGAAATTGACGTACGTACCTAGTGTTTCGAAAAGGTGAGGATACCTCGCTTTCATTTCCGTCTCCAACTCCCAGATCATTTCCTCTATACAGGTGCGTAGGACATGCTCCTTTCTATCCAAGATCTTGACAGGTACCTCCTCATACGCTAAGTCTTCGGCTATCTCGTCCGGTTCTAACTCAATAACGTGGTTCGGATCTTTCACATATTTACGAAGCACAGATATGTGAAAAACATTATGAACATGAGACATACTTGGAGGTAACGCGAATCTATAGGCCACATTTCCTACTCGGTCAAGAATCTGAAATGAACCAATAAATCATGGATTGAGCTTTCCTCTCTTCCCAAATCTTGTAACTCCCTTCCATGGAGCCACACGCAATAATACATGATCCCCAATACTAAATTCCACGTCCTTTCGATGAAGATCTGCATAACTCTTTTGTCGATCATGTGCCATTTGTATACTTTGTCTAATCATTTGGATCTTTTCTGTAGTCATACGTACCAAATCTGGTCCCAACAATGTTGCTTCACCTACCTCATCCCAACATACTGGAGAGCGACACTTTCGTCCATATAATGCTTCGAATGGAGCCACACCTATACTTGCCTGATAACTGTTGTTGTACGAGAATTCCACCAATGGTAAATACTTATCCCAACTCCCTTTAAAATCTAGGACACAGAGTCTTAATAAATCTTCAAGAGTTTGAATAATCCTCTCTGATTGTCCATCCGTTTGAGGATGGTATGCCGAACTAAATCGTAAATCTGTCCCCATAGCTTTTTGCAAGCTAACCCAAAATCGTGAAGTGAATCTTGGGTCACGATCCGAAACTATGGATACTGGCATGCCATGCAATCTCACAATCTCATTTACATACATACGAGCAAGACGTTCAAGGGAATAAGTCTCCCATATTGGCAAGAAATGAGCGGACTTGGTTAATCTATCAACAATAACCCAAATAGTATTTATGCCTTGAGAAACCGTGGGAAGACTGTTAGGTTTGTAATATTCATGAACGTAATCAAATTGCACAATATATGCGGAAACGTGGAAAATCAGAGTTTTAAAATTTTTACAAACCATATACCCGGATCACCCTTTATGCACAATTATTAATTAAACGAAAAAGAAAAAATAAGAATCATACCCTTGAAGATCCGAGCTTCCTCAGGTACAAGTTCACCTCTAATCCTTTTCGCGTTCAACTTGAATTCACCGGGTTTGGTTCCTTCCTTTGATCAACGTTAGTCACCCAAGTGTTTTGCCTCTAGAGGTGATCCACCAAGGAAGAAAAAGGATTCAAGAAGATGGGTATTTGGAAAAACCCTAGTTTTTCTATCTCTTATAGAAAAGAGCATACTCTCTCAACTATTGGAATTACGTCTGTTGTTAAAAAGTCAACAACCACTCTATACCCATAATAAGACTCCTCTTATTCATAGATGTAGGCAACCCTCCTTAACAATTAAGGAATTGGGTTTTGTTTAATTAATTAAATTCTTTTAATTAATTAATCTCCCTAATCTTATTAGGGATAATTAATTAAACTCTTTTAATTAATTTGCCTCCTAATCCTATTAGGATATTTGAGAGTATTTTTATTAATTAATTCTCAAACTCCTTTAGGAATTAAATAATAATAATAATAGTAATAATAATAATAATAAGACTCCTCTTATTAATTTATATTTAATATTTCCAAAATATTAAATAATAAATATTAAGCTATTTAATTTATTCTATCACCATAGATTAAATTAAATATACTTAACTTATTATTACGATTATTCCATTAACTTCTTAAATAATTATTCTTCCTTTTATGGTGTGACCCTTTAGGTTCTCCATATTAAACCGGTTGTGAATAAATCAATTAGAACAATTCTAATCTTATTTAAATAAATAAATTAAACTAATAATTTATTTAAATAAATAATATTTATTCTACAATAGGGATAAGCCTCCCTAGCGATTAACGACTTTCCAGATAATATAGATTTCAACATTAATCATAAAATAACCTTTGAGTAAATAGTTATCGTACAATTCAATCCATCCACCATACAATGTCCCAATTAAATATAAGATATGGAATTACCGACAAGTCTTATTTTATTTAATTATATGTATTTCGACTCTTAAATGCATAACTCCAAATAATACAAATTAGAAACTCCTTTCTAATTTCATTCTGTCTTGGTCAAGGACTACTGAGTTGTCATTTATCGAATCACATAGGATATTTCTCTTCTTTTACTAGAAGCGGTAGATTCTTTATTGATCATACATTATCTCCATGTACAACTTATTATACCCAAGCATACCCTTTGATATACCCTAAGGGTCTTAAGGAATAAGTCAAAGTATAACTCATCATACACAAGATACTATGATGATCTCAAGTCCAAGGATCACTTGTACTACTATCACTACAAGAATTCCTATTGACAGGCAAGTAAAACTCCATTAGGTATTCCTTAATGAGCCACGTTCAAAGGAAATTATTCTCTAATAAGCACCTACATACTTGCTTTTAGTGTCTCCACACAAATGATTATGAGATCAATCATCCTCATCAAATGAGCAAAGAACGTATGTACCAATCTATCCGGGATTCACTAATCCCCAATTTAGTAATCCAACGATTGAGAACTATTTTAGTTTTAAGCTTTCTAAGAATTTAGATCTCATTAGAATGATCATCATCATTATTCTAAAAGCATTGCTTAAAACTATGGGTTTATCACATATTATAAAACAGCATCATGTAGATAATTAAAAGCCTTTAATAAATTAATACTTTTTATTAATAAATGAATAAGATTGTTACAAAGTATATACTTTATCATCGAACATGATTGGCTTGTGTGCATACTACTTTCAATCTCCCACTTGCACTAAAGTCAATCGTTATGGTATCTCATACCCTTCTTCTCTAAGTGACGATTATCCTGCTGTTGGATAAGCTTTAGTAAATGGATATGTAATATTGTTCTTAAGAGTCCACTATCTCTATAGTGATTTCTCATCTTTTAATGATTTCTATAATCAAATGAAAGTGCCACAACACATGTTTAGATCTAAGATGAGACTTAAGAACTTTTCCTAGTTCTGTAATGAACTTATCATCCAAACAATCAACTTGCAGCTTTATTTACAGCTATATACTTTGTTTTTATCACTAAACCAGCAACTCTTTGCTATTTGGAACTTTTCAAATTCACTGCACCACTGTTCAAGGTAACGCTTTACCTTAAAGTGGATTTTCTATCGTCTTGGTCTGTCTGAAAAACTTGAGTCTGTTAAGCCTTCTAGTTTTAATTTAGACCCACCATGTAGGATCACATCCTTAGTGTCGGTTAAGTACTTTAAGATGTTTTTCATTATCTCACAGTGAACTTCTCCGTATATGGTACCGATTAACATCGTGTCTCGTACATTTCATTGCATACATGATAATTCTTTCATGCGATCTCTCTTTTGGAGTCTCTATGGGGACTATTAAGAGATCTTGTGACGCCCCCCAAAATAGGTCCATTCCATCCAACCCATTCGAGTGCCAAATACATGGTATGAAATAACTACAATTTTATTAATACATTTGTCGTGCAAAAATAAAATACAACATATATATCTTGTGAGTTTAAATACAATTATTGTCTTCTAGACAATGTACATACCCAAATAAATCCTCATCACAATTATTTATACATTATTTTACAAAATGGTGAGGACTACTAAACAACTCTCTCTATAACCATCATTCCATACCCCACTGCACTCTCGCTACATTCTCGCCTCCCGAGAAGAAAAATGGAACAAAAAGGAAAAGGGTGAGCTCAACTAGCCCAAAGAAAGAATATTATGACTAAGATAATATACAACAAATTATCGTTAGTCTCCAACAAGGAAAAATCTAATAGAATACAATAGACAACCGGTTTAAATCAATCTTCGCAATGAAATAATAATTCATTAGAAGAGTTAAGTAGAAAATGCAAACTACTATATTCTATATATGAATTTAAAAGTTCATCGTCGATATTTTATCCCCGTAACATCAATCAATATATATCCGAATCAAATATTCATCTTTGCACTACTGTGCCAAAGATATTCATCATTAGTCATGTTCATCTAAACACTGCTCATCTTTGCACTCACGGGCCAAAGATATTAATCGATCGATCCATGTTCATCTCAACACTTGTTCATCTTTTGCACTACTATCCAAAGATATTCATCAAGAAATCATTCATCTTTGCACTTCGGGCCAAAGATATTCAAGAATATCATCATTTAAGACCGAGGATGATGAAAAATATTTTAAAGGAAACGAATCCAATGAAACAAAAGAACAATATTAAGGATTCGTATTTTAAACAATCCAAGTTCAAAAATACTTCATAAGTAATCGAGTGGAGTAAAATTCAAGAATGATCAAAACATGGATACAATCAAAGCTAGTATCCATAATAGATATTTTGGACAAAAAGAAGAAATTTCATTTTTCTATGAATAAAGGCCGTATTCGTGAATAGTGTCAGATATCGTGAATAATCGATAATCGTAAATAGTAACTCAGAGCACTAAAAGATAGAAATTTCACAAAAAACATCTTCACGCTTACGTGAATAAGTACTAAATGAATAAGAACTCATGAATAAGAACTCGTGTATAGTAACTCATGAATAGTAACTCGTGAATAAGAACTCGTGAATAAGTAACTCCCGACATGAAAAAGTTCCAAATTTGATAAAATTTCCAACCAATATTTTGGCATAATGATATTGAAAAATAATATCATTTTCGAATAAAATAACATCCCTTACCTCGAAAAGACAAGACTTCTAGTTGAAACACCTGGATATAGGCTATGACTTGAACTTGCACCATATAGCAATACTCAAAATACTCACAAGAATACGCTTTTGATAATATAGAGAGAGAACTTGGGTTTACGTGTGATTTTCAATTCTAACCTAAGCACCTATTTATGAAAAATGCTTAATACACCAAAGTAGAAAATTTAATATAATAATATTATATATATTAAAAATTCTCTACGCACATTTTGACAACTGATTTCAAATTTATCTTTCACATGCTAGGGCTGCCCACAAAAAAAAAAAAAAAACGTTTTCCTATTTTTTTTAAATATTTTAAACTTCCAAAAATCAATTATTTTGAGCTTGAACTTCAATAATTCATAATAAATAGCCCTTTTATCGTAAAAATTTGAATTTCACGACTTTTTATAGGAAATTCAATTCTCTACAACTTTGCAGAAGAAAGTTTTTCCAAATTCCAAACAGAAATTGACTGAAATCCACAAACGGGCGATTTTACAAGCTATAATTAAATTTTGGTCAATAATTGTGTTCACCAACACACAAAATGTGTTAAACATTTAATGCCACAAAAATACTCTTCCTCCTCATATACTCATATATTCCACATTCATTATAAAAATATCACCGTTAATATATTATTAAAATAATATATTTAAATGAATTATTTTATCAGAAAAAGATAAAATATTAATTTTCAACAATTGTCACATTAAAAATTTTCTCCATCTATATCCACATAAAATTAATATTTTCCTCATCATATAAATTAATAATTAATTATTCACAAATAATATTACAGAATCACAGTACTGACAACCAGGCCATTCCCAAGAAAGAGGGGGCTTTCCAATAAGGATCTCTCCTTACTGGCGCGCAATTAGGTGACCAAACCTCTCCTTAGACAGAACTTTCTAGACATTGCCAATAATGTTATCCAATAATATTATTCGATAGTATGAATTATTGTCGATAATGGAAAATACTCGTAGTAATGACAATTTATTGAAACAACGATAATATAAAATATCAATGCGTGAATTATTGAATCAATAAAATAAAATACATTGAGCAAGAATTATCGTAATAATTATTGAGTAGTGCCTTTCTTACGTAAATCAATCAATAATTGGTGCAATACCGTGTCTTCTTGTTCAACAACGCGTATTAGTGTGTTTTAACCATACCGGTATTCCAACAAAGATAATTGGTAGAATTCACGCCTGCTATTTATAAACAACTTATATTTGTCATTTTCTTCATCCAATCGCTTTTTACATGGGGCCCACAAAGATCATACTGTCGTATTTAATATTCCAATTTACCAAACGAATATTCCCAAATAATAATGAATATTTTATAACCGCTTGCTTATTCAAATATTTACATGATTTTACCCATAACTATCCACATTAATCAAATCAACCCTTACTATTTCAAAATAATAAATAGAGGAAAATAAATTTCATTTATTAATAATTTGGGGTCTTACAGATACACTCCATGGCTCATCAACATGAGACATCCCATGGAGTTTGCCATGCTAAATGACTTTATCATTAAATGAATATACGTCAGGAAATTTACTAACAACAGGAATATTATTCAAATCTGACGTGTCTTTATTCAAATCCATAACATGGGCTAAGAAAGCTTGACATCCGTTTTTCAATAAACGAATATCTTTATGACTTGATATGACAGTGATTGATTTTAGTGGTTTAGTTACTTGAATTGCATAAACAGTTGGTTAGGAATATGAAAACTAACAACCTTACAAAAACAATCAATTTTGGCATGATGATTAGTTAACCAATCAATCCCTAAAATCACATCAAAAGCAAGTATCTTTAAAGAGATAAGGTCAACGGGTAATGTGATGGTGCCAACTTAGATCAAATAAGATTTATAAACAGTGAATGTAATGAAAGTTTCTCCTAATGGAGTCTCCACAGATAAATCAAAGTCTAATTTCTCCGGAGTCAAGTTTAAACGTTGAGCACAAGCAGGAGAAATAAATGAATAGGAAGCACCGGTATCTAGTAAGGTATAAACTTCGCAAGAATTCATGATTAGCTTACCCGTGATCACCTCGTTTGGGTTCCTCACATTTTGACCAATCACGAAAAACGCTATTCCAGGAACCGTTGACTTTGACTTTTCTGGGACAGCCTTTTGAGTCACCATCCCCGCTGGACTTGGTTTCACTACCGTACAATCTCGAGCGATATGTTCTTCCTTTCCATAATTATAGCATACCTTGAACTGTTGTGGACAGTTTGGGCTAATATGTCCCTCTTTTCTGCATTTATAGCATACGACTGGTGGTCGTTTTTCTCCCTGAGAACCAGTTGTTGCTGGTGCTGACGTCTTCACATTGTCATTGTTAAATCTCCTCTTTTTAAAATCTCCCCCCGACTCGCTTCTTCTATTTTTATGGCCATGATTACCACCAGAGTGGTAACCGTTTTTGTCCGTATTTTTTTTTCCGGTTGGTTATCGTTGTTCTGATGACTGATGTCACTGATATAATCCTGGTTGTTGTCCCTCTTGAACGTACTCATTATCTCGCTCTAATAATTGAGCCCTGTTGATAACATTTGAATAGAGAAAAAATTTATGAGAAATGAGATATTGACGTATGCCGGGTTTCAAACCTCTCAGAAACATCCGCGTCATACGTTCCTCATTCTCCACCAAATGAGGTGCAAACCTGGATAACTCTGCAAACTTTGCCTCGTATTGGGACACCGTCATGTTGTTTTGTTCCATTCTAATAAACTCCACTTCCTTCATATGACGAATACTTTCAGGAAAGTACTTGTCATTGAATAATTTCTGAAACGTCTCCCAAGACATGCTGAGTGCGGCTGGATGGGTACGCTTCACAGATTCCCACCAATAATCTGCCTCATTACGGAATATAAAGGTGGCGAATGGAACCTTATGTTCCTTCGTGCATCCCAAGACATTGAATATCTTGGTAATTTGTTTGACCCACGTCTCCGCCTTAATCGGATCCGGCTTTCCCCAGAATTCTTGTGGTCCCAACTCTTTGAACTGCTTGGCTGTGACAAATCGTGCGTTGCTATCATTTCCACATGTATTTTGTACACGAGTCTCCTTCGTCTAATTTTGCATGAACTGCAAAAAGCTTCTAAACATTCCGTTGTTCATCATCTGATAAATGGTGTTATTTACTGGAGGAACATTGTCGGCCTGTTGCACGTTCTCCTCATTGGTGAGTAAAGGTGTCTCCACGGTCTCGTTTACTTCACTATTAACATTCTCAGTTGCCATTCTCAAATACTGTCATAAAACAAGGGTTAATTAAAGAAATTGACATGCAACATAATAACCATATACTCTAACCAACCAACAAATAAGCTTAGGTAGGACACACTAGCGAAGGATTTACTCGTCTCTCCCCTCCTAGTTCTATTCCCCGATCTCCGCCAGAGATCATATCCCTAAGTTCTCATACCAACTGTGACACCCCCAAAATTGGTATACAACACCCATTCTGAGTCACCAAATACATGGAACAGAAACAACTACAACTTTATTAATACAATTGTCGTGCAAAATACGACAACACATAAACTGTGAGTTTAAAAAAAATATTATCTTCTAGACAATATCAACACTCAAATAAGTCATCATTACAATTATTGATACACTATTTTACAAAATAGTGAGGACTACTACAACGACTTTCTAGAACCTTCATTCCATACCCCGACTAGTACTCGCTACATTCTCGCCTCCTGAGAAGAAAAATGGAACAAAAAGGAAAAGGGTGAGCTCAACTAGCCTAGTAAAGAATATTATGACTAAGATAATATAGAATAAATTATCGTTAGTCTTCAACAGGGAAAAATCTGAGAGAACATAATAAACAACAAGTTTCAGATCAATATTCGCAGCGAAAATAATAATTCATAGAAGAGTTACGTAGAGAATGAAATCTACTATTATCTATGAATTTAAAAGTCCATCATCAATATTTTATCCCCGTAACATCAATCAATATACATCTTGAATCAAATATTCATCTTTGCACTACAGGCCAAAGATATTCATAAGTTAGTCGGTCATGTTTCATCTCAACACTGCTCATCTTTTGCACTACTGGCCAAAAGATATTCATCAAAAATCATTCATCTTTTTGCACTCACAGTGCCAAAGATATTTAGTAATATAATCATTTAGACCGAGGATGATAAAAATATTTTAAAGAAAATGAATCCAGTGAAACAAAAGAACAAATATTAAAGATTCGTACTTTAAACAGTCCAAGTTCAAAAATACTTCATCAATAACCATAGTGAAGTAAAATTCAAGAATGATAAAAATATGGATACAATCAAAGCTAGTATCTATAATAGATATTTTGGATAAAAAACAAAAATTTAATTTCTCTGTGAATAGTGTCGTATTCGTGAATAGTGTCGTATACGTGAATAGTGCTGTATACGTGAATAGTAACCCCGACACTAAAAGACAAGAATTTCACAAGAAAAATTTTACCAATATTCCGGCATAATGATATTGAAAGAAATAATATCATTTTTTTTTTAAATAACATCCCTTACCTCGAAAAGACAGTACTTCTGACTGGAATACTAGATATAGTGCTGAAGGGATCTTGCACCGTATAGAAACACTCAAAGTATCAAAATACTCACAAGAATACGCTCGACAATATAGAGAGAGAAAGAGAGAGAAAACTTGTTTTTGGTGTGATTTTCAATTCTAACCTAAGCACCCTATTTATAGGAAAATACTTAGAACACCAAAGCAGAAAATTTAATAAAATATTATTATTTTTAATTAAATTTTTCTTAGACCACCACATCAAAATCTAGCACATTCACCCACGAAAAATGTTTTTCATAAAAAAACTATTTTATAACCCAAAAATCAATTCAGACCAATATTCCGGAACTTCAATAATTCATAATAAACAGTTCTTTTATCAGAAAAATTCAAATCTTATGTCCATTCCATAGGAAATTCAATTTTATACAACTTTGTAAGTTTAAGTTTTTTCAAATTCCAAGTAGAAATTGACCGAAGTTCACATACGGACGATTTTACAGGCTATAATCAAATTTCAGTCAAGAAATGGGGCCCACAAACATGAAAAACATGTTTTAAATATTTTTAGTAACAAAAATACACTTCCTCCTCATATATTCATATATCCCATATTCATTGTAAAAAATATCACCATTATTATATAATTAAAATATAATAATATATTTAAATGAATTATTTTATCAAAAAAGATAAAATATCAATTTTTCAACAATTGTCACTTTAAAATTTTCTCCATCTATATCCACATAAAATGAATATTTTCCTTATCATATAAATTAATAATTAATTATTTACAAATAATATTACGAGAATCACAATATCGATGACCAAATTGCTCTCAGAGAAGAGGGCTTTCCAATAAGGATTTTTCCTTCTTGCGCAAGATTAGGTGACCAAACCTCTCCTTAGACAGAACTTTCTAGACATTTCCAATAATGTTATCTAATAATATTATTCAAATAATATGAATTATTGATCTGATAATAGAAAATACTGTGTAGACTCAAATAATATTACTCTTCTCTCCCCTCTTAGTTCTAGACTCATATCTCCGCCAACGACCATATCCCTAAGCTCTGATACCATTTGTGACGCCCCCAAAATAGGTCCACACGACCCATTCTCGAAGTCGCCAGATATCACACTATAAAAATCATTTACAAACTTCATTTATACAAATCATTGAACCTGTCGTAGCAGTATGCGATCGACCACAGCTAAGTTTGTGAGTTTTAATACAAATATATATAACTCTCATGGTGCCTCGACCACAACCTTACAATGGTACTTTACATAAAAGTACGATCAATAATTGTTTTACAAATTAAAATCTTTGGAAAATACTCAAGAAACATTCGCATACATGGGAGGCCATGCGCCTACAGGTTATGATAGATATCATATGTCCACATAATTATCCTTGGTTGATCTAATAGACCCCCCAGAAAAAAGCGAGAAGATTACTATCATCTTCCTTCCAATGGCGGTCTCTTCTCTTGACATATAACTATCTCCACTGCCTCAAAGTGAAAATTATATTTCAAATAAACTCCAAGATCATACAGTAGTGCTTTCGTAGATATACTCGGCCAAGTGGATGTGCACAACCCATCTTATGATAACATGAGGTTGTATGTCATTAGACATCTTGTATGATAGTGGCAAAACACCTTCCAAAGTTGGGTTCACCTCACCCTATTCGGTTCACCAAAATTAAATATCAAATGACGTATACAATACGACACACTTATCTAAAGTTTTCAATAAATTTATTTCCATACTATTTAGGGAGAACCTCAACAGCTATAGACCACAGTTCTATTCCCCTGTTATCCCCGCTCGACCCACCTACACTCTTATTACCTAAAAGAAATTAGGAAACAAAAAGGGTGAGCACAACTAGCCCAGTAAAGAATATCATGACTAAAGATAATTTACATCATCAATAGCCTTCATCATAAATAAATCAGAGATTTATAACATATGGTAGATGATAAAACTTTTCAACCATATTTGCAGCTGAACGAGCAATCCATTAGAAGAGTCAAATAGACCATCAGATCTATTATCTTCTTTATGTTAAAAGTCCACCGATAATGTTTTATTCCTGTAACATCAATCAACAATTCCTATCCACAATCATATGAATAACTCATAATCATAATTGTGATTCTAAATTCATCTTCGCACCCAGGACGAAGATAATTTTCATCACCTATCTTCACCTGAAACATCAAAAATCATGGTTATACCAAATCACAATTTTTGCTCATAATCATACTAATAAATTCATCTTTGCACTACGGCCAAAGATATTCATTAACAATTCATCTTTGCCTTTGCAGACCAAAGACATACAATCGTATTTTAGAAGAGTCAAGTAGAGCATGATATCTCTACTATCTTTTACTTAATTAAAAATTTATTATCAATATTTTATTCTTTGAGACTCGACAATAAATAATCCACATCATCGAATCACCCCGCACTACTGGCCAAGGATATTCGTTAATATCACATCCATGAATTAATATTTCATTCTTTGAAACTCACCAATAATTAATCCATATCATCGAATCATTCCTGCACTACAGGCCAAGGATATTCGTTAATATCACGACCACGAATTATCTATGCACTACGGGCCAAAGATAATCGTGTTTTCATCAACGGTCCTGATCATGCCATAAAATAATTCATCTTTAAACCTTTGGACGAAGTGAATCCATAGCCATAATCATACCAAAAACTGTCCATCAATGCACTACGGGCCAATGAGGACTTTTACCACATCATTTGTAACATCACGGTCATGATTATACCGAATAATCCCTGGTCATAATTATACCAAGTCCATCTATGCACTACAGGCCACAGATGACTTTTATCATAATATAAGCATGAGAATAATGACAATGATATAAAGAATCAATCAAATGAGATAAATGATAAATATTAAACATTTATAATACAATTTATCCAGCGTTCAATAATAACCAAATGTTATTAATCACTTAATAATCTCATAATCTAATATCATTAATATTATAATAATATTTTAATCATTTCTTAAACTTATAAATAATTTATTTCAATTGTGTACACTTTATCAAATAATGCATTTAATCATTCAAAAATTTCATACTCATAAGATTTCATCATCAATGATCAAATCCCTCATAAAAAATCTGCATATACCCTATATAGGATTCCCAAGCCATAAAATCCTATTTTCCAATTTTATTACTTCACATAACATATTTAATTCATTTACTCATAACTAGTTCATTTTAATGAGAAATACCAAATCAGTCCCAAAAATATTTCTTTTCTGAGATTTAGCAGAATATAGTCCCATATTGAACATATATTTTCCTCAGAATTTTTAAAATTCATTTACTATTTTTCATATGGCTACAATTGCCGAATATTTAGACATTTATCATAAATTGTACTTTTGTCCAAAAATTCTGAAATTTACAGGATATACTCCTGTTATATACATGTACTCCCAATAAAAATTTTACCAATTTTGGAGTTAACCACAAGAAGTTATAAGGGTTTACTTTTAAAATAGTCTTTTCCTATAAAATTCATAACTCCTCATTTATACATCCAAAAATCGCCATTTTTGGACACAATCTAGAAAACTCATCAAATTATCATTTCAAATTTTTCCAAAATTTTTTAGGGTCAGAAAATTTATGAAACTGCCCCTGGCAGAAACCCCTTTTGAATGAAAATACTATTCATATGAATACGAAGGATCATTCACCATGCATGCGGTAATCCACATAAACAAAGTTATTCCAATGTAATAATAAAGAATGGAATAACAGAAGAATTCATCATGCATGCGATAGACCGCACAGACAGGTTATTCCCAACAGAATAATAAAGAATGGAACCAGGTTATGCGTAAACGCACAGACAGGATATTCTGACAAAATAATAAAGAATAGAATAATTGAAGAATTTTACCATGTATACGGTAGTCCGCGTATACAGATTATTCCAACAGAATAATAAGGAATGGAATAACAATAGCTCTCTTCATGAATACAAAAGAAATAATACCCCTTACGAGTACAACAAATAATATCCCTTACCTTAGAAGAAACTGGATATAGGAGTAGTGAAGCAACCGAATACTTTCTTCTTTCTCTCTATAGTTTCTCTCTAGAGTTTCAAAGAATTAAATGAAATAATGAAGGAATGAGCTTATTTATGGAGAATGGACCTGAATAATAACTAATTCATGAACGGTCCAGTTGATTTATTTTTAAACGAGATGGTCCCATATTAATTTACTATGCAATATTAATAAACTAATCTAATAAAACAAAATCTTTTAAATAAAATATAATGTATTCTATTTATAATCTAATAAAACGAATAACTTTATAAAAAGTATTCATTTTTATATAAAAAGATTTTACTATACAAATACTATCTTGTACTTATGCAAACACCATGCATAATAGAATATTATATATTCTATTTATAGTCTAATAAAACGAATAACTTTATAAAAGTATTCTGCTTTATATAAAAAGATTTTACTATGCAAACACTATGCATAATAGAATATAATATATTCTATTTATAGTCTAATAAATCAAATAACTTTATAAAAGTATTATGTTTTATATAAAAAGTTTTTTATTTTATTATATTTATAATAATAATAAAACAAACTTTATCACCATTATTATAATTCACAATATTAATCGACCAGGTCGTTCCCAGGAAAGAAGGGGCTTTCCATTAAGGATTTCTCCCTATTGGCGAGCAATTAGGTGACCAAACCTCTCCTTGACAGAACTTCTAGACATCGTTAATATTGCAAATAATAATATTAATAACTTCGTCGTCTCAATTATTAATTTAATAATATATAAAATGTCGACAATAATTGAATCAAATAACGTGAGATACTATGCAGCAATCACTGTAGCAATAATTGAACAAAACTGAGTGACTTCTCACGTAAGTATCAATAATCAAAACCGTAGTGCTACTATGCAACCACGCCAGACATCGCATTTACTTTTAACACTTACCGGTGTGTTTCAACAATTATAACAGTAAAACTTCTGCCGTTATTTTCATAAAAATATTTTTGTCGTTTTCTCAATCCGACAATAATTCCGTTGTGGGTCCACCAATAATTGTACTGTCGTACGGATATTCCCCAACAAAAAGAATATTCCCCGACCAATTGAATATAATACAACAACTTGCATACTTTGCAAAATTTATAAATATTACCCACAACTATAACATTATATTAAATCCACACCATAATATTCAAAAAATATATTTCGAGAAATTTAAATCTTTATTCATAAAATTTGGGGTCTCACATTAAGGGGATAAAGAGAACTTATAAATGTCCCAAAAAGCGGTTGCGGGGACAGATTGTGAAGAAAGTCAAGGCAGCTAATGCTTTATTCACAATGAGTTGGGTGATAAGTTGCATAATACCATGTTGATGCTAACTTAAGTTGTTTTTACATTTTGCAACTACTGTCGAATAACCCTTTACCAGTTTAAATAAGGCAGTTAACATATTTGCAAGTTAATGGAAGAATCATATATGTATTATACTTTGGAACATAGTCACTAGTTAATTTGGGACTGTTACTGGATGTCATATCTCTCACTTAGGCCGGTGCCAATTCATAGGGTACGTTTTTCTTGTTTTGAGGATTTTTCAGCTGTTATCTCTACATGTTCTTTGAGTGCATACTTAGATTAATTTATCTTAATCTATTTCGTATACTTGGAAACCATGGGGAGGTGCTGCCAAAATTTTCTTGAAATAGATGAAATGTGCTCAACGTGTTGGCACTAGTGAGGAGACGTATCTAAAAACGGGATAGAAGTCTTACCCCTGTCCTGTAGAGTGGAGATACTAGGAAAATATAATTCATGCATGGACCACATACATGAATATCCCTGTACTAAATGTATCTTCTATTTAGTTAAAGATGTCAGCCGACCGAAGTTGGATGCACCGTAGGATACCCATTGATGGGAGGGGATTAGTCTCAACTTATCGTGATGGGGTGTTTAACTTTTTGAACAAAGCAATAGAACATACTATTGATCCTAACGGAAAGATGTGATGCCCATGTGTCAAGTGTAAAAACCTGATTTGGAATAAAGCCGACGAGATTAAATTCGACTTATTTTCTCGTGGTTTTGTGGATGGGTACTACGTATGGTTTCATCACGGGGAATCAGCTGAGTTGAGAGAAGTGATCGACAATACTATAGACCAACCAATTTAACGGGATTCATATGCCGATCACTATGATACCGTGGAGATGTTGGTCGATGTTTATGGCCCTACCAATATTGACTGGGCCAAAAATGAGCATTTGTCAAGCAGTGCTCAACAAGTTCCAAATGATACAACTGCTACCTTTTATAAGTTACTATCTGAATCGGGTGTCTCGTTGTATCTTGGAAATGATATGCACACCAGGCTATCTGCAGTGACTAAGTTATTACACTTCAAGAATGAGCACGACTGTGAGACCCCAAATTTTATGAATAAAGATTTAAATTTCTCGAAATATTTTTTTTAATATTATGGTATGCATTTGATATAATGTTATAGTTGTGGGTAGTATTTATAAATTTTACAAAGTATGCAAGTTGTTATAAAATATTCGTTTGGTGGGGAATATTCATTTTGTTTTGGAATATCCGCATAACTAAGACAATCATTGGTGAACCCATTAACCAAGTATTGTCGTAGTAATAAAAGCGACATAATTATTTTTATGAAAATAACGGCGGGAAGTTTTACCGTTAAAAGCGCTGAACTACTTCTTGTAGTAAAAGTATGTACGTGTGATTGCATAAGTAGTACCAGATTGGTTATTGATGTTTACGTGATAAGTCACTCGCTTATACTCAATTATCACTACAATCAATTGTCGATCATATCTCTCATATTATTGATTCGATTATTGTCATAAGATCATCCGCATTATATGATATATTATTAAATCAATAATTGAGACGACAAAGTTATTCATATTATTAAATTGCAATATTTACAATGTCTAAGTTACGCCAAGGAGAGGTTTGGTCACCTAATCAAGGACAATAGAAGAAATCCTTATCGAAAAGCCCTCTTCCCCTGTGAACGACCTGATTGTTAAGTATTGTGAGTTATAATATTAATGATGAATAAGTTCGTGTTGATTAAAGATGAATTTGATAGTTCCATTGTGTTAGGATTATTGGTGTTAGTTGAAATCGACATCTATTCCGATGATAATTGATGTCTGGGGGTTATATTGATAAATTAGGTAATTTATCGGATAAATGAGCAGTTAATTGCTACTAATTCACATGCTCATATAACTATTTGTTCACATGTGTGTACTATTGAATCATATTCTGGTACTTTTAGGGGAGTTGATGTAAGATTGATAATACTTGCATGATTAAGTTAAAAATGGAGGTATAGATGGATGTACTATACTGTAATTCGTATTTTCACATGATTATAACTATTGATTCACATGATTGAACTATTGATTCACATGATTTACTATTAGGAGAGGTGGTGCAAGTTTGATAATACTTGCAGGACTAAATTAAAAATGAAGAAAAAGTGGGAGGTATTATTCTGTAATTTTTTGATCCCCAAAACGTGCAATTATCGAAACTATATTTTTCTATAAATAGAAGCTCATTCTTCCTTTATTTCTCACCAATTCACTAAAGCTATAGAGCAATTATTATAGAGAGAAATTATAGAGAGAAGCTATAGAGAGAAAATCTATAGAGAGAAAGAAGAAGAGAAGTCTGCTACCACACTATTTCAGTATCCAGTTTCTTCTGAGGTAAGGAGTATTATTTCTTTCGTATTCATGAAGAGAGCTATTGTTATTCCATTCCTTATTATTCGTTGGAATAACTCAGTAAATCTGGCACGCATATACATGGTGAAATTCTTCATTTCTTCCATTCTTCATTATTATGTTGAATAACATGTTTATCGCAAGTCTCGCATACACGGTGAAATTCTTCTATTATTCCGCTTCTTTATTATTCTCGCCGGAATATCCTGTATTACGTGCATTTACGCCTGGGACCTAGTTCCATTATTTATTATTACGTCGAATATCATGTCCGTATGCGTGCGTTTTACGCCGGACGATTCTATTATTTATTATTACATCGATGCGTTTACGCATGACTTGTTCCATTATTTATTATTCTCGCTGAGAATAACCCATGCATCTTGATCTATCGCATGCATGGTGAATCCTTCTATTATTCCATTCTTTATTATTACTCGTTGGAATAACTTTGCCTATGTGATTACCACATGCATGGTGAATGATCCTTTGTATTCATTCCTTATTAAATTATG
The DNA here is from genome assembly GCA_020205605.1 of Panax ginseng. Classification (NCBI taxonomy): domain Eukaryota; kingdom Viridiplantae; phylum Streptophyta; class Magnoliopsida; order Apiales; family Araliaceae; genus Panax; species Panax ginseng. The sequence continues at coordinate 34,890,594 of CM035132.1, forward strand.
AAAATGATCTCAGATATCGTGGATTACTGCACGGCGGTAAAAAATCCATTCTAGATTTAAGATATTCTATTATACTCGGTTGGTTAAAGTTTTGACTTCTATACTCCATGAAATTAGTAGAATATCCTTGATATTTGCGCTTCATCCAGTATCTTTTCATTGAAATATTCTTCTGAGCATTCTTGAATTTTACTTTACAAAGCAATATCATGTTGACAATTTGGACGTTATTGAGTTCAAGATAAATTAACTTATAAATCTTTAAAATGTATTCTTGAACTTATTTTATTGAATTATTATATCATTGTCATGATGAGTTATGTTGGTTATTATGTAAAAACATGATAGTTTCTTAGAAATCACAAAGGGTTGAAAATCAGATTTTGGTGAAAATGGAACATGAAATTCAATTGATCATATCTCCTATTATATTTCGAATTTTTGGGTGTGGTCAAGTTTTAGAGTTAGATCTATGAGTCTTCTAACTTATCCAAGTGGAATCACTGGAAAAGGTGTTGTAGATTTTCGGTTATTGAATTTGTTTTTTAGAAAGGAGTCAAAAGTCGTATAATATGTAAGCTCTTGCCCGAAATTTAAAAGAAATTTGTTTTACCACTTAATTTGTGAGAAAAATTTCGGCCTTTTGGGACATGAAAGTATCTGGTATAAAATACCTCCTGTCCAAAAATGATCTCATTCCAACTTAAAATGAGCAAGTTATAAGCGTTGCTAATTGTTCCGCAACGAACGTATTTTTTTCGTTGCCAAAAGTAATACATTTTGCAACGAAATTTGGCTTTCGTACAGTGACATCGATCCTTTAGCAACAAAATGTATTGTTGCAGAATAATTAAACTTTCGATGCTAAAAAGTCCATTTCGTTGTAAAAGCCTTCTAATTGGCAACGAAATGAACTCTTTTTTTTGCAACGACCATGCATTTTCGTTGTAATTGACACCATTTTGCAACGACATTTTTCGTTGCAGTAAATTATGAAAATTGTTGCTTAAGCTTGCTTTCGTTGCGGAATGTAAACTTTTTAGCAACGATTTTCGTTGCTGATTATATTATTTGGCAACGACATTATCTTTGAATCAAAGAATCGAAAATGTTTATTCTTTGGTTATTTTTCAATAAAGAACGAAAAGTCGTCGATTAAAGAAACGACATTATATGTTGTCGTTTCTTTATATATGCAACAAAAGTTGATATGTTTTGCAACGATAAAAAATATTACCTTTTATGTTAGTATTAGCAACAATATCCTCTCCGTTGTTATTAGGTTAATTTTTCATTGCCAAGTATTATATTTTTAATGACATTAGCAACAAAAATTTGTTGCTAAATGTATAAAAAATTGTTGCTATATTAAAACTTGTTCAATGCTGTGGTAACGAATTATATTGTTGCCAAATCAAAATTTGACATTCTTTTTGTGTACCTGATTGACTCGATATCCGCATAGAAAATAATGGCAAAAATACAAAAAACAAAAATATTATTAACTTAATAAAATTATCCACTACATAATCATTCATTATCTTTACAATTAACCATCTAAAGCTACCACAGTTCTTCAATCAAAGTATATATCTACATATATAGAGAGAGTACACTTCATAATTTCGTCCCTTGTCTTCCGTAAACGTAACACGAAAATTTGATACCCAGTATTATAAGGCAGGTCGTAGAAGCAGTCTTCCTGCACATATTTAAAAATAATAGCAAAGTCAGGAAAATGAAGCAAATATGTCACCAGAGGCACTTAGTGCCAAAATCAATACACAAAGACAATAGAGTTGCTACGTGGTACTAATGTACACCGTATTGCTCATAAGCAAAAAAAGATAATAGAGTTGCTACGTGGTACTAATGTACACTGTAAATTAGGATACTTGTGTATATAAGCTAATGTAATTAAGAAGAATGAATCAAGAAATCATTATCCCAAAATCAGGTTCTTATTTTCTACAGATTACATGGACCATCTTTATTACAAGGTCATCTGACTTGATACTCCATCCTCAAAAACATGTCCAAAAATACACCAAGATGTTGTCCTAAAAAAGAAGTCTAAAGTACACAAACTAAATGCGAAATATGACATGCATAATAATTTAATCCAAAGTGCACATATCCCCGTAAAAACATTCCACTCTCAAGTTAATTACGCTATTTGTGTGGGTCCAAATATTATTGGAACAGTTTTTATTCTCTCTCCTCTAATTTGCCCAACCTTAAATTTGTCAGCCCATTATACTCTTAGACATCCTTTTGAGGACACAGGTAGTAACCAACTAATCTAATTACACACTCAAGCCCCAATCCGGCACATTTAGTGCAAATTCATTAACACATTATGACAGTAAAATAATACCTTTTCCACAGTAATTAGTCAGCCTTCCAGCATAGAATGATTTAGATACTTAATGCAACGTTCTGCATCCTCATTTGTTTCCATAGTAACAAAAGCAAAGTCACGAGATTCTTTGGTGCGAGGATCATTGCAGGATGACACTCGGTAACCTCAAAGCAAAGTGTATATCTCAGATTTAATCTATGATGAAGTGTTACTAGTCTTTACCTGTATACATGATATAAAAGAGTATATAAATTGTAAGGTGAGTCAACGTCATACTCAAAGCCTTCCAAAGATTAACTCGAGCACACATGACATGTAAATGCCAACACGGCAGATTTGAAAAGAAGATGACACAATATTTTAAATTTGCAATCATTGGACAATATCTACTTTATAAATATATACATTATGAATAAATGAAGGGAAAAACAAAGAGCGGGACTCCATTTATTTAGCTAACATCCGCATTGTATCGTAAAACCGACACCATACTATCATGTTACTATCACTATCATTACTATTATGTTCTCTTACAACCGTGTTTAGACTAAATAGCAAAAAGTCTATCTCGAGCTTGGCTAATGTTCTACTTATCAAAAAGAAGAAGAAGCAAGCTTGACTAATGTGATGATACCAATTTTCATTCCTCGAACGAGCAAGAAAGACGAAGTGCAGATTGAGCACCGTATGGGAGTCTTTGTTTTGTTCCCACCGTTGCACGCGAGCTTAATATGAAGAAGCGGTGATGCCAAGTTCTGTCGTGAAGTAAGAACACATTTCACCCAAATTATTTATGGTAACATAATAAAGGCGAATTAATTCCATTTTCGTAAATTAAGGACCAGACGGGGAAGTTATTTGAACTAAATTGAAAATAAAACTACTCAGCATCTTTGTGAAACATCCTGTGCTGCAAGCATGGCTGCATATAGTGAGGACTCATCCCTGTTGGCTTTCACTTTCATACCACCTGTGGAATTATTAGGTAATTTGAGATTCAAATTAGATATCATAAATATCATTCAATTCTGGTCACAAGCATGCCTTAAATTCTCCAGTTGAAGCTCTAGCTTTCAACTACTCGACTATGATGCTTTAATGGTGATTATCAGCAATATAGTAATTATCAATATACTTATAACGAGACAAAACGGTGATTATCAACAAAATCACATTATATCTATTTATTTGTTACGAGAGATCAGTGATCGTTAACAATTTACTTACAATGAGACAACACTGAGTATCAACAATATATGGACATGGGTTCCCCCAGTTTTCTTCTGCAGCCCAGAAGAAATTCACCATCATCAGAGAGACTGACTGCTATAATGGATGTGACAGTGGTATGGTGGAGATTATTGACATTCTACAACATTTGCCAACTCAAATGAAACCAAGAAGTAAACTCTCAACTCTGTGTTCAATGGAAAAGACACTGCATATTATTGGCACAAATCATGAAACGTTGTAAAACACTAGAACTAAGTGAAGAATCACCAGAACACAAAGAATAGGGGGATTGAACATTACAAATATTTTAGACTTTTTGTAGCAGTCTATAAAAATCAATAGGAATTACCTGATCAGGGGTTCTTTTAATAGGAGGTGGAAGCTGATCCTCATCAAGTCTAATGTCATTATTGTAGCCAAATTTCCTTAGGACAGTCCATGTTGTCTCCAAACGACCCTTTTCTATGAATACTGCATGGAGAAAAAGGAATCCTGTTAAAGTAAGACCACTATCGTTGACACCTTCTGATAGTTTTTCTTGCACTACCCTCTTAACACCCACTATTTCAGAAGGTTGTAATTGAGCATTGAAACACTTAACATGTTTACAATCCTTACAAAATTATTACAGAATCTAGATCACAACTTAGACAAAAACTTGTAAAATTAGAAGTTTGTCGGGAAGCATAATAACAATATAGGGTTTAGAATAACAAGTTGTGAGCATAAAGCACATGAAAACAAGAAATAAAACCTGAAAATCATTTAATTCCGCATCGCAAAGGGCCCCATCCCTGTCATGATCACATATAATGAATATTCTTTTTAAAGCCCTAATGCATCATGGCTTTTAGAGTTTGTGCCTCCTGATCAAATAGTGGAGCTGTGGGATGAAGCACAGCTTTCTGGGAATAGTAGAAAACCTCAGGGATCTACAAAACAGAGAATTTTTTATAATCTAATACAATCCAATTGTTAATGTTGGGACAGCAGGTGACTGCTTTAAGATACCATTAAATGTTTTGCTGTAGATGCATGCTTCAGGATAAAGACCTTTTAAACATGAACCTGACATTAAAAAAATTAATAGAAGGAAATGAACCTATAGTGACACAGACTGCTCTTTAACAGGCAGCAATCCAACTTGAAACCAAGCAAATATATTCATCAACAACAGTAGAATAACATCTCGTGCACGTTGGTTACTTCCCTTGCTTTTGGCACCTTCCAAACTCAGTTTTGTTTATCGAAAATAAACATTATAACAGCAGGATAGATGTTGGGTGAGAAGTCTTCGATATACTGATATGGAACAACCTCAGAGGTTTCCTTTTAACTCAGGCTCAAAAAAAAAATACAGAAGTTTCTTACATACTCTGCCTCATTTTTTAAAGTTTCGCAATTATTTAAAAAGAAACATTCGCAACACTACAACATCTTATGTTTTACATTCAATTCAATTATCCACTCTAGAAGTGAAGAAAGGCATATATTCCAATAGCAAATATTGGAAAAACAAAGAAATATGTTTTTTTTGTGTGCTTGTCTGTAAATAAATATGAATATTACCTTTAGGGCAAGTAGAAGTAGAAATGTCTCAACTGAATAAAATCCTCTGTCAACAAAATCTCCAAGAAACAAGTAATTGGTTTTTGGGCAATCACCACCCACTTTGAAAAGCTCTTTCATGTCATAAAACTGACCATGGATGTCGCCACATATCTATAAAAATAAAAAGGTCCAGAAGCAAATCAACGACCAAAATTTAAAATTTTGCCAACATTATATTACATAGCATACATTCATCGGTTGAAACAAGTAAGAGACTAAGTATATCTTTATGGGAACCAGGTTAATGATATAAGGGTTATCAAATTTAAATTGGGGCTTAGTGGCGGAAGCTGTAGAATATTAAAATGCCTCAGTGGCTCAGCCTAATATAATAGACAGACCAACCCATAATATACAAAATATAAACTATCAAAACAAGTTAAATGGTAGCAACTTTGAACTAAAATTTGAGTTTCTGATCTTTAAAGCATGGATCAGATAGAGATGATCCTTCACACTTCACAACTAATTTCAAAGAAATAGAAAAGAAGGGGCTGATGAGTGAAATTATATTTACACTTTTTGACACAAATAGACTGGAAATAATCAATCTTTGTCATCTCATTGCATGTGAATCAAAAATAGCAGGAGCAACCAGATGCTTCAATGAATAAGGAAATTTGAGCTAAAAATGGATAAGAATATAAGATCATAAAATGCTAGGGATCCTTGGACACACTTGCACATGCATTTGGCAAGCTTTGGATACTTGGGTTATGTTTGAAACTTCAAAAATTTGAGGGTACTCAACGGAGTAGAAAATAAAATAAAAATAAATGTAAAATGAACAAAGTCAGCTTTTCCTTTTTAAAGGAAATTATAATCATTTCCCGCTGACTCCTATCTTTACCTTACTTCCTCAATTCTGAAGTTAAATTTTGGGCGCTGGCTCAAGGAAATATACAGAATATTTTTCAAGCGCATAATCATCTAAACAAAATTAATAGGCATGTACAGTATGCTATGCGTTTTTAAAAATAAACAACTAGCAACAACAAACCGACAGAAATAAATTAACTATCAGATTAATGTCAGTGGTATTGGATTATTCAATGAAAAAAATTGCTCCTTCAGATTCCTACTCGTACTCCTTTAAACTAGATTAAGTACAGCCAAATTGGCAGTTTATTCTATTTATGAATAAGGCAAATCTACCTCCACTACCCAATTGGTGTGAGAGTTGAGACCTCAAAGAGATAAAGGAACTATAGATACTAACATATGAACAAAAAAAATTTATCCAAACCCCAATTGTCACAAAATCTCCAGAATTAGGTACTACTCAAACCTAGATCGATCCAATAACCTAAAAATCAAGACCGGTGAACTCTTTCAACATTGATACAGAATATTAATGGAACTAATCCAATATTGAAGAACGACAGTAAATAGAATAAAATTAGGGAAAAGAGGGAGGGTGTATAGGTGAATTACAGTGACAGGTGCATCAACCCTTTGAACGTTGCTCTCTTCAACGAGGAATTCCATGGCTTTGAGGCAAAGAGACTTGACCTCTGACTCCTTGAGAGGCTCGCAGTTCTTCACCTGTTCTATTTGCCTGTCTAGGTCTGACATATTCCCCCTAACCCCTCACTCACTAACTCACTATTCCTCAATATTAGTGAGCGCAAACAAAGAAGGGGGGTGAAAAATGAGATTTGGAACTCCAGCCCGAGTGAAGAGATGATGCTTCGTAACTCTAGTAGTAGTACTGTGGTTCACTTCTTTTTGTGGGATTTTCTCTCTGTATTGTAGTGTTCAGTTTATGTCTCGATGACTTCGCTATTCACGCCCAGCCGCTTAAATATTTCGTTTGTCCCTCTCACATTTTATTCCGTGTTTTTTACATAGATGATATTTTTTTTAAAAAAAACGTTATCTAGTTAAAACCAAAAAATACCCTTTTAAATAGATAATGTTTTTTCATATATATCTACAATATTTTGTTAAAAAAACATTGTGAAAAAAAATACCACAACGTTTTTTATAAAAATTTTATGGTTTAAGTGTTGTCTATTTACTACTTTGTACTAGTAAAAGACAGTATCATCGGTGTAGGCATGGGGATTGATTGCACGCGTAGTTCGGCGACCCACGACGTTGCAAGTGAAGGCAACACGCATACGACGCCATGACGACTTGGTGAAGAGGGACCAAGGAAAGGTGGAGATTTTTTCCGTCTTTGGATTCGACTACGAACCGGTGGGGAACCGGAGGGCCCTCCATGCCCGAACCGTTAGTCCAACCTCTAACGTTAATCGCACTCGTAACCAATCCCATCGCGCATCCTAAAATACCCCAAAAATATCCAGATCTAAACCTTAATTCCCAATATCAAACTCAAATCCTAAATATTAGTTACCCAATCATTAATCTTAGAAAAAAAATTGTAAATTACCTTGGAAGAGAGTACGATTCTTTGAGGATTGGGATGAGACTTGAATCATTAGAGTCCGATCGAAGCTCGATTCATTTCTTGATTATCTGGGGGAAAAAGGGTGGCTTTTGATACTGTGACCTAGCTTTTGGAAATCAATCTGCAATTCCTTCTTCAATGGATAATAATAGGATCCCAGGAAGAAGATTCTTATTTTTTAAGTATATTATTATTTAGAGATAGTATTTGCTTGTTTTAATTTATGACTTATGAGTGGTTTTAGTTTGATGTCATGTATTTGTTTTATAAAAACGAATTTTAAAAAAAATTATTTTAATTTTTTTTTAATGATTTTTTTTTAAAAAAAATTGAAAAAAATAAAAATGTGATCCAATGCCAAACTAATTGGTATTGTAATTTTTTCTAAATTTTTTTATAAAGCAAATTTGTAAAAAAGAATAAGATGTAACATCACTTTAACTGACGTTGGAATCTCTCTTTTTTTAATTTTTTTGATCTTGTTTACAAACATCAATATTTTTTTATATTTATTCTCTGTCATCGACGTTGAAAATGAAGGAGTATATAAGACTTCAGCTATAAAAAATAAAAATAAAAATTTTAACGCCAATTAAAGTGACGTTGCATCTTACCCTTTTTTTTTACAAATTCGTTTTTTTTAAAAAAAATTAAATAAAATAGGGATAAAATTGATATTAAATTAATATGGGTCAAACTAACTTATTAGGAATGACTTATAAATCATTTTTAAATAAATTTATTCTGTTTTAGTTCATAAAACATAATAAATTTTTATTCATCTTTTATGCTTTCTCTTAGAATTGATAGTATTATAATTTAATTTTATAATATATTTGGAAAAAAGGTAAAAAGAGAACTAGGAATAGCTAGGGGTATACTATTACTATTCTTCTTTTTATGTTTTATTTTTTGGCATAAAAATATATTCATGATTTAAGTTACTCCTTCCGTCTAAGAATAAAATTTCTTATTATTTTATGTAATCTCAAGTTAAATATTTACTTATATTAAATAATCTATTTTTTTTACAATAATTTGTGCGTAATATCCTTAGTATGAAATGTCATATTTTTATTATTTATATAATATAACTAGTCATGTATAGAAAAATATACAATTAGTTGAGAATTTAAATATGAATAATTTTATCATTTGATATTTTTTTAAAATTCGCATAAAATCATTCATCACTTTCATTCTCAGAGTGAGGGAGTACTTGTAAGTATATGTAAGACCCCAAATTTTATGAATAAAGATTTAATTTTCTCGAAATATTTTTTTGAATATTATGGTGTGGATTTGATTTAATAGTTGTGGGTAATATTTATAAATTTTGCAAAGTAAGCAAGTGGTTATAAAATATTCAATTAGTCGGGGAATATTCGTTTTAACAGGAAAAATTTGTATAACGACGCAATCATTGGTGGACCCCATTAACGAATTCTTGTCGAGAGTGAGTGAAAAACAATGAAGTAACTTTTATGAAAAATAACGCATGAAAATTTTTACTTGGTTAAACCGTTGAATCTACCCGGTAGTAAAAGTACGATGTCTACGCGTGGTTGCATGGTAGCATACGGTATTTTTTATTATTATTATTATTATTATTATTATTATTATTATTATTATTATTATTATTATTATTATTATTATTATTATTATTATTATTATTATTATTGTTATTATTATTATTATTGTTATTGTTATTATTATTATTATTATTATTATTATTATTATTATTATTATTATTATTATTATTATTATTATTATTATTATTATTATTATTATTATTATTATTATTATTATTATTATTATTATTATTATTATTATTATTATTATTACAATTAGTTATGGTATGTAGTGAAGGAGAAGAAAGGAATATATGGGGAAAATCTCATGTTTTGATATAAATATTAATCCTTGCAAAGTATTAACAATTGAATCATGTTGCTCTAGTGGTCATATGACCAAATTCCAAATGTGAGATTGTGAGTTCAAATCTTTGGAGAGGCAATTTTTGGAAAAAATTTAAAAGACGCCGCCACGTCAACAACAGACACGTGTCAAATTATAATATTAAATGCCACGTAGGCGCCACATGTGACACGTCAGCAGGTCAATGCACATGTGGTGCCTAGGGGTTCAAAGTCTAAATTTTTGAATAGAAAGGGGCTCAGTTTGCGTTGACCAGAAGAAAGAAGCTCAATACCCAAATATCAGAAAAGTTCAGCGGTCGACTTTGCATTTAACCCCTTATAAGTCAAAAAAAGTTAAAATTTAAGTTATTGTCAAACACTAAATAATAACAAATGACTTATAAGTTAGTTTGACCAACTTATAAGTCATTGACAAACACCCTCTAATTCAAGATATAAAGGGAAATTAATATTTGCTTATAAAAAAATTTATAAGTCAAGAAAAAAAAATTGAAAGAGGGGAATTTCCATTGTTCTACATTTCTAAAAGAAAAATAATTATTTTTAAAAAAAGAATCTACTTTTATTTTTCTTTGATAGTAATATAAAATATATAATATATTCTCAAATTTATCGTTATCATTTTATTATCATATCACACTCTTAAACTAACCGTTATAATCATTAGAATTTATATAAAATTAAAATATAACTTTAATATTTATAAATTAAATAAATAAAATTTATTATTATTACTGTTATTGTTATTATTATTATTACTACTATTATTATTATTATTATTAATGTTATTGTTATTATTATTATTATTATTATTATTATTATTATTATTATTATTATTATTATTATTATTATTATTATTATTACTACTACTACTTATTATTATTATTATTAATGTTATTGTTGTTGTTGTTGTTATTATTATTATTATTATTAGTAGTAGTAGTAGTAGTAGTAGTATTATTATTATTATTATTATTATTATTATTATTATTATTATTATTATTATTATTATTATTATTATTATTATTATTATTATTATTATTATTATTATTATTGTTGTTGTTGTTGTTGTTGTTATTATTATTATTATTATTATTGTTGTTATTGTTGTTGTTGTTGTTGTTATTATTATTATTATTATTATTATTATTATTATTATTATTATTATTATTATTATTATTATTATTATTATTATTTTTTATTGTTGTTATTATTATTATTAGTACTATTATTATTATTATTATTATCTTGAATTTAAAATGACATGTTAATAGTCGTTGCAAAAAGTTGTATAAAATATCAATGAAAATAAAATTGTTGCTTGAATGAATGTGATCTATATTAGGCAACGAAATATAGCAACAAAAGACTTTTGTTGCCCACGAGGAAGAGAAATTAAGTGGTTAGAAATTTTGCAACGAATTTCTAACGAATTTTGTTTCCAAATTTTGCAACTACTTATGAATTTCGTTGCAAAAAGTAAAAGTCTGACACAATCTACAACGAAGGACAAGTTTCGTTGCTAAACATACACTTTTAGCAACGACTTATAAAGTCGTTGCCTGAAAAATCGTTGTTAAAGCCCCATTTTTAGCAACAAAAAAACATATACTTTTAGCAACGACTTATAACGAACTTTTTCCCCGCCAATGAATTAGCAACGAAATGTTGCAACGACTTATGAATTTCGTTGCAAAAAGTGAAAGCCTGACACAATCTGCAACGAAGGACAAATTTTGTTGCTAAACATATACTTTTAGCAACGACTTATAAAGTCGTTGTCCGAAAAATCGTTGCTAAAGACCCATTTTTTTGTAGTGTAAGTTTAAGAAGTGATTAAAATATTAATAATATTAGATTATGAGTTTATTAGGTGATTGATAATATTTGGATAAATTTAAAGTCTTTAATATTTATCCTTGCTTTTGTTTGATAAATGCTTATATCATTGTCATCATCCTCATGTTTATATGGTGATGAAAGTTATCTTTGGCTTACGTGCAAAGATGGACTGTTGATTATTGAATTGTATATCTTTGGCTTACGTGCAAAGATGGACTGTTGATTATTGGTTTTATAGTTGTATATCTTTGGCTTACGTGCAGAGATGGACTTGGCATGATTATGACCAGGGATCATTCGGTATAATCATGACATGTAATGTTATAAACGATGTGGTAAAAGTCCTCAGTGCCCTGTAGTGCATTGATGGACAGTTTTTGGTATGATTATGACCAAGGGTTATTCGGTATAGTCATGACCATTGATGATTTAATGAATATCCTTGGCCCGTAGTGCAGGGATGATTCGATGTTGTGGCTTATTTATTAAGTTGAGTCTCAGCGATTAAGTTGATGAAAAACTTTTTAAATCATAGAAGATAGTAGATTTTATTCTCTACTTGACTCTGTTAATGGATTTCTTGTTCCGCTGCAGTTAAACTTGATGTCTATTATATTTTATCAGTTTAACATTGTTGAAGACTAATGATAATTTATTCTGCATTATCTTAGTCATAATATTTCTTACTGGGCTAGTTGAGCTCACCCTTTCCTTCATTGTTCTCTTCAGCAAATGAGAATATTGATGGGACTAGTCAGGGAATGGAGTGACGGTCCAGATGATAGCATTAGTAGTCCTCACTATGGCATGACATGCAATATATAATTGTATTAAGGATCTAAGATGTGTGTATCGTATTTTATACGTCACTTAATAATTGATTTTGGTGAACAACAATAGGGTGATGAGAATCAGACCACGAAAGCGTCAAAAGTGCCATGATAAAAATGAAGAACAAAATCTTCTCGTGTCCCTTTGGAGACTAGAAATATTTCTTCTTTGTACTTTATATGGCATGTATTAATTTGGGTGTGAATATTTTCAGTATTATATCGCGTTCTAATATTTGTATTGAAACTCACAATATATATAAGCGTCGTATTTTTTTACCTGCTTCTTTGTATAATTAAGTTGTATTTGAATTTATGTACCATGTATCCCAGCGACTCAAGATGGGTGATGTACACTTATTTTGGGGGCGTCACGGTTAGTATCAAAGCTTAGGGATATGATCCTGGTGAGAGATGTGAGACAAGAACTAGGAGGGAGAGAGACGGGGAATTCCTTATTAGTATGACCTACCTAAGTTTATTAGGTATTTAATTGGTCTGTCGATTATAGGGGATAATATATGATATGTCAATTAACCCTTGTTTTGTGACAAGTTGTTTGTATTCGATGTTGTGAATAGGGCTCGATTATTGGGCGCGATAATGAGTCAAAGACAACCAAAAATGCAACGAGCAACAACACGATAATAATTGTACCAGTGGCAACGACCATCGTAACAATGATAACCATTGTGGGGGAAATTATCATGCCAAGAATGGTATCCACTTCGGTGGTAATCATGACCAAGATAATAGAAGTGGAAATTTCAAGAAGAGAAGGTCATCTAGCCCAATTTTTTTGTGCACCAAAGTCAAGTCCAGCTGGGACGGTGGCACCAAAGGTGGATACGGACAAAACAAAGTCGGTGGTTTCGGGGAGGCGTTTTTTCGTGACTTCTCAAAAAGCAAGTAACTTAACGAAGTTAGCAGGTTAGTTAATTATAAATTCTTGCAAAGTCTATACCTTATTGAATCTGGGATTCTACCCATTATTTTATCTACATTTGCTTTTACGCTCAACGTTTAAATTTGACTCAAGAAATTAGACTTTGACTTATCGGTTTGAAACTCATTAGGAGAAACCTTCATTACATGTGTTATCCAAGTCTTGGATGAGAGTCACGCTTTTGAATGATATTTCTATTGTTAATAAATTCTGACGTATTCTTGAAGACTTCTTAACCTACCCCTAGGCGTGAAATCGAATTTTGTATTGACCGCAGTACAAAACCCATTTCTAAAACCCTCAAATATTTCTTTACTTAAAACGAGCGTATAATGCGCCAAAGACGTTGGCTCAAGTTTGTTGAAGATTACGATCGTACCATTCAATACCATCGTGGAAGCGAGCGTGGTAGTGGCGTGTTGAGTAGAAGATCGTATCGTTCTGAGTGCGATGTTGTTAACATAAAGACCCATTTTGTATAACTTACAAATGATGAAGATAGAGTTAAAGACTCTAGGGACCCACGTGAAGATAACGAATATCTGAGTAGAATCGAATCGACTTTAATCGATAAAGTTAAAAGCCGCTCAAGCTACACACCTAATCGATGAATGTGAAGAAGAAGGTTCAAGAGGGCGTTATTCTAGAAGCAAGAATCGGCGAAGAGAAGAAATCTCAACCCTCGATTTAATTGGCCCATTAGAAATACTTGATCGAGTAGGAACTGTGGCCCATAGACTCGTTTTACCGCCAAGTATGTCACGTGTTCATAACGTTTTTCACGTATTGATGTTACGTAAATATGTGGACGACCCGAACCACGTTATTAAATTAGAACTAGACAAGATAGCAGAAGATTTAACGTATAAGGAGATACGTGTTAAAATCTTGGATAAGAAGGATAGTATTCAACACTCAAAGGTTATACCTCAAGAGTTAGAATCTGAAATGAAGTCAGGGTATCCTCACATCTTCGGCATACCAGGTACGTACGTAAATTTTGAGGACGAAATTTCATAAGGAGGGGAGATTGTGAGACCCCAAATTTTATGAATAAAGATTTAAATTTCTCAAAATATTTTTTTTAATATTATGGTATGGATTTGATATAATGTTATAGTTGTGGGTAGTATTTATAAATTTTACAAAGTATGCAAGTTTTTATAAAATATTCGTTTGGTCGGGGAATATTCTTTTTGTCGGGAATATCCATACGACGACACAATCATTGGTGAACCCACAACGGAAGTATTGTCGTAGTAATAAAACGACATAATTATTTTTATGAAAATAACTGCGGAAGTTTTACTGTTAAAAATGTTGAACTACTTTCAGTAGTAAAAAATGCGATGTCTGGCGCTGCGTTACATAGTAGCACACGGTATTGGTTATTGATGCTTACGTGATAAGTCACTCAATTATAGTCAATTATTGCTACAGTAATTGCTGCATCATATCTCTCATATTATTGATTCGATTATTGTCACGATTATCATACAGATTATATGATATATTATTAAATCAATAATTGAGATTTACGATTATTCATATTATTAAATTGCAATATTTACAATGTCTAGAAGTTACGCGAGGAGAGGTTTGATCACCTAAATGCGCCGCCATAGGAGAAATCCTTATTGAAAGCCCCTCTTTCACGAGAACGACACGGTTTGTTAAATATTGTGAGTTAAAATATTAATGATGAATAAGTTCGTGTTGATTAAAGATGAATTTGATAGTTCCATTGTGTTGGGATTATTGGTGTTAGTTGAAATTGACATCTATTCCGATGATAATTGATGTCTGGGGATTATATTGATAAATTAGGTAATTTATCGGATAAATAAGTTGTTAATTACTACTAATTCACATGCTCATATAACTATTTGTTCACATGTGTGTACTATTGAATCACATTCTGGTACTATTAGGGGAGTTGGTGCAAGATTGATAATACTTGCATGATTAAGTTAAAAATGGAGGTATAGATGGAGGTACTATACTGTAATTCGTATTTTCACGTGATTATAACTATTGATTCACATGATTTACTATTAGGAGAGGTGGTGCAAATTTGATAATACTTGTAGGACTAAATAAAAATAAAGAAAAAGTGGGAGGTATTATTCTATAATTTTTTGAGCCTCAAAACGTGCAATTATCGAAACTATATTTTTCTATAAATAGAAGCTCATTCTTCCTTCATTTCTCACCAATTCACTAAAGCTATAGAGCAATTATTATAGAGAAAAATTATAGAGAGAAGCTATAGAGAAAAATCTATAGAGAAAGAAGAAGAAGAAGCTTCTTTACTCACTATTCCAAATATCCGATTTCTTACGAGGTAAAGGGTATTATTTCTTCAGATTCATGAAGAGAGCTATTGTTATTCCATTCCTTATTATTACATTGGAATAACTTTGTATATCTGAAATACCACATACATGGTGAAATTCTTACATTCTTCCATTCTTCATTATTATGTTGGAATAACTTTGTTTATGCGATCTACTGCGTATATGGTGAAATTCTTCTATTATTCCGCTTCTTTATTATTCTATCGGAATATATCACTGCGTGCGTTTACGCCGACTGGTTCCATTATTTATTATTACGTCGAATATCACATGCGTGCGTTTCTGCCGGGACTGGTTCCATTATTTATTATTACATGAATATCATATCGGTCGTTTACACATGACTTTAGTTCCATTATTTATTATTACATTTGGGAATAACCTATCATGCGATCTATTGCGCATGGTGAATCATACCATTATTCCATTCTTTATTATTCTGTTAGAATAACTTTGTCTATGTGGATTACCACATGCATGGTGAATGATCCTTTGTATTCATTCCTTATTAAATTGTGGAAATGAATCGTATCGTGGATTACCGCACGGTGAAAAAATCCATTTGCGATTTAAGTATATTCTATTATACTCAGTTGGTTAAAGTTTTGACTTCTATACTCCATGAAATTAGTAGAATATCCTTGATATTTGTGCTTCATCCAGTATCTTTCCATGGAAATATTCTTCTGAGCATTCTTGAATTTTACTCTACAAAGCAGTATCATGTTGACAATTTGGACGTTATTGAGTTCAGGATAAATTAACTTATAAATCTTTAAAATTTATTCTTAAACTTATTTTATTGAATTATTATATCATTGTCATGATGAGTTATGTTGGTTATTATGTAAAAACATGATAGTTTCTTAGAAATCACAAATGGTTGAAAATTAGATTTTGGTGAATATGGAACATGAAATTCAATTGACCATATCTCCTATTATATATCGAATTTTTGGATGTGGTCAAGTTCTAGAGTTAGATCTATGAGTCTTCTAACTTATTCAAGTGGAATCACTGGAAAATGTATTGTAGATTTTTGTGTGGACTGTTTTTAGCAAAGGAGTCAAAAGCTGCAAAATAATAAAAAGCTACTGCCCAGAAATTTAAAAGGGCTGTTTTGGCCACTTAATTTGTGAGAAAAATTCCGGCCTTTTGGGACATGAAAGTATATGGTATAAAGTACCACCTGTCCAAAAATGAGCTCATTCTGACTTAAAATGAGCAAGTTATGATCATTTCAATATTTAGATTTTTCCGACGAAAAACGCTATAACCAGAGTTCTATAACTCCGATGACCATGAAATTTAAACCGGAAGCTCATGTTAACATGTGTAAGATCCTGCCAAGATTTGGGAATTTCTGGAGTTAAAGTTGAGGTAGTTAATTTCTTAAGGAATTAATTAGAAATTAATTTTTGAAAAATTGTAAATGAATTTTAAAAATTTCGAGAAAAATATATGTTCATTATGGGACTATATTCTGCTAAATCCCAAAAAAGAAATATTTTTGGGACTTATTTGTTATTTTTCATGAAAATAGTTTAGTTACGAACATATGAGTTAAATATGTTATGTGAAGTTAAAAAATTGGTAAATATGATTTTATGGCTTGAAAATTCTATATAGGGTATATTCAGATTTTTGATGAGGGATTTGATCATTGGTGATGAAATCTTATGAGTATGGCATGTTGAATGATTAAATGCATTATGTGGTAAAGTGTAAATAATTAAAATAAATTGTTTATAAGTTTAAGAAGTGATTAAAATATTGTTATAATATTAATAATATTAGATTATGAGTTTATTAGGTGGTTGATAATATTTGGATAAATTTAAAGTCTTTAATATTTATCCTTGCTTTCGTTTGATAAATGCTTATATCATTGTTATCATCCTCATGTTTATATGGTGATGAAAGTTATCTAGCTTACGTGCAAAGATGGACTGTTGATTATTGAATTGTATATCTTTGGCTTACGTGCAAAGATGGACTGTTGATTATTGGTTTTATAGTTGTATATCTTTGGCTTACGTGCAGAGATGAACTTGGTATGATTATGACCAGGGATCATTCGGTATAATCATGACATGTAATGTTATAAACGATGTGGTAAAAGTCCTCAGTGGCCTGTAGTGCATTGATGGACAGTTTTTGGTATGATTATGACCAAGAGTTATTCGGTATAGTCATGACCATTGATGATTTAATGAATATCCTTGACCCGTAGTGCAGGGATGATTCGATGTTGTGGCTTATTTATTAAGCTGAGTCTCAGCAATTAAGTTGATGAAAAACTTTTTAAATCATAGAAGATAGTAGATTTTATTCTCTACTTGACTCTTTTAATGGATTGCTTGTTCCGCTGCAGTTAAACTTGATGTCTATTATATTTTATCAGTTTAACATTGTTGAAGACTAATGATAATTTATTCTGCATTATCTTAGTCATAATATTTCTTACTGGGCTAGTTGAGCTCACCCTTTCCTTCATTGTTCTCTTCAGCAAATGAGAATATAGATGAGACTAGTCAGGGAATGGAGTGACAGTCCAGATGATAGCATTAGTAGTCCTCACTATGGCATGACATGCAATATATAATTGTATTAAGGACCTAAGATGTGTGTGTCGTATTTTATACGTCACTTAATAATTGATTTTGGTGACCAACAATAGGGTGATGAGAATCCGACCCTGAAAGCGTCAAAAGTACACCGCAGTAAAATGAAGAGAACAAAAATCTTCTCGTGTCCCTTTGGAGACTAGAAATATTTGCTGCTGTACTTTATATGGCATGTATTAATTTGGGTATGAATATTTTCGTATTATATACGTTACAATATTTGTATTGAAACTCATGATATATATGGCGTCGTATTTTTTTTACTGTTGTTGTATAATTAAGTTGTATTTGAATTTATGTACCATATATCTGGCGACTCAAGATGGGTGATGTATACCTATTTTGGGGGCGTCACAACGACTGTAGTGAGAGAGGTTTTAACTATTTGCTTGCTCTTATCAGCGAGTTCTTACCCAAGGATCTTACTCTACCCGCGAATTATTACGAAGTGAAGAAGATAGTAAAGGGGTTAAATATGGGGTATCAGAAAGATCGATGTTTGTGAGTAGGATTGCATGTTATACTATGGGGCGGACAGAGATAAAGGATAGTGTGATATATGCAGCTTGCCTCAGTATAAAGTGACAAAACGTAGGGGGAAGGAGAAACATGTGCCCAAGAATATGAGAATGATATCGGTATTGAATCTGACGGGTTTGATGACGTACGCTATCTAAACTTTTTTCAAAGTAGGAAATAATGCAAGAGTAATATATATATTTAAATAATTTACATTCAAATTCATATGCATTATTTTGGTTATTACAATATCATATTTATGGCTAGACATAACGGCGGAGGTCGACGCTGTGATGCCCCCAAAACAGGTATACATCACCCATCTTGAGTCGCCAGATAGATGGTACATAAATTCAAATACAACTTAATTATACAACAGTCGTGTAAAATACGACAAAACATAGCTGAGAGTTTAAACAAGAATATTGTCATCTAGACAATATCCACACTCAATGGTGTCCTCATTATAATTATTATCACATTATTAGTAAAATAGTGAGGGACTACTAAAGCCATTTATCTGGACCATCACTCCATTCCCCAGGCTAAATCCCACTTATATTCTCATTTCACGAAGAGAACGATGAAAGAAAGGGTGAGCTCAACTAGCCCGGTAAAAAATATTATGACTAAGATAATGCGAGAATAAATTATCCTTAGCCTTCAAAAAGTATAACAACCGATAAAATATAATAGACAATAAGTTTTAGATCAACAAGCTGCGGTGAAATAAGCAATCCATTAGAAGAAAATCAAGCGAGCATAAAATCTACTATCTTACATGATTTAAAAAGTTTTTCATCAACTTTATCGTTGAGACTCGAAATTAAAAAAATTAACCACATCATCGAATCATCCTCGCACTACGGCGAGGATATTCATTAAATCATCAATAGTCATGACTATACCAAATAATCTCTGGTCATAATCATACCAAAAACTGTCCATCAATGCACTACAGGCCAATGAGGACTTTTACCACATCATTCGTTACATTACGATCATGATTATACCGAATAATTCCTGGTCATAATCATACCAAGTCCATCTATGCACGTAAGCCAAGATGACTTTCATCATAATATAAGCATGAGGATGGTGACAACGACATAATAATTCAATAAAACAAGTTCAAGGATAAATTTTAAAGATTTATAATTTAATTTATCCAGGAATTAATAACATCCAAATTGTCAACATGATACTGCTTTGTGGGGTAAAATTCAAAAATAATATTCATGTACCAAAAATAATTTGGACAGAAAAGAATCAATTTTTCGTCGTGAATAGTACTTCAGGAATAGTACCTCATGAATAGTACCCCGGCATGAAAAGTACCCCAAATACCCAAGTGAATAATATTCAGGTAAATAGTAATTTGGGTGAATAATAACCCGTGAATAGTAACTCGTGAATAGTACTCCGGCATGAAAAGAGTCCCGAATACCCGAGTGAATAATACTAGAGTGAATAGTAACTAGGTGAATAGTAACTCGTAACAGAAAAATACTAAAAAAATGATATTTCATGATCTGTACAAAAGAAATGATATTTAAATGCAGTATAATAGAATATATGAAGCTATGAATGGATTTTCATCCGTAAATACGCAGTAATCCACGTGAAACAGATCATTTCCAAAATTTAATAAAGAATGAATATGAAAGGTCATTCACCATGCAATGCGATAATCCACATGGTCGGTTATTCCAATGAAATAATAAAGAATGGAATAACGAAGAATTCACCGAGCGTGCGATAGGCCACGAGAAAGTTATTCCAATAAAATAATAAATAATGGAACCGTGTCATGCGTATGTACGCATGCAGCGAGATATTCAAAAGAATAATAAAGAATGGAACCAGGTCACGTGCGTAATCCTTACGAACGCGAGGATATTCCAATGAGAATAATAAAGAATGGAATAACGAAGAATTTCACCATGTATGCGGTACTTGCTTGATGGGCGAGTTATTCGAACATAATAATAAAGAATGGAATAACGAAGCTCTCTTCATGAATAGAAAAGAAATAATACCCACTTACCTCGAAAGAAGATTGGATCTTTGGAATAGTGAGGTATCGACTTCTTTCTTCTTTCTCTCTATAATTTTTCTCTATAATAATTGCTCTATAGCTTTAGTGAATTGGTAAAAAATGAAGGAAGAATGAGCTTCTATTTATAGGAAAATATAGTTTCGATAATTACACATTTTGGGGCTCAAAATATTACAGTATAATACTTTCCTCTTTTCCTTCATTTTTAATTTAGTCCTGCAAGTATTATCAAACTTGCACAACCTCCCCTAATAGTAAATCATGTTAATCAATAGTAAATCATGTGAATCAATAGTTCTAGACATGTGAAAATACGAATTACAGTATAGTACCTCCATCTATACCTCCATTTTTAACTTAGTCATGCAAGTATTATCAATCTTGCACCAACTCCCCTAATAGTAAATGAATGTGAATCAATAGTACACATATGTGAACACATAGTTATAATCATGTGAATTAATAGCAATTAATTGCTCATTTACCCGGTTAATTACCCGATTAGTCAATATAACCTCCAAACATCAATTATTATCGAAATAAATGTCGATTTCCTCCAACACTAATAATCCCAACACAATGAAAATATTTTTATCAACAATTTCATTTTTGAATTTTTGAAGTTTGACTTTTTCCGAAAAAGTCAACTGTTGACTTTTTAACCAAAAAGTCAACCCCGGTAAATTCTGTGTTTATAGTCTATTTTTACTAATTTCATCATTCTGAACTCAAATATCACGTCCACGTCTCCAAATTCAACTCTGAACTCAAATTTGATTTTTAATAATATTTATTCATTATTATTATAACTCGCAATATTAACAACCAGATCGTTCTCAAGAAAGAGGGGGCTTTCCGATAAGGATTTCTCCTTATTGGCGCGCAATTAGGTGACCAAACTTCTCCTTGACAGAACTTCTAGAACTTGTTAATTATGTAAATAATAATATGAATAACTTATCATCTAAATTATTGATTTAATAATATATAAAATATTGACAATAATTGAATCAAATAACGTGAGATATTATGCAGCAATTACTGTAGCAATAATTGAATAAAACTGAGTGTCTTCTCACGTAAGCATCAATATTCAAAAATCTTGTAATAATCAGGTATGCTACTACTTAACCACGACCAGACATCGTATTTTTGTACTTTATCACCGATTATTTTATGAAAACTTTCTTACTTTGAAAATTTTCAAATATCACCCTTAACTTTAAACTTTTATCAATTTAACTATTTACCAAAATAGAAAAATTGAATACTTTTATTTCATAAAATTCGGGATCTCACAGACGCAGTGGTAGGCGATCTGGATCGGGAGATGCTAGCCATGAGGGACGCTCGTGATCTTCAGGAGCTAGTAAGTTGTTTGAACTAGGATTTAAATATATCTCAACCTCCATTAGTTTATGTTTATTGATTGACTCAGTTTTTTTAATAATTACAGATGCGCCTCATCGACGACACTGAGGGAGTAACCTCGGTATCTTTGGTCGTCTACCGACAGTTTCACTTACAGTCCTTGTGGATGTCAAGTCTGGACAGTAGGTGTTAATCCATCATTGCAGTAACAATTTTAAATTTATATAATTTATTAAATGACATAATTAACGTAACACATATTGTTATATTTTTACCATATTATACTAGTCCCAGTCGCTAAACACACCTTTTACGCGATACACTATATTTTATGCGTGGCGACTTCTTCTGATCGGTCGTCTGCGCTGCTTCTGGCAAGACGCATGCGATACGATGCCTCCTTTATATAGGTTGTCTTGCAGGAGTATCACGTAAGTTAATAAGTTTATATTAGTCAGTTATATATTAGTACATAGTTATTTCTTAAGAAATTAATTGTTCCTAACTTTTATATTTTTGTTATAGACTTATTATAGATATGAGGAGGACATCTTTCAAGCAGGCGGCGACGAGGTGATTATTGCACATGTCGCTATGAATTACTCCGACTAGCTATATGAGAGGCAACAGAGGGCAGCCCGGGCAGTTGATGACCAACCCAGGACCACCATCAGAGATCACCAGCACCACATAGTTTCTGTAAGACCCCAACTTATTATAAATAAAATGGAATTTTCTCTATTTATTATCTTGAAATAATAAGGTGATAATTTGATATAATACTTTGGTTATGGGTGAAATGTGCAAATTTTGTAAAATAAGCAAGTGGTTATAAAATATTCATTGTTGTCGGGGAATATTCGTTTGGTCGTGGAATATTCTTGCCGTCGGGGAATATTCGTACTACGGCGCAACCATGTATGAGCCCCATAACGGAATAACTGTTGGATGAAGAAAACGATAAGTTTGAGTTTTTATAAATAACGGCGTAATTGTTCACAAGTAACACTTTGTTGGGTTACATGGTGGTTAAAATCTGATGTCTGGCGTGGTTACAGCGAAGAAGATACCGGTATTGCACAATATTTTTGAATTATTAATTTTTACGTGAAGAGTACTACTCAATAATTATTCACAGAATTAATTCTTATTCAATATTTTATTTTATTAATTCAATAATTGTTGCGTTGATATTTTATATTATTGTTATTTCAATAATTGTCACTGCATAGTATTTTCCATTATCAGATCAATAATTCATATTATTTGAATAATATTATTATATAGCATTATTGGAAATGTCTAGAAAGTTACATCGAGGAGAGGTTTGGTCACCTAATTGCGGCGCCAAAAGAGAGAAATCCTTATCGGAAAGCCCACTCTTTCCTGGGAACGACTTGGTTGTCATTATTGTGATTCTGTAATATTATTTATAATTAATTAATTATTGATTTATACGATAAGAAAATATATATATATATATATATATATATATATTTATATGGATATAAATGAAGGAATTAATGCTGAGGTGTTTTATTAGTATTTTGTCGAAATAAAGAACGAAATTTGGAAATTTTCAGAAAATTAGTTTATTACTTGATTTTGTAAAATCTATAACTCTTTGTGTATAGTGAGTTAGGAGATGAGCCATATATCAAAAGAAATCCCTGGAAGTAAGCTAAACGGAGAAATTTGAATCACAAAAAAATTCTTTGTGGATTTTTCGTGGTGACTGTTTGAGTGATAATTAATACGAGGACTTATAGTCCAAAATCAAATCGTTGTTCTTAAGCTCTATTAAGTGAGTTATAATTTTGATCCGACCGTTGGATCGTTGTGATTTTTGGATATGTTATACATATATAAGTTGAGTATATGTCCACAAATTTTGAACCGTTAAAAATTAACGTTTGATTTGTTATGAATTTTAAGAGGTATTGAAAATTGTCCGTATGTGAATTTCAGGCATTTTTCGTTTGGAATTTGGAAAAACTTTCTTCTACAAAGTTGTAGAGAATTCGATTTCATATGGAATGGACATAAAATTCATATTTTTCTGATAAAAGGGCTATTTATTATGAATTATTGAAGTTTCGGAAATTAAATATTTTTTTTATTAAAATTGGGTGGGACCCACTTTTATTTAAAAACATGTGGGCTGCAAATTTTGTTCCAAGATGGCTGGCTACTGATGCAAAAGGTTGGCATGCGTAGAAAATTTTAATTAATATTTTATTATTTAGTCTCCTTTGGCGGCATTTTTCTATAAATAGGTGCTTAGGTTAGAATTGAAAATCACACCAGAAATATAAGTTTTCTCTCTCTATATTGTCGAAATGTATTTTTGTGAGTATTTAGATACTTTGAGAGTTGCTATTCGATGTAAGTTTCCTTGACTTTACATCCGATATTCCGATCGTAAATCTTTTGTTATTTTGAGGTAAGGGATGTTATTTTCTTCAGAAATGATATTATTTTCTTCAATATTATTATCTTTGAAATATTGATATAAATTTTATTGTGGAATTTCTACCTTTTTTGTGTGGGAGTTCTTATTCACGATACTCGGCTTTATTCATGAATACGACACTATTCAATAGAAAAATGAAATTTTCTCTTTTTTGTCCCAGATGTCTTTTATGGTTACTATCTTTGATTGTATCCATGTTTTGATCTTTATTTTTGAATTCTACTTCACAATTAGTTATTATAGAGTATTATTGAATTTGGATAAACCGAAATACGAATCCCTAATATTTGTCCTTCTGTCTCAATGGATTCGTTCTCTAAAATATTTTTCATCATCATCAGTCCTTAATGGTGATACTTGATGAATATCTTTGGCCTGTAGTGCAAAGATTAGAGGTGGCAACCAGTAAAGTATCCGGCCGAAAACTGAAACTTGTAGGGCCAAAAAGGCCCGAATTTTGGTGGATCTTCTTAATTTGAGGCTCATTATTCTGGTTGGTAAGCTTGACTTTACCATGAAAGCTTTCCTCTATTTATTTTTTTTGCAAAATCTTGCTACACCAAATTGAAAATAGTAATAATACTAAATATTAAAAATAATAAAATAATTTATAATAAACAATAATTCTAATTACCTACATTAACTACATATCTCAATCAATTAAAATTTTAATAGTATTATAAATTATTTTCAAAGTATATAATCAAATTTGATTTTTTAAAATTATACTTTGAAATTAATATAATTTATTTAACTTTTGAAAATAATAAATACTGTAATTAATACTAATATATAGATAATTAATACTAATATAATTTATCTAAGAATTTTTGGATGTCTATATGATAGAATGCAGTAGTTGTTTGCAATTAAAGTCTGGGTAAGATGGATACGGTGTAGTTGAGTGGAATGGAAGTGAATTTACCTCAAACAATCAATGGAAGTGATTGGTTTCTGAATCAGTGGAAGTGATTGTTTTATTTCGTTCACGATTATTTAGGAGTATTTTGTAAAAGGTTCTATTTGTGGTCATGGTTAATCATTTAATTGATTATACAACATAGCAACACAAGTGCTACAACAATTACTTGTATACAAACGTTTAAAAATTAATTATTTCAAAATAATAATTATGTTATTAAAATAAATATACACCTAACGATATTTTTATATTTATTTTAATAATATTTAAAATAATAATTCATCATTAATTATTGCTCTAGCCTAAAAATAAATAAGGCTAAAAATGAATAAAAATATATTTTTATATTGAAGCTTGTTAACTTTTGTATAGTATTAGTATATGATATTTTTGTATAAAAATATATTTTTATATTGAAGATTGCATTAAAAATAAACAGTTGTTGTAGCTCAGTTGGTTTGAACTCTTATTTATTTACTTACAAGTCTTGTGTTCAAGCCTCATAACCCACAAGTAGTAAAATTTTGTTAAAAAAAAAAGTCGCGGGCTACGGGCCAGGCCAAAAACGGGTGGGCCAAAAAGGCCCTAATTTTAGTGGGCTAAAAAATGCAATTTAAAGCCCGGCCGTGTGGCGGGCGGGCCTAAAAACCATGTTTGCGTGTCTAGCAAAGATGTATGATTACTCGATGAATATCTTTGGCGTAGTGCAAAGATGAATATTTGATTCAAGATGTATATTGATTGATGTTACGAGGATAAAATATTGATGATGGACTTTTAAATTCATAGATGATAGTAGATTTCATTCTCTACTTAACACTTCTAATGAATTGTTGTTTTCGGCTGCATTGTTGATCTAAAACTTGTTGTCTATTATATTCATCGATTTTTTCCACATTGAAGACTAAGGATAATTTGTTGTATATTATCTTAGTTATAATATTCTTTCTTGGGCTAGTTGAGCTCACCTTTTCCTTTTTGTTCCATTTTTCTTCTCGTGAAGCGAGAACATAGCGAGAACCGAACCAATGGGTATAGAATGATGGTCCTAGACAGTTGTTTTAGCAGTCCTCACTATTTTTATAAAATAGTGCATCAATAATTGTAATGAGGACTTTATTTGAGTGTGAATATTATCTAGAGGACAATATTTGTATTTAAACTCACAGTATATGTTGTCGTATTTTGCACGACAATTGTAATAATAAAGTTGTAGTCGTTTTCTGTACCATATTTTTGGCGACTCAAAATGGGTGATGTATACCTATTTTGGGGGCGTCACAGTTTCCCATTTAGCATGGCAGGGCTATGTGTGCGCATTGGGATGATGATGACTTCAAGAAGAAGTGCTGAAAGCGGAATTAAAAGAAGAACCGTGTCGACTCACAAGATAAGACACAATGGCCTGCTCGCATCTTTTCTAGGAGGCGAAGTCGATAAGTGTAATGTATTTAGGTGTTTAGTTATCAAATTCTCACACGAATACTTAATAATTATTTTATGAATCTCTTTATTAGGCCTTGGGGAGGACCTTGGACCAAGTTCCGACCATGTTAGAATTCTGGGATAGAGCCCACACTCCTAAGAAGGAGCATGTTTTGTCTTAGGCAACATTAGTTATACGGGTAAAACTAATCTTACTTTTTAGTAATCTCAATATTCACTCGTTAATAAAATGATATAATTAACTCACATATACAAAATAAATTACAATACCGATTTCAGAAGCTTTAGGACCAACATATAGCTGAGTTGGAGGCTGCTAGGTGGGGTTCTGAGCCGTTAGATTCCAGCGTCCCCCTCCCGAGATTGAATTATCTCGGGATGAGAAGCTGAGACTATGGGTCGCGTCTCAAGATCCCCCTACTAGTAGTACCGGAAGGTATCGAGTGATGGGTCTGCCGAGGATACCCACATACGGGGTACACTACCTGGAGGTAATAATATTCATTATGTTTCACGGAATTATCATAACTTATCACATAATATAAATTATTATTAGTAATGTTATATATATTTTAAGGTGTGGTTCTAGCTCACATCGTTCGTCGAGAAAGAACCTGTTAGACCATTTCATATGGGCGCTGGCTTGGACGACAAGTTATTCCAGAGGCTGATAGTGGCGGTGTCAGATAGGTTCTATACCGATCCAATTTTTCCTCGTCAACAACTGCTTAGCAGTTCTCGTCTTCACCAGCTCGCTCAGGAGGTTCTAGCAGGAGCCATGCACTGTAGAGAGTACATGATTATCGAGGAGCAGTTCATCGCGTTAAGCGGCGAGATGCTCTAAATGGTAGTTACCCTCATAGAGTAGACTTTTCACCAACCCTCGCCTACTCAAATATTCTACATGTTTATGTTATTTTTATTTAACACTATCTTTTTAATTCTCACATAAATACGGACTAATGATTTTTATTTTTAATTCTATCAACAGACGGCACGATGGAGAAAGTGATCGGCGATGGCGGCCAAGGGACGGCATTTACGGCAATGATTTTCATACACCAGAGTAGCATCGTCGTCCACCTCCGCTCGATGATGATCCAACTATTAGTTTATAGTTCATTTGTATTCATTTTATTTATTAAATTGTAGATCATTTGTACATATTGTAGTCTAGTTACGTCTGTACAAGTTTTGTAAATCATATTGTATATAATTTATGGAACATTAACTTATATTTGTAATTGTTAATGAGTTAGTAGATCATTTGTAATTGTTAGCTTATATATGTAATTGTTAGCTTAGTTATGTTGTTGATGATGAGATAATATAGGTTTTTAGCGTTATCTTGAATGTGAAATATATTATTTTCTGTCTGTGTTGAGATAAAACAAGTTACAGATACAAAAATGAGTTTAAAAACTTGCAAATTGCAATTTTAATAATATTATTTAAAAAAAGAGTATTTTCTACGGAATAAGGCATTTTTGACAGAAATTCCGTCGATTTTAGTTTTTAAAAAGTCAATTTTTTCATCGAAAATAGCCTATTTCCGAGGGAAATTCCGTCAAAATTAGCGTTAATTCATTTTTTAAAAACTCACATTTTTTCGTCGGAAATAACTTATTTTCGAGAAAATTCCGTCGGATGTATCCTAATTTTATATCCGACGAATTAATTTCATTGTAACATTTCCGTCGAGCATAAGTTATTTTCGATGAAATTCAGTTGGATATAAGTCAGTCAAAAATATGTAGTTTTCGATGAAATTTTTGATGGGTCTTATCTCCGACGTGTATATATACGATCGAATTTTCGACGAAATGTTCCCTTGGAAATAATTTAATTTCGACAGAATAGACTTACTTCCGACGGAATATTCTGTCGAAAATAATGTTATTTCTTGTAGTGGTTTGAAAACCCTTCAAAGATTAAATAAAATATCAACTTTGAATTTAGTTTACTTGGAATTAAGTAACTACCAGATATAACAAATAAGAGCAGAAATATAAATGCAAGAAAGTAAATGACACAGAAAATTTTAAGTGGTTTGGAGTACAAATAACTTTTAGTCCACTTTTCTACTCTACGAGTAGGAAAACTACTAAGGGTGCATGATAATTACTAAGACCTATTAAAATAATCAAGTCACTCAATCAGACTTGGGAGATATCATTAAGATAGAGGGTCACTAAGACCAGTTCAATAAGAACTCTTCAAGCCATTTAATTAGACTTGAAACAATAAGTCACTAAAACCAATGAATCATAGATGAGGTGATTTCTGAGGTGCTACTATATAAGTTGCGTTAAGCTCAGCTTCTGAAATACTTAGTAGCCGAACAAATTGTTATATTTCGTAGAGTAGAGTTTTTGAGACTTGGGCAGAGGTTCAGCTTGTAATTCGTGATTCGTACTGTTGGATTAAATCATCGTACTCTTTTATAGAAGACCTCGAGATGTTCTTGTTGAAAAGTTGTTGTTGCTTCATTAAATGATTCGATCCTAGAAGATCTCTAATGTTGACTTTTAGGGTGAATATGTCATCTTAGTTTCAGCTTTGATACGCCACATCAGACTGTTGCAGCAACAACTACGTGGGTGTTGTCACATCGTCAAACTAGCAGTTAGCCACAACTCGTTATGATCTTCATTTTAAACTTAAGATGATCAGCAACCATCTCGAAATCTTCACTTTGCAAGTCTTCTTAATGTCAGTCCAATGTCAGACCTGACTTACTCTACGATTTGTCTGATCGTGAACTTCAATGGTGATCGTAGAGTGTTTGACTAAATTGACTCTATGATTCTTCTCACTCTATGATTCTTGATATTTGTCTTACGATTTTCAATCAGCTTTACGATCATTTGATAGATTCTACGATTCTTCTGCAAACTCTGCGATCTTGATTTAACTTTACGATTTTCTTGCAAACTATGTAATCTTGAACTGAATGTTCTACAATAGATTGACTCATGACTCTGCGATCTTCAAATAAACTTTACGATTGTACAAAACAGATTTATGATCATTCACTCAACTCTACAATCATTTTATTTCCTATCATTTTTTCATTCAATTAATTCTTTTAATAGATTAACTTAGCTAACAAGCTTGATTTTTTTCTCTATGTCTTTTTACATTAATTATACTCTTAACGACTTCACAAAAACTATTCATTACACATACAACAAGTGTATTGTGTTGCTAGGATCCAAATATTTTGGTTGAAACTGTTCGTGTATTTATCGTTTGTACACATAAATTACTTTAATTAATACTACTAAAGTGACAATGCAATTATGTGATATATATATATATATATATATATATATATATATATATATATATATATATATATATATATATATACAAATATTATGAGATAAGATTATCTCTACAATAGATCTTAGTCGTTCATCCGCAAATCAAACGGTAAGAAACGATAAAGAGGATCTGGACTCCGCAGTTTAATACGGGGAATTCCACAGTTTAATATTACGGATCGGATGATGTCCAAAATATCCTCGTCAATTCACAGTTTAATACTTTTGGATCTTATCTCATTTTGTGGCAGTAAAAACTAGAAGAGATCTATTTAAAACTCTTATATATAAAAAATTGATAAATTCACAACAGAAAATGATATTTCCACTGTGAAAATATCAAAAATATCTATAGCGACATATTTTATGTAAAAAAAATCAAAAAATATTGTAAAAATATCAATTTCCTATATTGTTCATGGGAAAACAAGAATAGAATAGCTCTCATTAGATTGTTGGGCTTTGAGCTCTTGTCACTATTCTAACTATTTTGAACTTCTTAGTAGTATGGCACCAATAATGATCTAAAAGTTCAAAGGAGTTGCTATACATCCAAATTGATTTTCCTATAAAATTATTTAAATACGAATTTGAAGTTATATTAGTAAAAAACCAAAATCGATAGCCTAATGATAAAGTCATCTCCATTTTTGACCTTACTATTTTCTCTTTCATTTTAAAATATCGTGCAAGGACAGTTTTAACATGAATATCGTGAATTCTTGATTCCCTTTCAAGAGTCCTGTTGTAACACATTACAAGAATAGTTGAAATGCTCGGAACCAAAGTTTGAACATGTCAATAAAAAATTTCAAGCGTCTTGATATTTAAACAAAAGAATACTTTTTCAAATTTATTATTCAGTAGGACCAAAAAAGTAATTTATCATTTGATTACTATGTGCTCCTTGAAACTGTATAATGTGCAGCTATGCAGCGTTCTCAATTGCTTCAATGCACTCCAGTACAGTTGCTTTATTCAACATTGCTGCCATTAGGGCTTCATGCAGTGCACTGTTGGTCTTTAAGAGCGATGCAGCAAGCAGAACCTGCAATTGAAAGCACATCAGTGTGATTCTTCATTAATATCCTGACACCGCCGCTAATATACAAAAGCGGATGCAAGAAAGATCAAATGATGTTTCTCAAGCAAAAAGCAACCAGAAGAGATTGACATACTGCCCATCTTGTAAGATTTTGTTGTTGATCTTTGCTAATTGGTGGCTTACTCCTGTTTATAAATCTCTGAGAAGATGAAAACAAACCACTCAAGTTTATAGTCAAATTTGTAGAAAGCTGGACTTTAGGCGAATGGTGTCTACAAAACAAACCTGAAGAGTGAAAAGATCAGCGGACTGGCCAACCACTTTATCGTATTTTAGACCTTCTGCTGCTAATCCAGCCATAGCTACAACTGCCAACCTGAGAAAGAAAATTGTGTCAATGCTCTTCTTAGAAATAATTTTATTTTCAGCATATCATGAAGTTGAATAGTAGATTAGAAGCGGGAAAGACTTTTCCTTCTTTTCTTTAGAACAAGAAAGAGTCAAACACAACAAATTTATTCTTAAATGACTGTATGATTTGCTAGTTTATTGCAGTTAGGGTATTAAGAGGTAGTATATATAGAAGATTTATTAGGGAACAATCGGGTATTATTACCCTTCCCATTCTCATCAAACAAAAGAGACACAAGTTACCATAACGATTCAAGATTCAAATTCTACTATATGACAACTAATTAAGAACTGTCATGACTAGTGAACCTTTTAACAAGTTCCATGCTCCTGTAGTCCTGTTCCCCACCCCAAATTTCTGCTGCATGATTCACTTTTCACCAACTTCTACATAATTTTCCAATTTGGGTCACCACTTATTTTTTTTGCATTACAGGATCTCATTTTTATTCTCACAGCCACACCAACATCCTTTGGCCTTTCTTGTACTTGATGCCTTCAATATACTTGTGGCACCCTTTCTTTTCAATTTTTCTTTCTTTTTTTTTTGCTAAGAAAAATGTGTCAGCCTTGTCCTTTTACAGAATGATTAACAAACTAAAAGAGTAGGGGAATGATGGAGTTAGAAAGCACCTAGGGAGTCACATAGCCGAAATAGCATGAAGCCTAATACCCAACCAACAACATTCACACCATCTGAAGTTGTGATAGAACCCAGAGATGAAAAGCAATGAACAAATTATCAACTTAAGATGTAGGGTAAACATAAGACAAACTATACTTAGAACTTTAATTGACGGCTTTTACAGTAAATACCTGTCTAGCTCCTTTGCATCAAGCTGTCCACTGTATATCAGCTTTTCAATCCTTTTGTCAATGAGATTTACATTTTCCTTTCCAATATCCAAAGAATACCCGAGTATAGGAAGGCCCAGTAAATAGGCAACTAAAGTTGAAAGAGTACTTGAGTCAAATGCCAGTAGTTAGCAGCCAAATTAACAGAAAATTACCAGTAATCAGATGCATTCAAACTATAAAATGAACAAGGTCCTTTAATTTGGAAAACATGCTTAGGAGTATGAACTGAAATGAGGAAAGGAAAGGTGATGACCCAACAATTACAAATTATCGTTTGAAATAATTACCCCTAAGTTAGCA
The DNA here is from genome assembly GCA_020205605.1 of Panax ginseng. Classification (NCBI taxonomy): domain Eukaryota; kingdom Viridiplantae; phylum Streptophyta; class Magnoliopsida; order Apiales; family Araliaceae; genus Panax; species Panax ginseng. The sequence continues at coordinate 34,923,488 of CM035132.1, forward strand.
AAAGGCCAAACTATGGCTATTAGGTTTCCTCTTAACGTAACTTAAACAGCTCGAGTAAGAACTCTCTGCGTTATTGGGGACCATCAAGCCTCAAACATTAGAGAAGAGTCTATATATTGGAATCCTCCTTTGACTACTGACACTTGCATAGCATAGAGTTTTGTCCTCAAACAAGCTTCTATTTATGCACAAGCATGTGAACCTAAACTTGCCAACACTTAAACTAGACACTGACACATACACAAAAGTATCCTTTCATTTCCTGCATGCGAACACCCCTCTATTATATTTTTTTGTAAAATAGCATCTATGGCCTCTACTACAGAATAATGTAATTATGTGAGTGAAAGGTTACTAAGTTTTCATCATCTTATAAGTAGTTTCTTAAATTTGGTAAATTCAACCCACTAAGAGAGTACCTAAAAAATGAGCAGCTTCATGTCTAGCAATCCTGTCCTGATAATCAGGAAAAAATGTTGAAAATCCACCGATGGCAGCCTGAAGAAGCCTACAAAATTACCAAGGGAATTAGCATTAATAAAGCATTCATCAGATGCTACGTTAACCTTAATTCATACTTTATTACCTATTCATCATTCAATCTCAAAAGGACTTCATAGTCTTCAATAGTAAAATCTCTGAATATCATATGATAAACATAGTGCTAGAACATATACTAATATGGCAGATGGGTGATGCAGTATATACTATGTATTTGCCGTGACTTACCCAGGGGAGATGCTTCCAACTGCCAAAACTATTAATGAGATGCTCCCAATCAAATATGGCACAAAGAATCCCCAATCCTATATTGACAGCATAGATTTAATATGTCAATGGAGGTCAGAGGGTCTAATTTCATTTAGTTTACTTACACAATTGTATCAGCATTACAATCTAAACTAAAAAAATGGTGCACAAAAAGAAAAGTATGTTCAAGTCATGAAAAATTAGTTGGTGGTAATTACATTCTAGATGAAAAGAACTAAAAACATATATAAAATGTGTGGGGGCATTGCTCATCTTATTTAGATTGCATATATCTGTTTATGGTTTTATTCATGGAATTGTACAGAATTATGAGCAGATACATAAATAACTAAGAAAATCATATTTATTGCTGATGTAGGGTAGTGGAAAATACATCACCCTAAGTGTAGTCTGGAGCAAATGCAAAGAACCAACTGATGTTGAGGGCATATGAGATGAAGCTTTTGCAGATGTGATAAACAGCTGCTGATGAATTCTTACATGGTACGCAGGATAGTACCATAATTAACAATTATCAAATCAGAAAGGGTCCCCTTATATTCGAACAAATCAGGGGGATTTCAATCATACATTGTTTTGGATATGCCTTGATTTATAAGAAGTGTTTCAAAAAGAGCTTCTCAAATTCGACCAGCTTAGAGTGGAAGCTAGTTATACTTTGAAGAAGTAGAAAGTCATACCGGTTTCATCAACATAACACTCCATCACATGCACTAGAAAAGGAGGGTACTATATTTTATAAATTCCCAACTCTGGTTAACGTGGTTGGTCCTATCCGGATGAAGTTTTAACATCCTAGAAGTGTATTCTAGGCGATTCTTGGAACAAATTTTCCAGAAACCAACCAAAGGTACAAGAATAAACCGTTTTTGATATTTTTGTTCATCTGATGTGTAATTAGACTACAGAACCTTGTTTTGGGCAATGACATTAGCACATCACAGAAAAGCCAATGTAAATGAAAGGATCCACAATAAGGTGCTGTTAAAAGTGTTACATACAAAGAAAGAAAGAGAAGGGCTTCATTTTTAGCCAAAACTAAAATGTGATGGAGGAAAACTAGTGTTTACAAGCACGAAATGCATTCTATTGATATGGTGAATATTGCACAAACAAATTCATTGACATGATCAAATTACCAAAACTCATGGCAATATGTTCCCAAATGCTTTACGATCTTGTACCTGAAGCATGCTATATAGATGATTAAATATAATTACAAAAAAAATGTGAAGTTACCCCAGGAAGCTGGCCAGCAAGAACACCCAAAAACCCCGTTGTTCCCACCACTGTGGCAAGAAAAGCAGCCTGCATCACTGTAAGAAATCAATTTTCATAAAAATATTACAAAAAACAATTCCCAAATCCCAACTAGAACAAGAAAAAACCACATTAATCCAAAGTTGCAGTCAAATTTCCAGTTGCAGTTATAAGAGAATTCAAATTACTAGATGAACCCACGACCATAGTATTGTGAAAGTAAAATAGGACTCAAGAAGATCACAGATGCAAGTCTTCACGAGGCCTGTTTGTGATGCACAACGTAAAAAGCCCTAATTTTTCGCTTAGTTATCCTAGACCACTGCTGCCTCTGCTGTATAATTTCTGTAGGTGTAACAACCAGCACAAAGAACTACGGAGTACACAGTGAAGACTACATCATGCTATAAAAGGTATCTACTATGACAGACAACAAATGAGAGAGCGAACCAGAACTTACATCATTTCTAACACTTGGAATTGCAAGGTTCTCTGCATTTTTAATTCCAAGAGTTGTCAGCTCACGTAGAGACGTCTGTCACACAAAAATTCAAGTAGTTATAAGATCATTTTTCTCCAATCCACTAAAACTGATATGTAAGTAGCTAAAACAGGAAACAGATATACATTATTAATGTACATGTATGCATAGGTTTGTAGATGTGGCTAATGATTGAGTGGCACTTGCCCAGAATGTCACATTTGTAATGGAGACTGACCATACGGCGGGAGACATATGGTTGAGAACCCCACTGCTTTGCCCAACCAACTTCCCTCAGTTGATCAAGTGCTTCTCTCACTGCATCACTATCTTTCTGCACCAAATGGAGAGCTATATTAGCAATAATTGCATAAACTGCAACAAATAGGCATAATTTGATTTTCTAAGAACTCAGGAAGATTTACGACATTTGACAATGGTTTGATACTGTATTACTAGCTACGGTCTTCTACTCAATTGAAGAAAAGTAGTTTAGTGTAATTCTCATGCCATATTTTTGTTAGGTTATCACAAGTAAGTTGGATGTGATAAATAATAAAAGAGTGAAGGACTAATAATACATGAATGGGTCCAAGACCTAATGTCTTAAGCTTTTGGGTCATGTTGGATTCCAAACATGTGTGTTAGTGTCTTGCGTACGCACATACAACGTGCAAGCTCCCCGATTCTCTCCCAACAACTGGCATCAAAGCAGAAGATTGATCTCGGGCTGGTGAGCCTTGTTGAAATTAATTACTGAAACTAAACATGTCTTGTAGAAAATTAATTACTGAAACTAAACATGTTTATAAATATAACCCATGTTGAAACAAAAGAAGAAGAAAGAACATAACGAAAGCGTACCAGATTCCATAATATTGTTTGATCAAACGGGTTGAGATCAATTGTCTGTTTCAGTAATTAATTTCAACAATTGATCTCAACCCGTTTGATCAAACAATATTATGGAATCTGGTACGCTTCCGTTATGTTCTTTCTTCTTCTTTTGTTTCAACATGGGTTATATTTATAAACATGTTTAGTTTCAGTAATTAATTTTCTACATGTTTAGTTTCAGTAATTAATTTCAACAATTGGTATCAGAGCCACCCATGTTATGAAATTTTGGAGTTTTTTATAAAAAAATAAAAAAAAATAAAAAATCACGAAACCTACTTTTGCGCCGAATCCTGTGATATATAATTAACAGGATAGACTTGTACTATATATATATGATTCATAGACTTGTACAGGATATCTATATACTATATATATATATATATATATATATATATATGATCCTGAAGCATCTATATATATATATATATGTTACGTACATGATCAGCCAAACTGTATGATCAAGTTTCTTAAGTGTCCATGACACTGTATGATTACTTTGGGCCAAACTGTTATTTCGAAAAAAATAAAAAATAAAAAATAATAGCAAAACAGTCTTTATCTGTCACAATGATTGTGTTCATTATAATATACAAAGAACGTATAAGTTTCTGTTATGTAAACATGTTTAGCTATATTGTGATAAACTGTTAACATAGATAAACATGTTTGGGGTCATGTAAGGCTGTAACTTTTGTAGTACTGTACATGGTATTTTGGCCATTTCTGTATGTTATAATTATAATATAGTGCAGAACCATGGACGTAGATAACATAAATCATGTTTTGTCTATTAGCTTTTGAAGTCTAATTCATATATGTGTGGCTAAGTGCTATTTCTGACTGCTGGTGGAGGATTTTTATTATTTTTATTATTATTTAATTTTTTTCTATCTCAAATCCATATTACATCTGCTCCATAAGCATAGGGTAACATAATACCAAACATGTTGTAATTGGTAAATTGTTGTGCTTAAATACAAAAAGCAACGGTGATGAGTATAGATGTTAGTGTATGTGTAATTCATGCAAATATTAACCAATCCAAAGATGAGTTTATATTTGATCGAATTTCATACATATTTGTGATGATAAACATTTGATACTTATCAAGGTAATCTAATATGAATAATGAATTCATGCAAACATGGATTTATTATTTGACATAATTATTGTCAATGTTTATTTATTTTAACAAGATTACCAATTACAATTAATATCACTGTCCAAAGGCATGATATTAATGTTGTGCTAGGTTTCTCAATGGTGACATTGAAGAAACAATTTATATGGTGCAGCCAGAAAACTTTGTGTCTGGAGAGCCAAAGAATATGGTTTGAAAATTGACAAAATCCATCTATAGACTCAAGCAGGCATCTTATCAGTGGTACTTCAAATTTCATCAAGTCATTGTTTCATATGGTTTTGAAACAAATATTGTTGATAATTGTGTGTATCACTATCACAAATTCAGTGGGAGTAAACATATTTTCCTGGTTTTATATGTCGATGACATATTACTTGCCACAAGTGACATAGGCATGTTGCATGATACCAAGAGATTTCTATCAAAGAACTTTAAAATCAAAGATCTTGGTAATGCTTCTTTTGTGTGAGGAATTGAGATACATCGAGAACGTTCTTGGCGTATATTGGGATTGTCACAAAGGAACTATATTGAGAAAGTTCTCAATAGGTCTAACATGCAAAATTGCAAATCAGGTAAAACCCCGGTCGCTAAAGGAGACAAGTTTAGCGCATTGAAATCAAGTTTCTCGTTGTGAAAGAAAGAGTGCAGAGTTGACAGATTTCCATAGAGCACATTGGGACAAACTCCATGATAGCGGATCCGCTCACAAAAGGATTATCACCAAATGTCTTTCACGAGCACACTGCTCATATGGGTGTTATTCTATTTGAGGATACTTTAGTTTAGTGGGAGTTTGTATTTGGATTATTAATCTATGTTAAAAGTACAGATTTCATTTATATATTTTCTGCAGAATTAAAATATTCAGTTTACTACACTATTAAGTATATTGAAGTATTGATCTCACTACAGTTAATTAAGTAGGACCAGTTGGAAATAGGCATGTGTGAATCACATTACATGTAATTTCCATGCTATGCATCCATGATTGATCTATGTCATTTAGTTATGTTGGCATACGAGACCATTGATAGGTCCAATTACGGTTATTGTAATGAAGACCGCTTTGATCCTATATTGATGTAGCTAATGGACGAGATTGTTTGAATACCCTTTAGAACATGAAAACAAATTTCAGGAGCTCACTAAAGTTAAACACGTTTTTTAGAATACATATGTGGTCCAGTGGGAGATCAATTGTTGAAATTAATTACTGAAACTAAACATGTATTGTAGAAAATCTATTATCTATTATATATACTAAATCACAGTACATAGCACAATAGATTAACATCTGTCATCTTAAAAAATTAACACATGTCATGCCTAATAAATGGTCCTTATTTCTATTGACAAAAATGCCCAACAAACATAACAAATGAGATTGAAACAAACCTAAATTCATTCCCCTAAAACTGGAATCAACTATTCAAATTTATTATCTATTATTTATCTATTATCTATTATCTATTATCTATTATATATACTAAATCTATTATCTATCTATTATATATACTAAAACACAGTACATGATACCATAACTTGACACTTGTCATTCTCACAATTCAACACGTGTCCTGTCTAATTAATGTTTCTTAAGACTCTTAACAAAACTGTCCAACTAACCTAACAAATGAGGATGAAAACAAATCCTAATTCATTCCCCTAAAATTTAGATTTATAATCTCCTAAAACACTACAAATCTAAACTGTTTTAATAATATCAACTATTTTGATATTATCCTTTGTAATTTAATTATTATTTAATAAAACCACTACTTTATGCTATTAATTAATTTTTTGGATTTATAATCTTCTAAATCACTACAAATCTAAACAGTTAATAGCATAATGTCATTCTCTTAATTTTTTAGATTTATAATCCCTTAAATCATTAAAAATCTAAACTGTTTTGATAATATCAACTGTTTTGATATTATCCTTTGTAATTTAATTATTATTTAATAAAATCACTACTTTATCTCAACACTACCATTTACAATGTATATTCATCTGTTTTGTCTGGATAAAATTTGATCATCGCACAACAATCTACTATGTTCTTATTATATTTTAATTTATTAACTGTATGTACACATTTATTATTAAAATATTGAATAATCCCGCCGCAACGCGGGGGTTTGTATCTAGTTAATTACTGAAACTAAACATGTTTATAAATATAACTCATGTTGAAACAAAAGAAGAAGAAAGAACATAACGGAAGCGTACCAGATTCCATAATATTGTTTGATCAAGCGGGTTGAGATCAATTGTTGAAATTAGTTACTGAAACAGATTCCATAATATTGTTTGATCAAACGGGTTGAGATCTTCCAATTGATGCGTATTTTAGAAGTGAATTTCTCTGTTGATGGGGATACAGAGAAAACAATTAAGAGATAAAACGTACGCTCAATTGGGGACCATGACCCCATTATAAAGAAAATTGCCGTGTGAAGAAACTGCTAAATGGCAGTTATTATCTTTTAGTATTTTTAAATTGGCCCCTCATCAATTTAAAAATACAAATCCGATCTCTACACATTAATTCCATGACAAACATACCCTTAAGCCTACTTAAAACTTAATTAGATCACTTAAATTTAGACTTATACATGATAATACACTTTAATAATATACATGTGTGGTCCCAATTAAGATTAATAAAAATTAATCCAACAAGCCTCTTCAAAAGACGTGATGGTGGTTAGAAAATTGATCCCGAACAACCTCTTTAAAAGACACGCAATGATTTTGAATTCTCGATGAAGGGTTTATGCTTCTCCAAAGAGCTCTCGAGGGTGATGCGGAATTCTTGATGTGCTTAGCTAAAAATTGGTTCCAAGAGGTGGTTATAGTCGAGAATTGATAATCAGCGGTGTGATTAAAGAGAAGATTTTCAATTCTTAATGGAAGTTGACTCTCAATGAAGAAAGTTGGGAGTGATTAGCCAAGAATTGGTGCTGCGGTGATTGAAGAGAAATGTGATAAAGTGAGGGGGAGCTCTTGATGTGATGAACTCACTTGTAGTGGGGATATCGTTAGGATATCACAATTCACAAGTGAGTTGGAGTCCTACATCGGAAAAATAATGAAAAAGCTAAGGACTAATCATACATGAATGGGCCCAAGATGGCAAAAGGCTTAAACTTTTGGGTCAAATTGGGTTCCAAACATGTGTATATGTGCCTTGTGTTCTATTTAAACTTATTTATAGTACTTTACTACCTTTACACTATGTCTAAGGTCATTTATGAGGAATCATATAAATCCCAATTAGGAAATAAAGATTATATAAAAAGTGCATGAATGAATTTAGCAAAAAAGAAGAAGAAAGATTAAATAAAACCCTCCTTAATCCTTGCAAACAAATATAGAAGATAGTAAATCATTGAATAAAGTTTTCATTCTTCTGTGCATTTAATCAAATTGAGATCAAACTCAGAGGACTATAACTATTCATTGCAAAATAAGAATCGAACGCACTTTCAATAGTAATTTTCATGATTAGAGATGGTTTTTCTTTGTGGACCATTAAATTGATGGAAATAAACTATAGTAAAGTGAAAAAAGGAGGGGGACCTTTGCAATGGCGGAATCGAGAAAGGTGAAGTCGATGTTGGGAGCAGCTGAGGAGGAAGAAGCCCTAATCCCCCATTTCCTAGCGCAGCTGCAGCAGTACTTTCTGTGATACTCCAATACTAATTGGGCAGTAGGCTTTGTAGAGAGAGAACCGCCTACGATCGGCAAAGAGATCCACATTATCATTCCTCACTTCTTTCTCTACTGTGTGTTTTGTGTGAGAGGAATGAAAAATTAGGAGAGAGATACCGTTACTTTGAGGATAAACTGATAAGGTAGGTTTGGCGGGACTGGACTCGGGAGGTATTTACACTTGTTTTAAGTTTTATTTTGTTAAAAAAATACTCCATAATAAATATAATAAATTGTGTGGAATGGTATTCCGAATTCACAGAACCCGACCCACTAACCAGCCCTGAATTATCAAAAGAGCATTTGATTTTAATAGGCCCAGCCCATGGAAAGATATGTCCAAATTGTGCCCTTGCAGAACCTTTCAAAATTAGGACTAGCATTACTCTCCTCTTATTACCCAGAGTTCTCTTTTATGAGTACTCGTTATTTTGTATGTCACGTATGATTTTTTAGTCATCAAAAAGCTGAAAATTAATAAAAATAATATTTTTTGTGTGGAAAATGTTGACAATTGTAAATCATTTAATACTTATATACTATGTTTTATGACAATTTTGTTTGGTATTTTATATACCTCTCCTATTTTAAAATATAAAATTAATATCAACTTTTGAAATCAATTTATAATATTTTTAATTACAAAATTTACTTGAGGGAAAAAAAATAATTCAGTGAATACAGGATTTGAGACACTTAAAATTTATACGCAAGATGCGACTACAGTTGAGCCACTAGATTTTGAGAATAAGGTGGGATCTTAGGATCTAGTGGCCGATGATTATCGATCAAATTGTAGATTTTGGATAAATTCTTCATCGATCCAGTGGCCTGAGACTCGTTGATAGAGCGAGCAACCAATTTTTATTCTTATTTTCGGCTTGTTAACCGAGCATAAAAAATATAGTATTTTATTAAAAAATAATTTCTCAAAAATCATATTTTAGAAAACATTTCATTGGAACCATCGGTGTAGTTTAGAGAATAATGTAACCTAAATGAAAATGCCGCAAAGGTCTTGAAAAACAATATTAGACCTGTTAATTTTAATTTGTGCACTAGGATCAAATTTACGGACTCTTAAATCAAGCTAAATTAAAATTTATTTCAATATATATATATATGACTAAGCTATAATATTTGTGACGGGGCAACTACTTATATACACACAATTATTTTCTTTCTTTTTTCAATTTCATGTTATACTAATTCGAATTAAAACATAACTTTGTGTTGAACCCGACATCAATACCTTAAATCAAAAGCAAAAAGGAAATTTAACCCAGTGTTGTTGTCGAGTTGTTAGCATTATTATCTTACTAAATTTTAAAAAAATGAAATTGACCAACTAAACTTTTTAAAATTTCTTAATAAATAATCTTTCTTATCATATAATCTTCATCTGTTGATTAGCGCATACTGCTTGACCCCACATGTCGAGGCGGGGATCCACGCGATGTATGCGTGTATATATCTCAATATTATATGACTACGGACGTCAAATAATTTGTCCAATTTTCCTACGTGGCATTTTTATATATAAAAAAAGAATAAAACAAGTAAATGTTGACTACCATTTTCCTCCCTCTTTCTTTGACCACCATTTTCTCTCTCCTCTTTTCCACTTTTTTCTTTCTTTTCTCTCTCCTCTTCCCCCTTTTCGGTAAGGGTGCTCATCAATAAAAAAGCGAACCGATACCAAAAATACCAAACCAGTATCGATCCGAAATTACTAGAAAAATAAAAATCAGAATCGGTACCGAATTATCGGTTTGATACAAAATCGGTACAAGTTTTTTCGGTTTCCAGTTATACTGCATGGTAATATATATAATTATTAATAATAATTAAATAATTTTTTTTTATATATTAATAATTTTTTTAAAACTAAGAAGTCATTAACTATTAATAATAATTAATATATAAAATAAAATTACAAAACATTATTAATATATATAAAAAAATTAATAAAACTACTATATAATAGAAATTATTAATATATATATTTTTTATTTAATATATAAAACTACAAAACATTAACTATTAATTATTATATTATTAAATTTCAATTTTTTTTGTATTTCAGTTTTTACCGAATTCAAAAAGTTCTTTATCACTACCGTATTGAAAAGTGTAAAAAACCGAAAAATAGGTTCCGAAAAAAATCGATATTGCTAGTTTCGGTATCAACTGGTTCGGTAAAAACAAAAAAAAAACGAATTTTTTAAACACCCCTACTTTCCGATCACCATTTTATGTCTCCTCTTGCCCACTTTTTCTTTAAATAATGTTACTATCACATAAAAAAGGGTAACATAATCTTTCATACATCTGTACATGTATCTTTGTGGCGCCTCATATATGTCGGTAGGAGCTTCAAAGTATGCATGTGTGTGTATGTGAGCATTATTTAACCCTTTTTATGTGATAATAGTATTGTTGTTTTTCTTTCTTTTTTTTCTCTTTTCTTTTCGGTCATCATTTTCTCTCTCATCTTTCAGGCCTCCTAATCACAAGCCCAATTCGATCCTATGAAGAGAAAAATCAAAAAACACAGACCCATGTAGACCGAAAAAAATGCAAAATTGAGATAAAATTCCACACAACTCATCCTAATACAACTGAATCTGAATATACTATTGTGTTCATATTTGATCTATCATCAAATTTAGAAGAACAAAATTTACAAGATAGATAAATCTTCAAAATTTATTTATTGACAAGATGGATAAATCTTTAAAATTTGTTGTTGAACTTGAAGCTACCAACAAAATCCAAAAATGACCAATTATTATGACAAATAACTGGACATAATCCATGTAAAATATATATATATATATATATATATAGTCCGATCCAATCAAGGATTAGGACTTTTATATAAAATCTGGACCTTTTTTATTTTTTTTAAACAACTAAAAACAAAATAAAAAATTATAGAATGAAATTTTACATGTCTGATGTTTTTTGGTGTGATTTGGATACTATACTAAAAAATATATATACGGTATGTGCATTTGTATATACATTTTTGGTATAGATATTCAATCACACCCAAAATATCTTGTATTATTTAAAATTCCAGATTATATAATTATTTTCTTTTTTAGTTTTTTCAAAAAAAAAAAATAAAATAAATAAATTGGGGTTCAGATTTTTAGATCCTCATCCGAAAGTCCGGACAATATCCTTATTCAATATATATATATATATATATATATATATATATATATATCATATAAAGATAAACATTTACCGTTAGAAATGAGATGTAAATGCCTGCGGGAGAATAGAAAGACTGGACCAAAGACAAAAAACAACGAGGAGAGAGAGGATGAACCTCCTAGTGCATCGACGAAATCGCTTCATCGATGATAATTTTTTGTAAGGCTGATAAAGCTAGGGATTTGGAACATTTGTCCGAATGAATTTGAACATCAAAAAACATCGACTTGTAAGTATTTAATCACTAAACTTTAAAAATATACAATTGACTTACTGTGCTATTTAAAAAGTAAAATTCAGGTCACATATTTACTGACATGGAATTATATTCACTTTTTTTTCTCTTTTTATGCTTAATCATATTCATTAGGAGCCTGGGATCGACGATCAGCCAGGTAAGTTTATCCTCTTTTTTATTCTCCGATCTTCTCCTCCATTCTTCTTTCCTTCTGCGATTTGCGATGCCGAGTCGAGCACTTTTTATTTCCGTTTAGCCCTAATTTTCAATCCTAATGTCACATTCACGTATTTTTATCCCAGGTAATGTTTTTGTTATTTGAATTATCAGGTTGAATATATCGAATCTGGAGATAGACATCGACTTTCAGACGAAAAATAGGGTCGGGAAGCGCTTTTGGATATCCGAGGAGGAGGAGGTCTCCAAGTAATACCATACCCTTAAAGCTTACCTCAGGCATAGAGATCGGAGATTGTCTGATGGAGGTGTTTCGGGTGATAGTCAACAGGGAAGGCCACATATCTGATAAAAAAATTTAAATATTAGACCTCAACTGACAGATATCTATAAGGCTGAAGAAGAAGAAGAAGAAGAAGAAGAAGAGTATGTTTCAAATGGTGGCGATCTAATGTTGCCTGGCGCCGTTCTACCATCCCATGATCCTGTCTTTGTGGATCTGAATCATAAGACGAAAAGCTACTGGAGAGGAAAAACTATCGTGTCCTCATCTTTGCGAATCTGAGAGGTTAAGGGTGGGCATGTATGTGGTGAGTTCCAGAATAGTCTAGAAAATTGAGTTTTTTTTTTATAAATAATAATAAATATTTGAAGTGTTTTAATATTTTTAACAGTATGTTATACGTGCTAAAATTGGAGATGGGATCCCAATACAAAGAAAAAAATCGTATTTTCGACAAAAATAAAAAAAATATCGTCGATAATAATCCGAATTATTTTCAACAAAAATCCCGTCAAAAATAACTATTTTATTAATTATTTTTTCTTTTTTCAATTTTTAGGTTTTTAACACAATTTGCATCTGTACATGTTTTCAACCAGTATATCCCAACAATAACATATATATAACCCAACAACCAACATACACATCAGAATAACAATAATATCTCGAACAATATTATACAATTCGTCATCCACGATAATAATATAGAAGCTAAATTACAATAGATAATATTAATACACATAAGTTTAGCTAATAAATTATAATAAACATTGATTTAGAATGTAAAATTTAGTAAACTAGAATTTGCAACTAAACTATAATTTACAACATAAATAACTAAAACTACAATTATCTACAAACGATGGTTAGTATTACCATCGCTACGAAGAGGATCATCAGGCAGGGGTCAGCGCTGCTACTTCGATGTTTGAAAGTCATCACCATCATTCCCCCGTACGACATCACCAATATCTCCCACCCCCTGGCATCGCCACCTTGTTAATAAATTAAAAAATATAACATATTAGTAAACATAATTGAGAATTAAAGAAAAAGCTTTTAAGATAAATCAATTAACATGTAGAATATATAATTTAAAATGAATAAAATATCCGAGTAGTCGAAGGCTGACTCAGTAGCGACCTAAAAGCCTCTAATAGTAGGGTAACCATCATATGTAGCACTTATTAATGTATTGCGACGAAATACTACGACGGGATTCCCGTACTCTCGGCAGTGACTCCTGTTGTAATGTCCTAAGCAAGCTGATGCAAGCGAGCACATGAAGACAATATCTCCTCCCTGAATAACAGATCATTGTCAAACATATCCGACACTGCTGTCATAACTTTTTGGAATAATTCGTCGTCTTAGCCAGTCCCCGTATTATAAGATGGTCCAACATGTGCTCTCAAACATTAACGCTAGCTAGAACATGCAAAAATATAAACAAGTTTAAAAAGTATTAATGAAGCAATATAAATTACGAAATATCTAGAAATATAATAACATTAAAACTAAACACACATACATACCGCCTTACACTCCTCAAAGGATTGCGAGCCAGTAGCTCTGAGCTTGCTGTGATTTTTCTTCATCTGCTCAAACTACTTCTTGAATGTGTTGTCATCCCAGTACGATCACATAGTCTCCTAAGTAGCATCAGAAACAATCTGGGACTAATGATCATGGAGGGTACTCCCGGTCTGATTGTGAAGATCTCAAAAGGCCCCATGTCTATATTAGTACGATCACATAGTCTCCTAAGTAGCATCAGAAACAATCTGGGACTAATGATCATGGAGGGTACTCCCGGTCTGATTGTGAAGATCTCAAAAGGCCCCATGTCTATATTATTTCCAAGAGGCACAATATGAAAGTGATATGCACATCAGCCAATCATATTTGATATGATGTAGCATATACTTTGTAATATTATTCATTTATTAATAAAAGAATTACTTTATTTAAAAGCATTTTCTTTATTCACATTGCGTTGTTGATTTAATTATATTAAACTCATAGTTTTGAACAATACTTTTAGAATCATGATGATGATCATGCTAATGAGATCTAAATTTTGTCTGAATTTTACTTTTTAAAAAGCACTGTGGCCCAATTGCATATTTTTAAAGTTTAGTGGGCAAATGTTTATAAGTCGACGATCACAGTGGGATAAAGGTGTTTTTTGCCGAATTTGAACCAAGATTCGAAAAGTGAACAAATGAATTTGAACCAAGACCGGCCTCTTCGGCTCTAGAGAGGACGTTGATTTTCAGTCCTAGGGTTTCGTAGAGGTGATGAAGAGAGACTGAGGAGTACTGGGTGTTTAAGACGGTCAAGGGTGAGGAAGCGACCGGTGACGGGGTCAACACTAACGATGAGGAGTTTGAAGAAGTTGGTTCCCAGATCTACAGTGGCAATTTGAGCATATGTTTTGGGTTGAAGATGAATAACAGGAGAGAGAAAGAAAAAGAAAAAAAATACATATTTAGTAATTGGAAAAAATCCACCTTTGAGCCATATCAGTATTTTAGTTGTCTTTTTTTTAAAAAAATCCACGTAAGAAATTTTAACAATTTATTTGACGTCCGTCTTATAAATTGGACAAAATGGCCCAATTAAAAGCGCTTAATAAGCTCGGTGGGCCAATTCAATTTTTTTAAAGTTTAGTGGGGTAATGCTGACAATTCGATAACCACGATGGGGGGGGGGGGGTAAGGTCCTTTTTGTCCTTAATGAAATTATAAAGGAAAAAAGGCATACAATGTAACACCCCAGTCCCACATCAAAAGGAAGGGAAAAAATTTATCTGCATATAAGGAAATAAGTTACTACCAATAGTACATTTAAGTCATGATGTGACGCCCCCAAAATAGGTATACATCACCCATCTTGAGTCGCCAAATACATGGTACAAAATTCAAATACAAGCTGTAAGTAAAAATACGACAAAACATAAGCGAGAGTTTTAATACGAATATTGTCTGCTAGGCGATATTCAAACTCAAATGAAGTCCTCAATACATTTATTATCACACTATTTCATAGAATAGTGAGGACTACTAATCTGCAAACATTTGGACCATCAAACTGGTTCCTCATTAGTCCATTTCGTTCTCATTTCACGAAGAGAACAATGAAAGGTGAGCTCAACTAGCCCGATGAAAATATTATGACTAAGATAATGCGAGAATAATTTATCGTTAGCCTTGAGCGATGTTAAACGATAAAATATAACAAACATCAAGTTTAAGCTGCGGTGAACAATAAATCCATTAGAAGAGTCAGTAGAGCATAAAATCTACTATCTTACATGATTTAAAAGGTTTATAATCAATTTTATCATTTGAGACTCGACAATAAATAATCCACATCATCGAATTACCGCTTGTACTTACTGACCAAGGATATTCGTTAGTATCGTGACCACAAATTATCCATACCTTCTACGGCCGAGGATATTCGTGTATTCATCGATGGTCATGATCATGCCAACAACTATCCATCGATACACTACTGGCCGATGAGGACTTTTACCACATCATTTGTAACATTACGGTCATGATTATCTTAAGAATAATCCTCAGTCATAATCATACCAAGTTCATCATGCCTTATAGGCCACAAATGACTTTCCACATAATATAAACATGAGGATGATGACATGATATAAAGAATTCAATAAAATAAGTTCAAGGATAAATTTTTAAAGATTTATAATTTAATTTATCCGAAATCAATAACGTCCAAATTGTCGACATGATCTTTGCTTTGTGGAGTAAAATTCAAGAATAATATTGTCTAAAAATAATTTGGATGAAAAGCGAATCAATTTTATCATGAATAGTACCGGGTGAATAGTACTCGAGTGAATAGTATCCAAGTGAATAGTACTTGAGAATAGTAACCCAGTGAATAGTACTCAAAGCATGAAAAAGTTAAAACTTATTAAGAATGCTCGAAATAATATTTTCATAAAAAATCTTTGGATAAAGTGCAAATATCAATGATATTCTACTAATTTCATGGAGTTTAGAAGCGAAACTTTAACAAAAGCGAGTATAGAATTGAAATCTGAAGCGAAATAATATTACTTACATCTACAAAGTATGGAAGAAAATATTATTTCAATGAATATTGAACAAAAATAACATCCACTTACCTTGAAAGGAAGAGTATTCCAAGCGGTATAAGCGGGGATATTCTTGAAGAAAACTTATCTTTATTTTTCTACGCTCGAAAGGTTTCTAAAACTTGAAAGAAATAAACGATATTATAGAAATAAAATTCTCTGATTCTGGTGTATTTTCAATTCTAACTAAACATCCTATTTATAGGAGAATGGAAAGGATATTATACAATAAAATATTCTAATAAAATGAAAACTTTTAAATAAAATATAATATATATTATATATAAATATAACATATGTTCAATTCATATTCACGGGAGTTATTCCCGTGATCACCTGTCCATTTCATATATTATATATATATATATATATTATCACATTCATAACACACTATTTTGAAAAATGAGTAGGTGGGGGTCTATAAAATATGCCAAAATTTACAACAAATACTTCATAAAAAAATCCCCTCAATATTTTTAACAACATATATCATCATTATTATAATTCACAATATTTAACAACCGGTCGTTTCCGAGAAATAGGGGCTTTCGATAAGGATTTCTCCTGTTAGTAGCCTTGATTAGGTGACGAACCTCTCCTCGATTGTGAACTTACAGACATCGTCGATATTGCGAATAATAATATTAATAACTTTGTCGTCTCGATTAGTGATTTAATAATATAAAATATTATGCGAGATGATCTTGTGATAATAATTGAATCGATATGATCGACAATTCTTGTGATAATTGAGTATAAGCGAGTGACTTCTTACATAAGCATCGATAATCAATCTGGTGTCTTCTTATGCGACCACAGCGTTTTCTTTATACTTTTAACAGGTTAATTCAACGATTAACGGTAAAACTTCCGCGTAGTTATTTTCTTAAAAGATATTTACGTCATTTTCTAATTAAATGATACTTGGTTGTGGGGTCCACTGATGATTGTCTTTATCGTCTGAATATCCTTGACCCGATCGAATATTATATAACAACTTAACTTACTTTGCAAAATTTATAAATATTACCCACACTTTAATATTATAACAAATCAACACCATAATTATTCAAAATGATATTTATAGAAAAATTCATCTTTATTCATAAAAGTTGGGGTTTTACACATGACCTTTTGGGGGAGCCTGTGGTGGGCTATGATGACCCAAGAAAATACTATTGGGCCAATAATTTAAGGCCTTATTTGGATGGATTTGATTCGATTTGGACTTGGAATTTGACTCGAGATTTATTTCGGACTCAGGATTTGACTCGGGTTGTTACATATGGTATCAGAGTCAGGTTCTTGAAAGCTCGGGTCGCTGGTGGTATTATCCCACAATGGAGAAGATGGAGGTATCGAAAGATAAGGTGTTTGCATATAAGAAAATAAGTTACTACTTTTGGGGAAGCCTATGGTGGGCTACGATGACCGAAATTGATGATGTGTATTACACAATAGAGAAGATGGAGGTATCGAAAGATAGGGTGTTTGGATAGTTTATTATGTTTTCTTACCATTTTGTCCTATTTAATCTTCACCAAAAAACAATTGGAAGGCGACCTGACCTGGCCATTCTACACATTGAGGAAGAGTCCACTTCTCCACTTTCGTCCTCCATCTCCCGGCGGTGTCTGAGATCTTCTTGAAAACTCTCACCGAAAAAACTATCACCTTGGAGGTGGAGAGTTCCGACACGATCGACAACGTTAAGGCCAAGATCCAGGACAAGGATGCAAGAGATGGTAGATTTCGAAGATGGGTGGCAAAAAAGAAGAAGATTTTGACAACAATGAATCTAGGGTTTTGAAGATAGAGGTGGGTTTGCTTATGCCGGGTGTACGGTGGTGGGTGATCGGGGGTGGGGGAGATGGTGGGAAACATGGTTGCTGGTGATGGTTGTGGAGATGTTAAAGGCGAATGGTTGCAGTATCTTTTAATTTTAATATCTATTTTTATGTTAGTTTAGTGTTGTCTGTTTTATTTAGTTGTTTATGCTTTGAATATGCTTATTATTATTTTGCCGTTTTAATTAATTAAAATGACATCAAAAAAAATTGAAAAATAAATTTTTTTTTTTGACACATCAACACTAAAATGCCACATGTTAAAGTCATGTCATCAATTTATGATGTGACAACTTTAATTGAATCAAAGTAAAAAAAATTGGTAGTTTAATAATTAAAAAAATTAAAAGGGTAATCACCTAAATGAAAAAAGATCAAAAGTTTAGGATAGTAATTTATAATTAACTATTTAAGCCATAAATAAATAGTCTTCTTGAGATAAATGTGTTTGAATAAAATTGCAAAACATATATGTATATGAGATATGATAAAATTATAAGGAAGCACCACTTATTACATATTAATATAAAAAAATACCATTAATATTTTATCATTTTTCATATAAATATAGCCTTATTTTCGAACATCAAAACTAACATAATTTTGATAGAATAATTTTTTGAATATAATTCCGTCGAAAAGAAGCTACTCTCTCCGTTCCTTAATATATGTCGTTTTAGAGTTGTGCACACGTATTAAGGAAATGATTGTATAACATTAACTATAATATCAATTGTCTATATTGGAAGAAGAGATTGTTATTTATTGGACAGAAAATAATGAGAGAACCAAAGTTATATTTAATACTTACGATAATATTGAAAACTAAGCAATTAATGTTACTTGAAATTCAAATTTATAGTATTGTCTCTAGAATTCGGTCAAAATTATACTAACCTCTCCGGAAAGAGCACTAACATGGACGAAGTTTTTGTCAGTTACGTTATTTTCGAAGGAATAATGTCGACGAAGTTTTTGTCGAAAATATCCTCATTTAGGTCAAAACATTTCTGACGAAATTTCATTGTTCATTTCCAACTTTTCCTCTCTATATTCCCTGCAGTGGCGACGCTCATATCTTTCTTCATCTCCTTCTCACCTCCTTTCTCCGGCGGGGACACCCCTCCGTCATCTCTCTCTCTCGGCGACCTCTTTTTTACGGTGGCGCGGCTTGTGGCGCCCCAAAGCAGTATACATCACCCATCTTGAGTCGCCAAATACATGGTACAAAATTCAAATACAACTTAATTATACAACGGTCGTGTAAAATACGACAAAATATAATCTAAGAGTTTTAATAAGAATATTGTCATCTAGACAATATCCACACTCAATGGAGTCCGTATTACATTTATTGTTACACTATTTAACGAGAATAGTGAGGACTACTAATCTTTATCATCTGAATGATCACTTCGTTCCCATTAGTCCCATTCGTTCTCATTTCACGAAGAAGCGTGAAAGAAAGAAAGCGAGCTCAACTAGCCCGATAATAAATATTATGACTAAGATAATGCGAGAATAAATTATCATTAGTCTTCAAAATGTTAAAGCGATAAAATACAATAGACATCAAGTTTAATTCTTTGCGAATAAGCAATCCATTAGAAGAGTCAAGTAGAGCATGATATTTACTATCTTACATGATTTAAAATATTTTCATCAATTTTTATCATTTGAGACTCGGCAATAAATAAACCACATCATCGAGTCATCCATG
The DNA here is from genome assembly GCA_020205605.1 of Panax ginseng. Classification (NCBI taxonomy): domain Eukaryota; kingdom Viridiplantae; phylum Streptophyta; class Magnoliopsida; order Apiales; family Araliaceae; genus Panax; species Panax ginseng. The sequence continues at coordinate 34,943,389 of CM035132.1, forward strand.
CACTTCTGGGCGAGGATATTCATTAAATCATCAATGGTCATGACTATCTACTTAGAATAATCCACAGGTCATAATCATACCAAAAATTATCCATCGATGCACTTCTACGACCGCAGGGACTTTTACCACATCATTTATAACATTACGGTCATGATTATACCGAATGATCCTGGTCATAATCATACCAAGTCCATCTATGCACGTAAGCCAAAGATGACTTTTATCACAATATAAGCACGAGGATGATGATAATGATATAAGCATTAATTAAACGAAAACAAGGATAAATATTAAAGACTTTAAATTTATCCAAATATTATCAATCACTTAATAAACTCATCATCTAATATTATTAATATTATAACAATATTTTAATCACTTCTTAAACTTATAAATAATTTATTTCAATTGTTTACACTTTACCAAATAATGCATTTAATCATTCAAAAATGCCATACTCATAAGATTTCATCACCAATGAACAAATCCCTCATCAAAAATCTGCATATACCCTATATAGGATTCCCAAGCCATAAAATCCTATTTTTTAATTTTGTTACTTCACATAACATATTTAATTCATTTACTCATAACTAGTTCATTTTCATGAAAAATACCAAATCAGTCCCAAAAATATTTCTTTTATAGTATTTAGCAGAATATAATCCCATATTAAACATATATTTTTCTCGAAATTTTTAAAATTCATTTACTATTTTTTATATGGCCAAAACTGCCTAATATTTAGATATTTATCATAAATTGTACTTTTGTCCAAAAATTCCAAAATTCTGAGGTATACTTACATTATATACATGTACTTCCAATAAAAATTTCACCAATTTTGAAGTTAACCACAAAGCGTTATAAGGGTTTACTTTTAAAATAGTATTTTCCCATAAAATCCATAACTCTTAATCTATACATCCAAAATTTGCCATTTTGGACACAATCTAGAAAACTCATCAAATTATCATTTAAAATTTTTCCAAAATTTTGAGGTCGAAAAAATTATGAAATCGCCTGGCGAAAACCCTTTTGAATGAAAATACTATTCATATGAATACAAAGGATCATTCACCATGCATCTTTGTAATCCACATAGATAGGTTATTCTCTGCGAATAATAAAAAATGGAATAACGAAAAGAATTCACCATGCATGCGATAGGCCGCATGCAGACGAGGTTATTCTCAATAGAATAATAAAGAATGGAACGAATTAAATGCATAAACCTTGCAGACGGGATATTCCAAAAGAATAATAAAGAATGGAACTAGGTCAATACGTAAACCGCATGCAGACGAGATATTCAAATGAATAATAAAGAATGGAATAACAACGAAATTGACGAGCATCACGATAGGCCGCCTGATGATGAGTTATTCCAACGAGAATAATAAAAAATGGAACCAGGTCACAATGTAATATGCGCACGAACGAGGATATTCAACGAGAATAATAAAGAATGGAATAATAGAAGAATTTCATCATGTATGCGATTACTTAGCATGACGCAGTTATTCAAACATAATAATAAGGAATGGAATAACAATAACTCTCTTTATGAATATGAAAGAAATAATACCCCTTACCTTAGAAGAAACTGGATATTGGAATAGTGAGGTAGCAGACTTCTCTTCTTATTTCTCTCTATAATTTCTCTCTATAATAATTACTCTAAAGCTTTAGTGAATTGGTGAGAAATGAAGGAAGAATGAGCTTATTTATAGGAAAATATAGTTTCGATAATTGTACGTTATGGGGCTCAAAATATTCACAAGACTGATACCTCAAACTTTTCTTTCATTTTTAATTTAGTCCTGCAAGTATTATCAAACTTGCACCACCTCCGCTAATAGTAAATAATGTGAATCAATAGTTCAATCATGTGAATCAATAGTTATAATCATGTGAAAATATGAATTACAGTATAGTACCTCCATCTATACCTCCATTTTTAACTTAGTCATGCAAGTATTAACAATCTTGTACCAACTCCCCTAATAGTACAAGAATGTGATTCAATAGTACACACATGTGAACAAATAGTTATATAAACATGTGAATTAGTAGCAATTAATTGCTCATTTATCCGATTAATTACCTGATTTATCAATATAATCCCCAGACATCAATTTTTATCGGAATAAATGTCAATTTTCACTAACACTAATAATTCCAACACAATGGAACTATCAATTTCATCTTTAATCAACACAATCTTATTCATCATTAATATTATAATTCACAATATTTAACAACCAGGTCGTTCCCAGGAAAGAGGGGGCTTTTCGATAAGGATTTCTCATTATTGGCGCTCAATTAGGTGACTAAACCTCTCCTTGACAGAACTTCTAGACATTGTCAATATTGAAAATAATAATATGAATAACTTTGTCGTCTCAATTATCGATTTAATAATATAAAATATTATGCAGATGATACTGTGATAATAATTGAATCAATAATATGAGAGAGATATGATGTATCAATTCTTTGTAGCAATAATTAAGTATAATTGAGTCACTTCTTACGTAAGCATCAATAATCAATACTGGTGTCTTCTTATGCGACCACGCGTATTCTTTATACTTTTACTACTAGAGTAGTTCAACGGTTTTAACGGTAACACTTTCGTAGTTATTTTTATAGAAAGATAATTACATCATTTTCTTTTACGACAATACTTACATTGTGGGGTCCACAAATTATTGTGTAATAAATCGTCGCGAATATTCCCAAACAAAAGAATATTCCCCGACCAAACGAATATTTTATAACAACTTGCATTCTTTGCAAAATTTATAAATATTACCCACAACTATAACATTATATCAAATCCACACCATAATATTCAAAAAAAATATTTCGAGAAATTTAAATCTTTATTCATAAAATTTGGGGTCTCACAATCTCCCCTCCTTATGAAATTTCGCCCTCGAAATTTACGTACGTACCTGGTATACCGAAGAGATGAGGATACCTTGACTTCATTTCAGATTCTAACTCTTGAGGTATAACCTTTGAGTGTTGAATACGATCCTTCTTATCCAAGATTTTAACACGTATATCCTCATACATTAAATCTTCTACTATCTCGTCTAGTTTTAATTTAATAATGTGGTTCGGTTCATCCATATATTTACGTAACATCGATACGTGAAAAATGTTATGAACACGCAACATATTTGGCGGTAAAACGAGTCTATAGGCTACAGTTCCTACTCGATCAAGGATTTCAAATGGGCCAATAAAATTGAGGGTTGAGATTTCCTCTCTTCATCGATTCTTGCTTCTAGAATAACGCCCTCTTGAACCTTCTTCTTCATATTCATCAGCTCTGAGTATGTAGCTTTCATGGCTTTAACTTTATCGATTAAAGTCGATTATAATCATATATTCGCTATCTTCACGTGGGTCTCTAGAGTCTTTAACTCTATCTTCATCATTTGTAAGTTATCTGAAATGGGTTTTGTGTTAACAACGTCACACTAAATGGCGTATATGATCTTCTACTCAACGCTCGTCACTTACCACGTTCGCTTCTTCCACAATGATATTGAATGGTATGATCGTAATATTCAACAGCTCGAGCCAACGTCTTTGGTGCATAATACGTTCGTTTTGGTTGAAGAAATATTTAAGGGTTTTAGAAATGGGTTTTGTATTGGGGTCAATACAAAATTTGATTTCACGCTACGGGGGTAGGCCAAAAGTCTTGAAATAAATCGTCGGAAATTTATTAATGATAGAAATATCATTTAAAAAGCGTGAATCTCATCCAAGACTTGGATAACACATGAAATAAAGGTTTCCCTAACGAAGTTTCAATCGATAAGTCAAAGTCTAACTTCTGCAGAGTTAAATTTAAGCGTTGGTATGACGAGAGAGATAAAATAATGGGTAGAAACGGTATCTAATAAGGTATAGACTTATGAAGAATTTATAATTAACTAACCCGTGCTAACCCGTTGGGGTCACTCTCTTTTTGAGAAGTCATGAAAAACTCTCTTCTGAAACCACCAGACTTTGTTTTGTCCATATCGCCTTTGGTGCCATAGTCCCAATTGGACTTGATTTATTTCTGAGACAAAATTGAGCTATGTGACCGTCTTTTCCACAACTAAAACATACCTTGGAAGGCGTAGGGCGGTTTGGTCTTATGTGTCCCTCCTCTCGCATCTCTGTAGCATCTAACGGCGGTCATTCTCCTTCCTTAGAATTTGTTCTTTGGTGTTTGTCTTTGCTTCTTAAGCGTCTTCCCATCATCGTTAAATCTTCTCTTCTTGAATTTTCCACTTCTATTATCTTGGCCATGATTACCACCGAAGTGGTTACCATTCTTGGCATGATAATTTCCCCCACGATGGTTATCATTGTTCCGATGGTCGTTGCCACCGGTACGATTATTATCGTGTTGTTGGTCGTTGCCTTTTGGTTGTGCTGACTCATTATCGCGTTCCAATAACTAAGTCCTATTCACAACATCTGAATATAAACAAAGTTTTTGAGAAATAAGGTATTGACGTATATTAGGTTTCAAACCTCTTAGAAACATTCGCGTCATTTGCTCCTCATTATCGACTAAATGGGATGGAAACCGGGATAACTCCGCAAATTTAGCCTCGTATTGCTTCACGGTCATATTTTTTTGCTCCAACTTGATTAACTCCACCTCCTTCATGTGACGAATACTTTCGGGAAATTATTTGTTGTTGAACAGCTCTTGGAACTTCTCCCAAGACATCTTAAGTGCGTCAGGCTAGGTACGTTTTACAGATTCCCACCAATAATCTGCCTCTTCACGCAACATAAAGGTGCCAAATGGAACCTTTTGCTCCTCTGAGCATCCCAAGACATCAAATATCTTGGTGATCTGCTTTAACCACGTCTCCACCTTAAGTGGTTCTGGCTTTCCGAAAAACTCCGGCGGTCCCAGCTTCTTGAACTACTTAGCAGTGACCAGCCGTGGGTTGCCATTGTTTTCACCTGTATTTTAAACTGGAGTCTCTCTCGCCTGATGTTGCATGAATTGCATAAAGCCTCTGAACATCTCATCGTTCATCATATGATTGGTGTTGTTATTTACCTGAGGATTATTGTCTTCCTGTTAGACATTATCCTGGGTATTGATCGTTGGTGACTCAACGGTCTCATGTGCTTCATTGCTGATCTCAACATTTTCAGATGCCATTTTCAAACACTATCACAAAACAAGGGTTAATTGACATATCACATATTATCCCTATACTCTGACCGACCAATTAAATACCAAATAAACTTAGGTAGGTCATACTAGCGAAGGAACTCCCCGTCTCTCCCCTCCTAGTTCTTGTCTCTCATCTCAGCTAGGGATCATATCCCTAAGCTTTGATACCAACTGTGACGCCCCCAAAACATGTATACATCACTCATCTTGAGTCGCCAAATACATGGTACAAAATTCAAATACAACTTAATTATACAACAATCCTGTAAAATACGACAAAACATAATCTAAGAGTTTAAATAAGAATATTGTCATCTAGACAATATCTACACTCAATGGAGTCCTCATTATATTTATTGTCACACTATTTAACAGAATAGTGAGGACTACTAATGCTATCATCTGGACCGTCACTCCATTCCCATTATTCTTTCGCCACGTCTCATTTCCTCAAGAGAACGGTGAAAGAAAGGGTGAGCTCAACTAGCCCAGTAATAAATATTATGACTAAGATAATGCAGAATAAATTATCACTAGTCTTCAACAATGTTAAACTGATAAAATACAATAGACATCAAGTTTAACTGCTACGAAATAAGCAATCCATTAGAAGAGTCAAGTAGAGCATGATATTTACTATCTTCATGATTTAAAATGTTTTCATCAATTTTTATCATTGAGACTCGACAATAAATAAACCACATCATCGAGTCATCCTCGCACTATGGGCGAGGATATTCATTAAATCATCAATGGTCATGACTATCTTAGAATAATCCACGGTCATAATCATACCAAAAATTGTCCATCAATACACTCACAGCCACCGAGGGACTTTTACCACATCATTTATAACATTACAGGTCATGATTATACCGAATGATTCCTGATTATAATCATACCAAGTCCATCTATGCACGTAAGCCAAAGATGACTTTCATCACAATATAAGCACGAGGATGATGAGAATGATATAAGCATTAATCAAACGAAAACAAGGATAAATATTAAAGACTTTAAATTTATCCAAATATTATCAATCACTTAATAAACTCATAATCTAATATTATTAATATTATAACAATATTTTAATCACTTATTAAACTTATAAACAATTTATTTCAATTGTTTACACTTTACCAAATAATACATTTAATTATTCAAAAATGCCATACTAATAAGATTTTATCACCAATGATTAAATCCCTCATCAAAAATCTTCATATACCCTATATAGGATTCCCAAGCCATAAAATCCTATTTTCCAATTTTATTCTTGCACATAACATATTTAATTCATTTACTCATAACTAGTTCATTTTCATGAAAATATCAAATCAGGTCCAAAAATATTTCTTTTATGGGATTTAGCGAATATAGTCCCATATTGAACATATATTTTTTCTAAATTTTAAAAATTCATTTATATTTTTTCATATATGCCAAAAGCGTTGAATATTTAGACATTTATCATAAATTGTACTTTTGTCCAAAAATTCCAAAATTTACAGGGTATACTCCTATTATGTACATGTACTCCCAATAAAAATTTCACCAATTTTGGAGTTAACCACAAAGAGTTATAAGGCTTTTTCCATAAAATTCATAACTCTTAATCTATACATCCAAAAATCGCCATTTTTGGACACAATCTAGAAAACTCATCAAATTATCATTTAAAATTTTTCCAGAATTTTTGAGAGTCAGAAAAATTATGAAACTGCCCCTGGCAGAAACCCCCTTTGAATGAAAATACTATTCATATGAATACAAAGGATCATTCACCATGCATGCGGTAATCCACATAGACAGGTTATTTCTACAGAATAATAAAGAATGGAATAACAGAAGAATTCACCATGCATGCGATAGACCGCACACACAAGTTATTCTCAACATAATAATAAAGAATAGAACCAGGTCATGCGTAAACCGCACAAACAGGATATTCCAATAGAATAATAAAGAATGGAACCAGGTCATGCGTAAACTGCACAGAAAGGATATTCCAACAGAATAATAAAGAATGGAATAACAACATAAGTCACCAGGCATGCGATAGACCACACAGACAGATTATTCCAACAGAATAATAAAGAATGGAACCAGTCACGTGCGTAATCACATGCAGACAAGATATTCAAATGTAATAATAAAGAATGGAATAATAGAAGAATTTCACTACGTATGCAGTACTTCGCATAGACAGGTTATTCCAACATAATAATAAGGATTGGAAATATGCACCACCTCCGCTAATAGTAAATAATGTGAATCAATAGTTCAATCATGTGAATCAATAGTTATAATCATGTGAAAATATGAATTACAGTATAGTACCTCCATCTATACCTCTATTTTTAACTTAGTCATGCAAGTATTATCAATCTTGCACCAACTCCCCTAATAGTACAAGAATGTGATTCAATAGTACACACATGTGAACAAATACTTATATAAGCAGGTGAATTAGTAGCAATTAATTGCTCATTTATCCGATTAATTATCCGATTTATCAATATAACCCCAGACATCAATTATCATTGGAATAAATGTCAATTTTCACTAACACTAATAATTTCAACATAATGGAATTATCAATTTCATCTTTAATCAACACAATCTTATTCATCATTAATATTATAATTCACAATATTTAACAACCAAAGTTGTTCCCGGAAAGAGGGGCTTTAGATAAGGATTTCTCCTTATTGGCGCCGCATTAGGTGACCAAACCTCTCCTCGATGTAACTTACTAGACATTGTCAATATTGCATAATAATATGAATAACTTTGCCGTCTCAATTATCGATTTAATAATATAAAATATTATGCGATGATAATCTTGACAATAATTGAATCAATAATATAAGAGATATGATGCAACAATTCTTCGTAGCAATAATTGAGTATAATCGAGTCACTTCTTACGTAAGCATCAATAATCAATCTTGTGTCTTTACTTTATGCAACCACGCGTATTACTGTACTTTTACTACCGAGTAGTTCAACAGTTTTAACAGTAACACTTTCGCCGTTATTTTTATAAAAAGATAATTTTGCCGTTTTCTTACTACGACAATACTTCTGTTATGAGGTCCATCAATGATTTTGCCTTCGTACGGATATTCCCCGACAAAAAGAATATTCTCCGACCAAACGAATATTTTATAACAACTTGCATACTTTGCAAAATTTATAAATATTACCCATAACTATAACATTATATCAAATCCACACCATAATATTCAAAAAAAATATTTCAAAAAATTTAAATCTTTATTCATAAAATTTGGGATCTTACAGCGCTTCTCTGGATCATTAGGGATCATTAGGGCAGTTGTGGCGTAGCCCTAAACCAATCTCGTCGCGGCCTTCGTCCTCCTTTAGCGAAGCCACAGTAGTACTCTACTACTATACCATCTCTCAATTTTCAGATCACTCAACTTTCTCCAGGTAATTTTCATTCTTTCCTTTTACAATTGGTTGTATTTTTATTTAATATTGAAAAAGTAGATTTTGGCTCTGTTTTTGCAGAATTGTATACATTGTGTAATTAGTGTGTGGATTGGTTTGAATTACTTTGTAGATTTTAAAGTTGCCATGAAAAAGATTAATTTGTGGATTGTGTAATCAATATTATATTGTGAGTATTCACTTAATTAGATGTTGCGGATTAAAAAAAACACTTAATTAGATAATCTGGATTAGTTTTTGGATTCATTTGAATTATATATTGAAAAGTACAATTTTGAATTACTTTATGGATTGATTTCTGATTATCAGTAGTTGTTCATAATATGAGTAGGATGTTGTTTATTTCTGGGTTTTTGATTATCAATAGCATGTTTGATTTCAACATGGTCTTTTTGCAAGATGAAATGTAATAGGCTTTACCATAATTTTGATTGCGGATGTTGTGGCTATTTCCCACGGAATTTCCTTGGTATTAGGTAAGATAATAAAATAGAGTTCTTTCTATGCAGACAGGATTATGGGACAGGTATATTAGACAGGAGCTGTATTTAATTTTCATTTATTTATAATTTTACCCCTATTGAGAGTCAAAATATAAATAAATAAAAGTTAAATACACTCTTGTGCAGTATTTCTGTCCCATTTTCCTGTTTGCCTAGACTTTTTGAATAAAATAAGATGTTATAAATATAATAGTTTAAAAAGAACAAAAATTTTAAAATAAACTAAATAACATTTACTTAATTTTTCATTACTAAAAATATAAACTGCATTTACTTAGTTTGACCAAATAAATATAAATATAATATAATAAACTAAGTAGTATTTACTTAGTTTTATACTTCTAAAATAAAATAAAAATAATAATTCAAAAAAATATAATAAATTAAACTAAAATTAAATAATAGAATATAATATAAAAGAAAAGAAAATAGAATAAAATTAAATTGTATAACATAAAAGAAAATAAAATTACTTAAAATATAATAAATTTTGAAATATAATAAATTAAATTAAAAAATATAAAATATAAAATAAATTAATATAAAATGTAATAAAATAAAATAAACTAAAATATAACAAAACAAAATAATATAACATAATATATTATATAACATCATATAAGAAAGTGAACTAAATAGTATTTGCTTAGGTTCCACTACTAAATAAAAAAATACATATATATATATATAAATATATATATATATATATATATTACAATAAAATAAATAAATAAAATAACAAAATAAACTAAGTACGTAGCATTTACTTAGTTTTCTACTGCTAAAATAAGTTAAATACTTTTGCATGTAGTTTACTTAGGAATTTATAAACTCGTTCAACATTCACTCATTATGAGTGAATGCCGAACAGTTCTGTTCCGGGATGTTATGTCTCTCACTTAGGTCGACACCAACTACTTGAGTACGTTTTTTCTATTTTGAGGACTTTTCGGCGGGTATCTCCACATGTTCTCTGAGTGCATATTTATACTAAGTTGTTTTGATCTATTTCATGTACTTGGAGACCATGGGGATGTGCTAAATGTGATCAAAATATTGGCACTATGAGGAGACGCATTCAGGAATGAGATAAAAGTTTGACTCCTTTAGACTGACGTTGAAGATATGTAGGATTCATGCATAGACCTAATGTTCTAAAAGGCAAGAGGCGGGCGGCAGGGGGGCTAGCGCATAGGGGGTCTGGGTGAGATTTTTTATTTCAAGTCAATTTTAATATTTTATCTTACATTTATCCAAATAAAACAATAATATAAAGCAAAACAATCTATAATAAAGATAATAAAAACCTTTGCTTAAATTTCAAACACATCCATATTGTTAATATCGAAGTTCAAACACAAACATTCAATTGTTCAAAGTTCAAACATATTTTTAACGTTTTAGTTTTATTCATAAACAAGATTAGTATTAAGTAATAAAATTTAAAATTTCAAGAATTTAATTCAATATTAAACTTAAGAAACTAAACATAAATTTAAGAATTAAACTAAATATTACAAATGTATCATCATTTATATAATTTGAAGCTGATACAAGTTCAATAAATTAATACTATTATAAAATTTTCCATTTTGACTTGATATTGTTCACTTCTTTTTGTGAATTGATATGTTACAACCTGTATTATGAATATGGTAAATCATTAGAAAAATAAATATAACAAGATCTAGTTTGGGTAATTATTAAAATTAAAAAAACTCTCCGCCTAGACCCTGCCTAGGTCTCACCCAATTTACTGGAAGAATTTTTTTGTCGCCTTGGGCCTGGGTGGGAGACACAGGCGCTGGCGAGAGGTACTGCAAGGGCGCTAGGCGCTTAGCGCTATAAAGGTGGTGTTGGCGCTTAGGTGGGATTTTAGAACACTACATAAAGCGCATATGCTAACCCTAGTCTGATTGTGCCTTTTGTTCAATTAAACCTAATGGGAGGGAATTAGTTACTGAATACCGTGATGGTGTGTGCAAATGAACATGCTGATGATCCGAACAAAAAGATGAGATGTCTGTGTGTCAAGTGTAAAAATTTGATTTGAAAAATAGTTGACGACATCAAATTTGACTTGATTTCACTTAAGTTTGTCGATGGGTATTTCGTATTGATTTATCATGGGGAATCAGCTGAGGTGAGGGACTTGAATGAATCGACATTATTCAATTATGACGTTGTTGTAAGATTTTGAGTCTAATTATTATGGACGTTTAGAAGAAGTGGCTGTGCTCAATTATCCTATGGGTAAAAAGGTAGTTACATTTTAGGGTCACTAGTTTGATACTGACAAGGGTGTTAAAGTTGACCGTAATCGAATTATCAAAATAAACATTAAATCAAAGTTGCAGTCTGATGACGTATTCGTGTTAGCCAATTTAGCCTATTCATCGATAATTAATCGGTCCGTACTGGACTGATTACCGAATTTACCCAAAATTGGGTATCGATACTAGTACCGGTATACCGAACGGGTTAGTCGGTTCGGTATCACCACTATACCAATTTTTATCTCATTGTACCAGTTTCCATTCTTTTGCAACCTTTGTTTGTCATTGTTCCTTGAAGAACTGAAACCACCAATTAAAGAGAACATAGTATATCAATCATATAATACTTGAAAGTATGCCTGCAAAACTGGTCTACAGTGTTGGTTCATATAGAAAAGTCAAAACTCCTTTATACTCCTGAAGTTCATATGTGACGCCCCCAAAATAGGTATACATCACCCATCTTGATTCGCCAAATAAATGGTACAAATACAAATAAAAAACTTAATTATACAACTGTCGTGTAAAATACGACAAACCATAACTGAGATTTTAAACAGGGATATTGCCTTTTAGACAATATCCATTCTCAAATAGAGTTCTCGTTATATTTATTATCACACTATTTAATAGAATAGTGAGGACTACTAGATAATACTATCATCCGGACCATCACTCCATTCCCCGATTAAATCCCGCCACGTTACCATTTCACAGAAAACGGTGAAAGAAAGAGTGAGCTCAACTAGCCCAAAAAGAATTATTATGACTAAGATAATACGAATAAATTATCATTAGTCTTCAACAATGTTAAACCGATAAAATACAATAGACATCAAGTTTAATCTGCGGCGGACATCTGATCCATTAAAAAGAGTCAAGTAGAGAATAAAATCTACTATCTTTTATGATTTAAAAATGTTTTTCATCACTTTTATCACTGAGACTAAGCTTAATAAATAATCCACATCATCCCTGCACTACGGCCAAGGATATTCAGTAGGGTCACGACCACAAATTCCATGCACTACGGGTCAAGGATATTTATGTATTCATCAATGGTCATGATCATGCCAACAATCATCCCATCAATGCACTTCACGGACCAATGAGGACTTTTATCACATCATTTGTAACATTACGGTCATGATTACACCAAATAATCCACAGTCATAATTATACCAAGTCCATCTATGCCTTACAGAATGACGATGACTTTCAAAAAATATAAAACATGAGGATGATGACAATGATATAAGAATTCAATAAAACAAGTTCAAGAATTAAGTTATTCAGAACTAATAACGTCCCAAATTGTCAACATGATCTTTGCTTTGTAGAGTATAATTCAAGAATGCTCGGAAGAATATTTCCATGAAAAATCTTTGGATGAAGCGTAAATATCAAGGATATTCCACTAATTTCATGGAGTATAGAAGTCAAAATTTTAACCAACCGAGTATAATAACGAATGGAATAACAAAAGAAATCACCATGGATGCGATGATTGCATGTGCAAAGTTATTCCAATGAATAATAATAACGAAACCGAATCGGGTAAAATTCACACACAGCGAGAATGTTGTTGCAGCAGAATAATAAGTAATGGAACCAGTGTCTCAGCGTAAAACACATGCATGTGATATTAAAGCGAATAATAAATAAAGATTTTAAACCAGTCCGATGTAAAACACACGCATGTAATATTCCAACGAATAATAATAAAAAGATTTTAACCGGTCCTGTAAAACACACTACAGACATGATGTTCCAAATGAATAATAAAGATGAATAATAGAAGAATGTCACCAAGTAAAGGGTAGGCCAGCAGATACGAGTTATTCCAACAGAAAAATAAAGAAATAGAATAATAGAAGTTCTCTTCTTGAATACAAAAGAATAATATCCCTTACCGTAAAAGAACTGAATATAAGAGTAGTTAAATAGCAGAAATCTTTTCTTCTTTTTCTCTATAATTTTCTCTCTATAGAGTTTCAGCGAATTCATAAGAAATAATGAAGGAAGGAATGAGCTTCTATTTATAGGAGAATGGAAGTGTACTGTACAAGGAAAAATAATTCTGCAGATTTATTTCTTCAACCAAATACAATAAAGTCAATCAACTAACCAATAAAATCACAACAAAAATTAAAATATAATACATATATATAAACACATGTTTTTAACTTATATATATCAATATTATATATACACCACTTAATTTTTCTCCCCCATAACCAACATCAATCCCCCACCCACCCAATAATCAAATTCACTACACTCTTACACATCACTATCACACTACTACTTTTCCACCATTTTTCACTCACACACATCACACACCTATCACTTTCACATATCGTTTTCTTCCACTATATACTCAAAACACACATATACTTCCATACGTATACTCTTCCATTTTCAAAATCATTTCCCAACACATATGGGCCCCACATGTGGCCCCCACCTTTAAATAATTTTCTACCGATTATTTTGAAAATGGGTAAATAGGAATCCATAAAATAAGCAAAACTTCATAAAAATCACCTTAATAATTTTTAACAACATTTATCATCTTTATTACAATTCACAATATTAATCGATGGCGCGCAATTAGGTGACCAAACCTCTCATTGACAGAACTTCTAGACATCATTAATATTGCAATTTATAATATTAATAACTCTGTCATTTCAATTATTGATTTAATAATATATAAAATATCGACAATAATTGAATCAAATAACGTGAGATACTATGCAACAATTACTATAGCAATAATTGAACAAAACCGGTGACTTCTCACGTAAGCATTAATAATCAATACTGGTGTACTTCTTATGCAACCACGCCAGACATCTGTACATTTACTACCGTAGTTCAACAACGATATTAATGAGTAAAACTTCCGTAGTTATTTTCAATAAAATATTTTTGTCGTTTTCTTAATCCGAATGAATAATTCCGTTAATAGAGGTCCACCAATGATTGTGCCGTCGTACGAATATTCCCCGACACAAAGAATATTCCCTGACCAATCGAATATAATACAACAACTTGCATACTTTGCAAAATTTATAAATACTACTCACAACTATAACATTATATCAAATCCACACCATAATATTCAAAAAAATATTTTGAGAAATTTAAATCTTTATTTATAAAATCTGGGGTCTCACATCATATCTCCAGCCAAATGAATCCAATTCAAAATTAATAACTTGTTAAAAAAACCCTAAATTAAATGTTTTATTTTCATTTATTTTTGCTTAGCAATCGCACATAATATTAAAAAAGGAAAGGAAGAGAACTAGTAATTTCACTCGCATATTCAGATTTTTAGCGATTCTCCGTTCAGCTTCTCTGACACACGAGAGCAACCGACTTTCCATAATCGTCACGGTAAGCTCCTTTCAAAAATCAAAATTCGCATCAATAAAAGAGATAAATTTGAAAATAAATACGAATAAAGGAAAGAAGGCCCGATCAAATGATGAAACAAATACTAGACTTACAATTACTTTATATCCAGGTTGGGATCTGTAAGAAAAGCTTCGGTGACACCGAGAATCGGGTCTTTTGAGGAGGGCTCCATGCTTCGCCACCATGAGGACATCGATCGCACTCCATAGGTCGAACTCGGACTGAGGAATTGTTTGGAAATTGCAGTTCGGAGCGCCATCTCTATCTTGTGAAATCGACGTATAGAAGAAACCTCTTGATTGTTATAGAAGAGAGAGAAATGGAAGAGTTTTTGACACTGGTACAGTGGCTCGGTTCGGTATATATTGAATGAGCCAAACCCCTTCCTACTCCCGGTATTGAAAATTCGTTGTTATACTGGTTCCTTGTACCGAACTCGAACCGACCGATTCGCTTTGACCAAAAATAAAAAAAATAAAAAAAGTTCCCACCCCTATAGCCAATCAAGCAACTCAAGTATACTACGTGCCTAATGTTGTCAATTCTAGAAACATCTGGTATACAATTGTCACAACAAAGACTTTGCATTTGATGGTAAGAGTCTTTTGGATGAACATGATGAGGCGTTGGAAAAAAATGTTAGCAACTCCAGCCAAAAGGCAAAGTTCTGAAGTTTCTCCACATAACGAAAATAAATAATGAATACATAGAAGAATTAAACATTTGAAGTTACAAGTGAAAGAAGAGAAAAATAATAAAACTTTGTAAAAGTTCCTTATCCGTCTGCTTCACTCAATCTTCTCACGTTACTCCTTCTGTGTTCATTAAAATCTCCGTGTATGGTCTTCTAATCCTTGTGAATAGGCATCTGAATACCGAACCATTTTTGTTTCCTGAGCCACAGTCGATGTTGGTCTATCCCCCACCAGATTCAAACAATGATGAGGAGGTCGAGCACAATGCTTGACCATTCAGGGAAATCCTCAACTCCTAACTTATTGCTATTTACACAATGAGGACATTTTGTTAAGTAGTTGCATGTTTATTTTAGTTTACTTGTGCATGTTTGGTGATATTTTGCATGTGCATGATAGTTTGTGCCTGTAAGTGCATTTTAAGTGCATCTTAGGATTGTGTTATGCATTTAGTTCATGAATCGAGTAGTAAATGGCTAGTTATCTAATTTTGGCCAATGATAAGACGTTATTGATAGTTGTGACTTGATTAAAATGGAAAACCAAAGCTAAGTGATACATTTTAAGTGTACCTGATTTTGGCCAATGATAAGACGTTATTGATAGTTTCTCTCTCCTTGAGGTCTTTCTCAAGTTTGTTAATCCTATCATTGGGTCCTTGAGCACCCAATGACCCGTTTCAGGAAGGGGTTGGATCAAGTGTAACCGTGTCAGGAAAAGAATCCTCTATTAATCAGTCGGTGTCATTAGGATATGATTAAGAAACTTGAGAAAGACCTTAAGGAGAAGAAGGAGAAACTAGTGAATAGGAAGAAGTGATTTGTAGCTTGTAATATTATGGTATTCCCAATGTGTTATAAGAATAAGGGAATTCTTCTGTGAAACTAATGATAATATATAAATCACTAGTTGCTTATGTACTTTTCCTTATGTGTATCTAGTGATATTATATAAGTCACTAGTCGAATATGTAACTTTCTATATGTGAAATACAAATTTTTGTTTGTTAAAATTGAATTATTTACTTATTGTACTTGTATTTATACTTAGTCTTTTGTTATCATTAAATAAATGGCACCACGAAGAAGACCACGAGCGGAAATCAGTGCCGAACAATTAGAGGCAAACTCAACTCAACAATTAGTGAACATTTTGTTAGAAGCTTTATAAGGGACGCCAGAGAACCCACCACCAGTCGAACCCAATACTCCAAAAGTTACTTTGTTCAAAGATTTTAAGTTAGTCGGACCTCTTGAATTTAAGGGAACCAATGAACCGATAAAAGTCAAACCTGGATCATCGAAATAGAGAAACTGTTTAAAGTGACCAAAGCGAATGATGAACAAAAAATTGACTTTTCCACGTTCTTTTTGAAAGAAGAAGTTAACCATTGGTGGGAAGCGAACAAAAATCGAGCTGGAGTAGAAATTATCTCGTGGGATAGATTTAAAGAATTTTTTTTTGAAAACTATTTTCCTGGCTCAATGAAAGATCGTATGGAAGTACAAATTTTCTAGGTTTGCACCACATCAGGTGGATTCCGAAGCTAGAAAGACCCGAAGGTTCGAAGAGGGATTGAAACCTCAAATTCAAAGTAAGATATCAGTATTCCAAGTTAAAACGTTCTCGGAGATTATTGAAAAAGCTATTATATTATAGCTGAAAAAGAGGGAGAGGCACTAATGAAATTTCACAAAGAGGAGGAATAACAATGGGGGAAAAGGAAATGCATGCGGAAACTACAATAATAACAAAAGAAAGTGGGATGCCACTTTTCCTAGTAACTCTAGAAAAAGGGGAAATAATTTCAACAACAACGTCAATAAGGGAGGAGTCTTCAAACACACTTAGGAATCCAGTTGAGTTTAAGTACAACATATCATCCATAAATAGATGGACAAAGTGAGAGAACCATTCAAACGTTAGAGGATATGTTGAGAACCTGTATTATGGTCTTCAAAGGAAGTTGGGAGGATCAGTTGCCTTTGGTAGAATTTGCTTACAACAACAGTTACCATGCCAGCATAGGAATGCCACCGTATGAAGCCTTGTACGGTAGAAAATGTAGAACACCTTTGTGCTGGGATAAAGTTGGGGAAAGATAAATGTTAGGACCCAAGATAGTTCAGCAAAGTACTGAGAAAAATTGAATTATATGAGAGAGATTGCAAGTATCTCAGGATTGACTGAAAAAGTATGCGGATCAACACAGAAAGCGACGAGAGTTTAATGTCGGGAGCCATGTATTCTTGAAAGTGTCCCCTTGGAAAGGCAAGATTTATTTTGGCAAAAAAAGAAAAATCGAGTCCATTCATTGGACCATTCCAGATAGGTGAGGTAGCCTATGAGGTAGCCCTACCTCCTGAGTTAGAAAACATTCATAATGTGTTTCACGTGTCCGTGCTATGACTATATAAACCTGATTATAAACACGTTATAAACTACAAACCTGTCCAGATCGAGAAATATTTATCTTATGTGGAAGTTCTTGTTCAGATAATTGATCGGAAAGAACAAGTGTTGCGAAATAAATTATTATCATCAGTTAAAGTGATCTGGAGGAATCAAAATATCGAAGAAGCTACGTGGGAGCTCGAGTATAAAATGCGATAAGATTTACCACATTTATTTTCGTATAATTTATATTAATTTCGAGGACGAAATTCTTATAAGAGGGAGTGAATGTAATAATCCAATCCCTAATAAGAATTATTAATAGAGATTTTGAATATTAATACATGTATTACTATATTTGTACTTGGAATTATGTGTATTTATATTATGTGATTAATATTAAGTGTTGTTATATGTTAATAAATGAGATATAACATTAGTAAATTTAATTATAAAAACATAATTTGAAAATCCTAAACTTAATTAGGAAACTTTAATCTAAAATTAGTAAACCCTAAGAGTCAAAACCTAAAAGATAAACCCTAAACCTTCTAGAAGCATGTGAAATGATTAAAATACCCTTAAATTCTCTGCCACATAAAGAAGAGGACGCAAAATTGATTATCTTTTCCTTTAAATAAAGAAAATAAAGAGATAAGATCAAATTTTTGTACACACAAACTAGATAAGGGTGAGCATCATTTGTAATTATCCCATGTGCATAAAATGAGAGATTTTTAACTTACAAACCAACCTCCTAGATTAACCACTTGTTGGATCAAAGCTTAGCTGGTAAGAAATGGTTTAAAGACTATAAAACCCTAACCTTACCCCTTCAATAAATAGCAAAGCTTCCCATTCACTAAATTCACAAAATATACACTAAATATCAGTCAAAAGTTGATCTATATCCAGTCCATAGCCATCAAAGATCAGAATCAGAGAGAGAATTGAAAGTTTGCTCAAAAAGGTAAAAACCTAATTGAATGCTAGATTTTTAAAGCTTCGGTAGATTTTATGTTTTAATGTTTAGATATATTAAGTGATATGTTAGTTAGTGATCTGGTTGATAAAACATGGTTTCATAACATCTAAATGCATGAAAATAAAGAATTAAGCAAATTGTACAAAATTCGTTGTTTGACAGCCGAATGTCAAGGCTTGTAGATCATGCTCTGTTAGTTGTTTGATCTGTTTAAAGCTTCCTAGTTGTACTATGACACGAGGTTAATAATCTGGAATTAAAATCATGCTATTAGGATCACTGAATTGGAAATTATAGACAGTCAAAACCCGTTGACCGATCACATAATCTTTTTTCTAGAATACCCAGAAAACTTATGAAGGTCTGACAGTAGATTGATTGACTTAGATCTATCAATTATGATGTTCTTAGAGTAATATAATGTCACACTTTTGTAGCTTGACATGTATACTACTAACTTAAAGCATTAAAACACTTAAACAATACACAAAATGAAAGTTATTAAAGATCAAATACCGTTGACTGGCATTGACCAATCATTTTTGGGAATTTCAGAAACTAAAGGACAATTTGGGTGGGAGGTTTGACCAACAATATTTTTCTGTAATGATGTAATTAGATCCTAAAATTAGTTTATACTAGTAGAGTTACATGAGTACCACAACATAGAGACACTTACTCATCTAGAAAGTTAATCAAATGAAAATTAAACCTGATCAAACTAGCCCATAAGGCATTGACCGAGTTGTTTTTCATTGGCTGAAGAACACCTATAGCGACACTATATGTCGCCATAGGCTTTTAGCGACAGTTTTAAATAAAAATAATAATAATAAAAATAAATAGTAAATAAATGTTAATAATTAATAAATAAATTTTAAAATTCATTTTAAGTTATATTACATAACTTTTAACATTTTTACATAAAATTCATTAATATTTTAATTTATTTAAATATTAATGATAATAAAATTATTTAAGAATTTATATTAAATAAATTATTTCAAAATGGTATTAAGGTTTTAAAAATTATTATAAATGATAATTAATTATTTAAAAATTAGTATGAGCTTCTAAAAAATATTATAAATGATAACTAAATTATCTAAAATCAATGTTCTAAAAGGCACTAGGCGGGAGGCGGGCGACCGAGGGGGGGCCTAGCGCCTAGGGGGCTTGGGCAGGGCTTAGGCGAAATTTTTTATTTTAAGCCAATTTTAATATTTTATCTTACATTTATTCAAACAAAACAATAATATAAAGTAAAATAATCTATAATAAAGACAATAAAAGTCTTTGCTTAAAATTCAAACACATATCCATATTGCTAATGTAAAAGTTCAAACACAAACATGTAATTGTTCAAAATTCAAACATATTTTTAACATATTAGTTTTATTCATAAATAAGATTGCTATTAAATAATAAAATTTAAAATTTCAAGAATTTAATTCAATATTAACTTAAGAAACTAAACATAACTTTAAGAATTATATTGAATTAAACTAATTATTACAAATGTATCATTATTTATATAATTTTAAGTTGGAACAAGTTCAAAAAATTACAACTATAATAAAATTATTCATTTTGACTTGATATTGTTCACTCTTCGTTGTGATTTGATATGCTACAATCTGTATTATGAATATGGTAAATCATTAGACAAATAAATATATCAAGATCTGATTTGGGTAGTTATTAAAATAAAAAAAACTTCTCCGCCTAGATCTCGCCTAATTTCTTGGAGGGATTCTTTCGCCTTCTTGGGCCTAGGTGAGACGCTAGTGGGGCTTAGCGCCTTGACGGACCTAGGCGGGGATATTTAGAACACTGTCTAAAATAATATTGAAGCTTTTAAATAAAATTTTATTGAAAAATCAACTCGTTAATTATCTAATAAAGCAATCGAGACACCAAATTGACACCAAAACCAAACCAGACTTGATAAGTTTGATTAGATACTCGTTCTTATTAATTCTAACGATCGTTATGAATATGTGGTAACATATTTAGGTTTCGTAGCGACTTCAGATAGCATTAAGTAAACGTTCTTCGCACATGAAAGTTTTTTAACTTAATTTATTTTTCGTATTAAATGCAAGTCTTTTATTTCTTATACATTTATTGTACGAACTTGTTTATATATGTCGTTCGTGTTATCTATTGTTGGGAGGTTATTGCTTATTGTTCAAACATAACTTAATGAAATGAGCTATTATTTGTGTAAATTTGATTTGATTTGATATCAAAGCATAAACTGTGATGAAACCAATAATGTTTGGTACAATATATATACTGATATTATTTGCCTATTTTTAAAGAGTGATGACCAGGCAGATATATACTGAATGTGGTTTATAGGTAGTACTAAACTGACCTTTGAGTGTCTGAGACACTATTGTTAGGATGATATGCATACTCCTAGGATATAAATAGGCTGATACCCTATTAAATATTCGAACTAATGACTTCTAAGTGTATATGACCTCTGGGAATGATTACTATGTCCGGTTGAACAGATCAACATCTGGTTTCTAAGTTTTTATGATTGACAGAAACCAGACTGATGGGTTTGACAGACAAACCTCGATATATATATATATATATATATATATATATATATATATATATATATATAGGGTAAAATGAAAATGTGACCATTGAACTTTAGGTGTTTTTGGGTATTGAGCCCTTTCTTTAAGTCAACACAAATTGAGCTCTTTTACATTATAAAATTTGGATATTGAGCCCTAGGTGCCACATAATAGGTTGACTTGCCTACGCATTAATCACCGACGTGAGACATTTTCCAATTAATTGCTTAAAACATGATTTCCCAAGAATCGAACTCAAAATCTCAAGTTTGAGAATTTGGTCATCAAACCAATCGAAATTAAATGAAACTTATAATTACTTTATCAAAAGAATTAATATTTATACCAAATCAATTCATCTCCCCAAATAATATTTAAATAAAGTAATTGACTTATTAAAACAAGTAAAAACACATAAAATAAAAAATTGATTATATATTAAAGGTGTAAAAAGTTCATACATACTTAATTCTTAACTAACCAAGTAAAATAATTAACTCAAATAATTAACACAAAATAAAATAATTAACATACTAAGTAATCTAAATAAAATAATTAACAAAAGTAAACTATGATAAATAAATTACTTAATTAACTAATTAAATAAGTTTAGTTTACCCAATAAATAAGTTATATACTTAATCAATCAAAATTAACTAATTAACTAATTAAATAATGATACTTAAAAAATTATAGTCACAATTAGAAAAACTAATAAAAATTATTTACACAAATTAAAAAATTACACTTAGGTGAGCCACTTTAATAATTGAAAACTCATTTATAATTTGCAAACAAATAATAACTAATGTTTGAAAATAAAAATTATTTTTAGAAAAATTAAAATTAAAATTTAGAAAATAATTAATATTTTTCCAAAATATGTAAATTTCATCTAAAGAAGATATTTATAATTATAAATACATAACATCAATTGAAAATACAAAATATTAATTAAATGGCTTCCAAAATCACACAGTGAATCTCACTTTTTCTAGGATTCCCACTTTCTCTCTCACACACAGTGAATCACACTTCTTCTTCCTCTGTTATCAATGGCTTCCGAAATCAACAACAACAGAAAATTGAAACAACAGCAACAACAAGTATCCACAATGATAAAACAAGGGTTTCTCTCATATTACTTTCTCTCTCCTCCTTCCCCATCCAAAACCCACTTCCCTCTCTCAATTTCTCTCTCACTCCATACACCCCTTTCCGGACTCTCTCCGTCGACGGTAGTCAATTCCGATCCAACCCAGCACCACCCTCTTCGAATCAGAAAAAATGGTATCTACGTGTTGGTATCTACGGCCAATGTCCATGGATGTCCACCGAAGTGTGTTATCCGATCGGAGCTGCTTCTAAGTCACCGGACTGAATATCAAAGGCCATTGATGGGTGGGCTGCAAGAAGGAGAGGTTAAGATGGCCGTCGATGTGTGGATGGGCAGTGTTGCGCTTTATTTTGAGAGAATTAATGTGACGCCCCCAAAATAGGTATACATCACATATTCTGAGTCGCCAAATACATGGTACAGAATACAAATACAATCTTAAATATACAACAAGAGAGCTTTAAGTTTTAATACAAATATTGTCTTCTAGACAATATCCACTCTCAGAATAAGTCCTCATTACATTTATTGTCACACTATTTAACAGAATAATGAGGACTACTAATACTATCATCTGGGCCACACCGCTTTCCGATTAGTCCATTACGCTCATTTCACGAAGAGAATAAAGAAAGAAAGGGTGAGCTCAACTAGCCCGAAAGAAATATTATGACTAAGATAATGCGTAATAAATTATCATTAGTCTTCAACAATGTTAAACCGATAAAACACAATAGACATCAAGTTTAATCTGCAATGAAACATGCAATCCATTAAAAGAGTCAAGTAGAGAATAAAATCTACTATCTTTTATGATTTAAAAGGTTTTCATCACTTTTATCGCTGGGACTCAGCTTAATAAATAAACCACATCATCCATGCACTACGGCCAAGGATATTCATTAGTATCATAACCACAATTTATCCATGCACTACGAGTCAAGGATATTAGTGTATTCATCAATGGTCATGATCATGCCAACAACTGTCCATCAATGCACTACGGGTCAATGAGGACTTTTACCACATCATTTGTAACATTACGGTCATGATTATACCGAATAATCCCTGGTCATAATCATACCAAGTTCATCTATGCACTACAGGCCACAAATGACTTTTAACATAATATAAACATGAGGATGATGACAATGATATAAGAATTCAATAAAACAATTTCAAGAATTAATTTATCCAGGAACTAATAACGTCCAAATTGTCAACATGATACTTCTTTGTAGAGAAAAATTCAAGAATGCTCAGAAGAATATTTCCATGAAAAGATACTGGATGAAGCGCAAATATCAAGGATATTCCACTAATTTCATGGATTATAGAAATCAAAACTTTAACCAACTGAGTATAATAAAGAATGAAATAACAAAAGAAATCACCATGCATGCGGTACTTGCATGAGCAAAGTTATTCAAGCGTAGAATAATAAATAACGGAACCCGGTCGAGCGTAACACGCACCGGAGTGATATTTCAACAGAATAATAAAGAATGGAATAACAACAAATCACCATGCATGCGGTACTTGACAGAGGCAGTTATTCCAACAGAATAATAAATAACGGAACCAGTCCCAAGTAAGAAAACGCATGCATGAGATGATATTCAAAAAAATAATAAAGAATGGAATAATAGAAGAATTTCACCATGTATGCGGTACTTCGCATATACAGGTTATTCCAATATAATAATAAAGAATAGAATAATAGAAGAACTCTATAAAACAGATAGCTTTATAAAAGTATTCTATTTTATATAAAAAGATTTTACTATTAGTCTAATAAAATGAATAACTTTATAAAAGTATTCTATTTTATATAAAAAGCTTTTCTGTTTTATTACATTAATAATACTAATAAAAAAAAACTTCATCATCATTATTTTTATTCACACTATTAATCGACTAGGTCATTCCCAGGAAAGAGGGGGCTTTCCAATAAGGATTTCTCCCTATTGGCGCACAATTAGGTGACCAAACCTCTCCTTGGCAGAACTTCTAGATATTGTTAATAATGCAAATAATAATATTAATATCTCTGTCATCTCAATTATTGATTTAATAATATATAAAATATCGACAATAATTGAATAAAATTGAATGACTTCTCACGTAAGCATCAATAATCAATACCGTAAGTCTTCTTATCAACCACCACGTATTCTGTACTTTTAACACTTTGGGTGTTTCAACAGTTAACAGTAAAACTTTAAATGGTTATTTTCATAAAAATATTTTTGTTGTTTTCGTACGAATATTCCCCGACTAATCGAATATTATAAACAACTTGCTTATTTTTCAAAATTTCTAAATATTACCCACAACTATAACATTATATCAAATTCATTCCATAATATTTAAAAATGATAATTATGAAAATTCATCCTTATTCATAAAAGTTGGGTCTTACAATCTCCCTTCTTATGAAATTTAAGCCCTCGAAATTAGAAGTGCGTTACACGGTATGTCAAAGACGTAAGGATACCTTGATTTCATTTCGATTCTAACTCTGTGTCATTTCCTCAACATCGTGGTTTTCTCTATAAAACGTTGACTTGAGGTATAACTTGGGCGTAGAATATGTTCCTTCTTATCCAAGATTTGAGCAGGAACCTCTTCATACGTTAAATCTTCCGCTATTTCGTCCGGTTCTAACTCAATAATGTGGTTCGGGTCTTTCACATATTTACGTAACATGGATATATGAAAAACATTATGAACACGAGACATACTTGGCGGTAAAGCAAGTCTATAAGCTACAGTCCCTACTCGATCGAGGATTAAAAATGGGACAACGAATCGAGGATTGAGCTTTTCTCTCTTTCCAAATCTTGTAACTCCTTTCCATGGAGCAACACGTAACAACACATGATCTCCAATATCGAATTCCACGTCCTTTCGATGAAGATCAGCATAACTCTTTTGTCGGTCTTGTGAGGTTTTTATACGTTGTCGGATCATTTGAATATTTTTTGTAGTCATACGTAACAACTCCGGTCCCAACAACGTTGCTTCACCCACCTCATCCCAGCATACTGGAGAATGACACTTTCTTCCATACAATGCTTCGAATGGAGCCATGCCAATGCTTGCTTGATAAATGTTATTGTAGGAAAACTCCACCAATGGTAAGAACTTGTCCCAACTTCCCTTGAAGTCAAGGACACATAGTCTTAATAAGTCTTCAAGAGTTTGAATAGTCCTCTCTGATTGTCCGTCCGTTTGAGGATGATATGCCGAACTAAATCATAAATCCGTGCCCATAGCTTTTTGCAAACTAACCCAAAATCGTGAAGTGAATCTTGGGTCTCGATCAGAAACTATGGATACTGGCATACCATGAAATCTTACAACCTCGTTTATGTACATACGAGTAAGACGTTCAAGTGTATAAGTTTCTCGTATAGGTAAGAAATGAGCAGACTTGGTCAATCTATCAACAATGACCCAAATTGCATCTATGCCTTGAGAAACCTTGAGAAGATCAATAACGAAATCCATGGTAATGTACTCCCACTTCCATTCTGGAATTTCAAGTGGTTGCAATGGACCTTTTGGTACCTGATGCTCCGCCTTGACTCGTTGACACGTTAGACACCTTGAGATAAACAAATACTTATCTCTCTCTTCATATTGCCCCACCAAAATGTATGTCGAAGATCATGATACATCTTAGTACTCCCAGGATGGATTGCAAACGGTGTGTTGTGCGCCTCCATCATGATTTTATACTTTAAATCAGGGTCGTTAGGTACACAAAGTCTGGAGTTGACTCGAAGTATTCATTCTTCATCGATTCTTCCTTCCGGCATAGCACCTTCTTGTACTTTTTTCCTCATATGCATCAGCCTCCGTGTCCTCATAGCTTGAATGCGACTTTAACTTTATCGATTAAAGTCGATTTACTCGTATATTCGTCATCATCATCACGTGGGTCCACGAAGTTTTATCTCTATCTCCATCCTTTGCAAAGTCATACAAAATGGGCCTTTGCGTTGACAATATCGCTTTTCGTACTTTCGCATATGATCTTCTACTCAAATCGTCAATCTACCACGTTTATTTTTCCAGGATGATATTGGATGGTATGATCATAATCTTTCAATAGTTCAAGCCAACTTCGTTTATCGCATGTTGAGTTTCTTTTGAGTGAAGAAATATTTGAGGCTTTTATGATCGAGTAAAGATCTCCACTTTTCTCCCCATCTGAGTAATGCCTCCAAATTTTAAGTCGAAGATAACGGTATGCCAACTCTAGATCATGAGTAGGATAATTCCTCTCATATTCTTTGAGTTAATCGAGAGGCATAGGCTATGACTTTCCCATGTTGCATGAGAACACATCCTAACCCTTTGCCCAAAGCATCACCGTAGATGACAAATCCTCCGAGCGGATGGTATTGTCGAACAGTCTTTGAAATGAAACCTCCTCTTGAGTTCTTGAAAACTCTTCTCGCGTTCCTCACTCCAACCGAATTTTGTATCTTTCCTAATCAAATTGAGTTAAGGGATTAACGATTCGAGAAAACCCTTCCACGAATCTCCGATAATAACCAGCTAAGCCGAGAAAGCTACGTACTTCGGTCACTGATTTAGGTTGTTCCTAGCTTTGAATGGCTTCAATCTTTGCTGGGTCAACAGATATTCCATGACTTGATACCACGTGCCCAAGGAATGCCACTTCCTCAAGCCAGAACTCGCATTTCTTCAACTTGGCATAAAGCTTATATTCACGAAGCTTTTGGAGTATCAGCCTCAAGTGTTGCTTATGATCTTCACGGGTTTTGGAATAAATAAGGATGTCATCAATAAAGATGACCACAAAGTGATCCTAATATTCCTTGAATACTCGGTTCATCATATCCATGAAGGCAGCAGGGGCATTAGTCAATCCAAAAGACATGACTAGGAATTCATAATGCCCGTACCAAGTTTTGAAAGCCGTCTTTGGAATGTCATCGGTTCTAATCTTCAATTGGTGATATCCTAACGAAGATCAATCTCTGAAAAGAATTTGGCGCCTTGCAACTGGTCAAACAGGTCATCAATACGTGGCAATGGGTACCTATTTTTGATGGTGACATGATTTAAATCCCGATAATCAATACAAAGTCGCATACTCCCATCTTTCTTCTTCACGAATAGAACAGGAGCACCCCAAGGAGAAGTACTAGGATGAATGAAACCGATGTCTAACAATTCCTGTAGTTGGGTCTTTAACTCCTGAAGTTCCATAGGAGCCATTCGATATGGGGCTTTGGAAATAAGTTTTGTACCAGGTTCAAGGGCAATACAAAATTCAATTTCACGCTCTAGGGGTAGGCCAGGAAGTTCTTCAGGGAATACGTCAGGAAATTCATTAACAATAGAAATATCATTCAAAACTGATGTATTTTTGTTTAGATCCGTGACATGAGCTAAGGAAGCTTGACATCCGTTTTTCAATAAACGAATAGCTTTATGGCTTGAGATGACAGTGATTGATTTTAATGGTTTGGTTGTTTGAATTCGCATTATAGGTTGATTAAGAATATAAAAACTAACAACCTTACGAAAACAATCAATTTTTGCATGATGAGTGGTTAACCAATCAATCCTTAGAATTACGTCAAATGCAAGTATTTTTAATGAAATAAGATCGACAGGTAATGTGAGGGTACCGATTTGAACCAAATAAGACTTATAAATAGTGGATGTAATGAAGGTTTCTCCCAACGGAGTTTCAACAGATAAGTCAAAGTCTAATTTCTCCGGAGTCAAATTTAAACGTTGAACGCAAAGTAGGAGAAATAAAGGAATGGGTAGAAAACGGTATCAAATAAGGTATATACTTATTTAGAGTTTATGATAAGCTTACCCGTGATGACCTTATTAGGGTTCTTTGCTTTCCGGGAGGTCACGAAAAACTCTCTCCTTGCCTTCTCTGGCTTTTGGCTTTTACAGGGCGTCCTTTGGTGCCTCCATCCTAGTTGAACTTATCTTGATGAACGCACAAAAATCGGGCTAGGTGACCTTCTCTTCCCCAATTATAAAATTCTTTGGACAACATCGCGCATTTTGGACTGATGTGTCCCTCCCCTCCACATTTGAAGTATATGATAGGTGGTCGTTCTCCTTCCTTAACAACAGGTGCAGGTGCTGACGTCTTTCCATCATTGTTGAATATCCTCTTCTTGAAATGTCCATTCTTATTGCTTTGGCCATGATTACCAACAAAATGGTTACCATTTCTGGCATGTTGATTCCCTCCACTCTTATTGTCACCGCTTGATGATATGTTCATCAAGTATTATCATTTTCACCGCTCTCTTTTGGTTAGGTTGACTCATTATCGCGCTCCAATAACTGAGCCCTATTAACAACATCTGAATACAAATACAGTTTATGAGAGATAAGATATTGATGTATCTCGGGTTTCAAACCTCTTAGAAACATTCACGTCATTTTCTCCTCATTATCAACCAAATGGGACGCAAACTGGGATAACTCAGCAAACTTGGCCCGTCTTTGCGACCACGATCATGTTGTTTTGTTCGATTTAATGAACTCTACCTCTTTCATGTGACGAATACTTTTGGGAAAGTACTTGTCGTTGAATGAGTTCTTGAAACTTTTCCCAAGACATCTTGAGTCAAGGCGGGTTGAGTACGCTTTACGATTCCCCCACGATAATTTGCCTCTACCTTGACATGAAGGTGGCAAAGGAACATTTTGCTCCTCGGAGCATCCCAAAACATCAAATATCTTGCAGATCTCGCTTTATCCATGTCTCACCTTAAGTGGTTTTGGTTCTCCAAAAACTCCGGTGGTCCCAGTTCATTGAAGCTTTTTGGCGGTGACCGTCAGGAGTTTCCGAGTGTTTCCACTGCATTTTAGGCGTGGCTGGCTCTCTCTTTGATGTTGCATGAATTGCATGAAGCCTCGAAACATTCCATCGTTCATCATTTGGTCGGTGTTGTTGTTGTTTGCATTAGTATTGTCGCCTTCACGATGCACATTATCCTCGATTATTGATTTGTGGAGACTCAGCGGTCTCTGTGCTCCATTGATGTTCTCAACATTCTCGGATGCCATTTTCAAATCGCCACAAAACAAGGGTTAATTAACATATCACATATTATCCTATACTCTAACCGACCAATTAAATATCAAATAAACTTAGGTAGGTCAAACTAGCGAAGAATTCCCCGTCTCTCCCCTCTTAGTTCTTGTCTCATATCTTGGCCAGGATCATATCCTAAGCTTTGATAACAATCGTGCCGCCCCCAAAATAGGTATACATCACCTATTACGAGTGCGCCAAATACATGATACAGAATACAAATACAATCTTAAATATACAACAAGAGAGCTGTGAGTTTTAATACAAATATTGTCATCTAGACAATATCCACACTCAATTTAGTCCTCCTTACATTTATTATCACACTATTTAACGAATAGTGAGGACTACTAAGACACCATCTAGGACCATCACTCCGGTTCCCGATTAGTCCCATTCGTTTCTCATTTCACGAAGAAAATAGTGAAAGAAAGGGTGAGCTCAACTAGCCCAGTAAGAAATATTATGACTAAGATAATACAGAATAAATTATCATTAGTATTCAACAATGTTAAACTGATAAAATACAATAGACATCAAATTTAACTGCAACGGAACATGCAATCCATTAAAAGAGTCAAGTAGAGAATAAAATCTACTATCTTTTATGATTTAAAAGGTTTTCATCACTTTTATCGCTAGGACTCAACTTAATAAATAATTCACATCATCCCTGCACTACGGCCAAGGATATTCATTAGTATCACAACCACAATTTATCCATGCACTACGGGCCAAGGATATTTGTGTATTCATTAATAGTCATGATCATGCTAACAACTGTCCATCAATGCACTACGGGCCAATGAGGACTTTTACCACATCATTTGTAACATTACGGTCATGATTACACCGAATAATCCCTGGTCATAATCATACCAAGTCCATCTATGCACTACAGGCCACATATGACTTTAAAAATAAATAAATATAAACATAAGGATGATGACAATGATATAAGAATTCAATAAAACAAGTTCAAGAATTAATTTATTCAGGAACTAATAACGTCCAAATTGTCAACATGATACTTCTTTGTAGAGAAAAATTCAAGAATGCTCAGAAGAATATTTCCATGAAACGATACTGGATGAAGCGCAAATATCAAGGATATTCCACTAATTTCATGGAGTATAAAAGTCAAAACTTTAACCAACTGAGTATAATAAAGAATGGAATAACAAAAGAAATCACCATGCATGCGGTGCTTAGCATAGACGAGTTATTCAACGAGAATAATAAATAACGAAACCGAATTAGGGCATAACACGCACATGCAAGCGGGATATTCCAATGAGAATAATAAAGAATGGAATAACAACAGAAATCACCATGCATGCGGTACTTCGCATAGATAGGTTATTCCAATAGAATAATAAATAACGGAACCAGGTCTGGCGTAAAATGTACAGACAGGATATTCCAACAGAATAATAAAGATGGAACCAGGTCTGGCGTAAAAGCACAAACAGGATATTCCAACAGAATAATAAAGAATGGAATAACAGAAGAATTTCACCAAGTATAGGGTAACCCGCGTATACAGGTTATTCCAACAGAATAATAAAGAATGGAATAAGATAAGTTCTCTTCATGAATACAAAAGAAATAATACCCCTTACCTTATAAAGAAGTGTACTCTAACGGTAGGGCGGGGATATACTTGAAGAAACTTGCACTACGCTCAAAGCTTTCTTAAACGCTAAAGAAATACGCTCAAGATAGAAGAATAATTCTCTCTACGGTTTCTCTCTACAGAGTTTAAAGGAATTAAGTAAGAAATAATGAAGGAATGAGCTTATTTATAGAAGAATGGGTGAATAATAACTAATCCATGAACGGTCGGATCGATTTACTTTAAGCGGATGGTCAGTTGGTTTACAATAAAATATAATATATTCTATTTATAATCTAATAAAGCGAATAACTTTTAAAAAGATTTTACTATCAAACACTATGTAGGCACTATACAAAACACTATGCATAATAAAATATAATATATTCTAATTATTGTCTAATAAAGCAGATAACTTTATAAAAGTATTACATTTTATATAAAAAAGATTTTATTATTAGCCTAATAAAGCGAATAACTTTATAAAAGTATTACATTTTATATAAAAAAGCTTTTCTATTTTATTACATTAATAATACTAATAAAAAAAAACTTCATCATCATTATTATTATTTACACTATTAATCGACCGTGTCGTTCCGGAAAGAGGAGCTTTCTATAGGATTTCTCCTATTGGCGCATGATTAGGTGACCAAACCTCTCCTTGGCGAACTTAGACATCGTTAATAATGCAAATAATAATATTAATAACTATGTCATCTCAATTATTGATTTAATAATATATAAAATATAAACAATAATTAAATAAAAGCTGAATGACTTCTTACGTAAGCATCGATAATCAATCTGGTGTCTGCTACTATGCAACCACAGCGTATTCTGTACTTTTAACACTTTGGGTGTTTCAACAGTTAACGGTAAAACTTCCGTCGTTATTTTCATAAAAATATTTTGTTATTTTCTCAATCAGATAATAATTTCGTTTGTAGGGTCCACTGATGATGATTGTCTTGTCGTCTGAATATTCCCAACCAATCGAATATTATAAACAACTTGCGTACTTTGCAAAATTTCTAAATATTATCCACAACTATAAAATTATATCAAATTCATTCCATAATATTTAAAAATGATAATTATAGAAAATTCATCCTTATTCATAAAAGTTAGGGTCTTACAATTAATGCCCAAATTAGATGAGGGTTCTTTTTAATTGAGAATTTGGGGAAGAATGAATAAATTAATTGTTATTTTATGAGTTTTGATTTGGGGGAAGATGGCTTAAATCTAGCTACAAGGCGATTATGGGGAAAGGAAAAAGAGAATTGGAAAATGAAAGGAATAGGGAATTTATGATTGATTGGATGAGAGAAAAGAACATGTAAATCTAATTTCTACAAGGCGATTATTTGGTGATTGATTGTTTAAATAATTTTATTAGTTTTTCTAAGTGTAATGATTTAATTTGTAATAATATTTATATTTGTTTATTAATTTTTTAATTTGTGTAAATAATTTTTATTAGTTTTTCTAATTGTAATTTTGTAATTTATTTAATTGTCATTATTTTCTTATACTTTTTTAGCAAATTTATTATAAAATATTTTATTTTATTTTCTAATTTTATAAACTTAATTGATCTTAAGATTAAAATTTTCTCACTTTTTCTATTGGAGAAATTGATTGATTAAGTATATAACTTATTTGTTGGGTAAACTAAACAATCAAGCCTTTGTTGATGGGGTGGTCTTGTGACTAACTTTTCAAATAAGAGATTTTGGGATCAAATCCATGCAACAACAAAAAATTTAATGAAATTTGAGTTTAAGTACACATCAGCGATGCCACGTAGGCAGGTCAACGCATATGTGGCGCCTGGGGCTCAAAGTCCAAATTTTTGAATAGAAAGAGGTTCAATTTGTGTTGACCAAAAGAAAAGGGCTCAATACCCAAAAACACCTAAAGTTCAAATTGTCACATTTGCGGTTTACCTATATATATATATATATATATATATATATATATATATATATATATATATATATATATATATATATATCGATGTGTGAGTGTGAAAAATCTTTGAACTATATGTTCATTCAATCTGATATCTGATGTGAGTATATAGTATAATTTGCATTAAACTTGCTGAGCCTTTTTTAGCTCATCCTTGCAAAATATCATTTTCCTTTCCAGTGTTGCATGATATTCCCGAATGTTCCATTACACACTCCTGTGGATAAAAAGACTACTAGATTAAGCTTTATTGTGTTTGACTTGTTTACGTCTTTACAGACTTTGATGTAATAATAATTTGATTTTGGAATCTATGTAACCGAATTTAAAATATGAAATATATTATCATCTTTTGTTATATCAACTGCGTAGTTTTTACATTCTTAGAGAAGTTAGAAAGTAGTACAGTATCTGTATGAACTATACATCTAAATGAGGGTATTAAATGATTTTGGGAGTTCTATAAGAACTGAATTACACCTCTCGGTTCCAAGAACAATCTTATCATTAATATTGTGAATATCTGATAGATAGAAATTATCGATATGAAAGAATTATCCATGAGATTATAAATCTATACATCCAAGTGGGGGTATCCAAACACATTAATTTTTATGACGAGAATTGCTATCTGTTATGAGATACTGTGAATCTTGGATAGATAAAAATTATATCTTATGGAATATTTATAGACGTGAGCATCAAGTCTGCTACAGGTAGTGTAGAGAATTTGGGGGCGTCACATTGTCACACAACCAATGAATCACTTTTGAATGAATGATGTTAAGAGGTGATGATAAGTTTTGCAATAAGCTTCTCTTCTCAGATACTTAGTAGCTTAAACAAGTTGTTCAGATTCGTAGAGTGAGTACTTTTTACTTTGACAGAGCTTTAAATTTTTGATTGAAGTTGTTCACTTCTTAATTTCTGCTCTCTGTTGTTCGCTTGTTCAAATTTGAATCATTGAATACTTTTATAGTCTATCGGAAAGTTCTCGTTGCTAGCCCTACTTGACTTGTTCTACGAACTTTGTCGATAGTAGAGTGATGAAGAACTTGAAGTCTGATCTCTACGTCATGTTCTACGACTTGAGCTCTACGAACTTGTTTTAAGAACATCTGCTTTACGAATGACTTTTGATGAAGAGCACTCTACGATTC
The DNA here is from genome assembly GCA_020205605.1 of Panax ginseng. NCBI lineage: Eukaryota > Viridiplantae > Streptophyta > Magnoliopsida > Apiales > Araliaceae > Panax > Panax ginseng. The sequence continues at coordinate 34,977,937 of CM035132.1, forward strand.
TTGAGCAGACTCTGTGAGCTTCTATTTACTATTCGAATACTTCGGCAACTCTACGATTCCGAAGATAGCTCATTATACAATGATGATCATTCCCTTTGATATACCCTAAAGGTCTTAAGGGACGTGTCAAAACATAACTCATTATACACAAGATATTATGATAATCTCAAGTCCAAGGATCACTATGTATCACATTAGGAATTCCTATTGACAGGCAAGTTAAACTCCATTAGGTATTCCTTTAGCGAGTCAAGTTAAGTGAACTTTTTATCTAGTAAGCACTTACATACTTGCTTTAATGTCTCTACACAAATGATTTTGAGATCAATCATCATCTTCATAAGAGCAAACATGGTATGTACTAATTTGTCTGGATTCACTAATTCCCTTCTTAGCAATCCAACGATTAGGAACGATTTTAGTTTTTGAGCTATTTAAGAATTTAGATCTCATTAGCATGATTATCATCATAATTCTAAAAGCATTGTTCTAAACTATGCGTTTAATACAATTAAATCAACAACACAATGTGAATAAAGAAAATGCTTTTAAATAAAGTAATTCTTTTATTAATAAATGAATAAGATTACAAAGTATATGTTACATCATATCAAATATGATTGGCTTATGTGCATATCATTTTCATATTGTGTCTCTGGGAAACAATATAGACATAGGGCCTTTTGAGATCTCCAGGATCAGATCGGGAGTACCCTCCGCGATCATTAGCCCCAGATTGTTTCTGATGCTACCTAGGAGACTGTGATCATATTGGGATGACAACACTTTCAAGAAGTAGTTCGAGCAGATGAAGAAAAATTGCAGCAAGCTCAGAGTAATACATACTACTGGCTCGCAGTCCTTTGAGGAGTGTAAAGCGGTATATATGTGTTTAGTTTTAATGTTATTATATTTCTAGATATTTCGTAATTTTTATTGCTTTATAAATACTTTCTAAACTTGTTTATATTATTGCATGTTCTAGCTAGCGTTAATGTTCGAGAACACCTGTTAGACCATCTTATACGATGACTGGCTTAGACGACAAGTTATTCCAAAAAGTTATGACAATTGTGTCGGATAGGTTTGGCACCGATCTGTTATTCAGGGAGGAGACATTGTCTTTTCGTGCTCGCCTGCATTAGCTTGCTTATGACATTACAACAGGAGCCACTGGCTAGAGTACGGGAATCCCGTCCTAGTATTTCTTTGCGATACACAAATAGGTGATACGGATGATGGTTACCCTACTATTAGAGGCTTTTAGGTTGCTACTCAGCCTCCAACTACTCGGGTATTTTATTAATTTTAAATTGTATATTCTGGATGTTACTTAATTTATTTTAGAAGTTTTTCTTTAATTCTCAATTATGTTTACTAATATGTTACATTTTTTAATGTATTAATAGGGTGGCGATGCCGGGGGGTGGGAGATGTTGGCGATGTCGAGCGGGGGAATAGAGGCGATGACTTTCAGACATCGAAGTAGTAGCGTCGACCCCTGCCCGATGATCCTTTTCGTAGCGATGGTAGTACTAACTGTCGTTTGTAGATAATTATAGTTTTAGTTAGTTTATTTTGTAAATTATAGTCTTAGTTGCAAATTCTAGTTTACTAAATTTTACATTGTTAATCATTATTTATTATAATTTATTAGCTTAACTTATGTGTATTAATACTATCTATCGTAATTTAGCTTCTATTTGTTATCGTGGAGGACGAAGTGTATATTGTTGTTTGAGATATTATTGTTATTATGATGTGTATGTTTGTTGTTGGGATATATGTATGTGTTATTGTTGGGATATACTAGTTAAAAACAAGTACAAATACAAATTGTGATTTAAAAGCCTGAGAATTGAAAAAAATAAAAAAATAGTTATTTTCGATAGAATTTTTGTCGGAAATAAACCGGAGCAAGTAATTAAAGGTGTTGATATGTGGTCATTATTATCGACGAATTTTTTATTTTTTATTTTTGCAGAAGTTCTGACAGAAATATCGTACATTTATCTAGATAAATGAAGGAGCGACACGTGACTGTTTATGTTCGATAAAAATAAAAGAGCGACACGTGATAATGTGGGGTTTTCCAACTGCAATCGAATTAATCAACAGTTTTATCTACTTTTTCTCGGGGTGTCTTCTGAACCACGACGCCAACTGCTGGGGTTGATATAAAACTTTTAATATTTTTCTTTCATTAGTTGTTTTCTTTAAATAAATAAAAAGTTCTTACAAAATTTATCTTTAAAATTTTGACTTTTTGAGGTTAATATACGAAATCATAAAATATAAAAATAATTAGTTGTGTCCCGTGCCTCCGGCACTACATGGACGGTGGGATTTATCCCAAACTTTGGATGACCCAAATGATTTATTAGGGTGAGCGAGAAATTCATAATCAATTGTATTTTGTTAGATAGATATAATTCTATTTAAATTTAAAAGGAATAATAAGTAATACCTTTTAACTTGTATACAATAAATATATTCGTTAGTAGTACTATTAAATAAGCTTGTATCCATTTGAATTTTGAAAATTTATAACGTGTATATAGGAAAAAATGTATATATAGAGTTGTGTAATACATAGTCGACTATGACGACGGTTTTTTTGGGTTATAGCGAAGGTTCACCTGTCGCTATAGCTATTCTGGTCTATGGCTAAGGGTGAACCGTCACTATAGCCTAAAAAATTGCCGCCATAAACGACTTTGTACTAGCTGTGTGTAGGCCTAACAAAATATAGTTATAGATTAGTTTTGGTTTTCAAAATATGGTTATGATTCCATTTAAGAACTAAAACCATATTAACCATTTTTAATATGGGTTGTGTGGGTTGGAACTATATAGTTATGGTTCAAAACCATATTAACCAGTTTAAGATGTTTTGACTTTTAAATGTAACTTTTGAAAAATGAAATTATTACTGGCCACAATTAAATTAATTAAGTAATAATATGATATAAAAATTATTAATATAAATAATGAAATGCTAAAAAACTATACTAATAAAATTTTAAATTGAAATTATTAATACCCTTCCATATTTAAATAATTTTTCAAAATTATTATTAACTTCTTAATAGAAATGTTGGAATCCAAAATACACCATAGTATAATTCTATGAATGTCGTTTAAATATTGAAACATATTTATAATTCTTTTGTAACTAGAATACTTTCAATTTACATAAAACCCACACACATCTGAAATAACATTAGTCACCCACCAAAATAAGAACATATTAATTTATAGAACATACAAGATAAGTAGAAAACTGAACTATATAATTTTATAGACCATATTAAAATTTAATTAATTAGACAGACATATTAAAATTTAACATTACAAAACATATATTTTCATATATATTTTGATAATTTATTAATTAAAATTACGTTGACACACAAAATGTGTATTTTTCCTTCACGTATTTATGATTAGTAACTTAAGGTGCACATGTTAGATTCTAAGCCGTAGGATCGATGATGCTTCCTAAAGCCGCAGACGGAACTTACCAGAGCTTTGATCCTGTACAGCCTCCATTTGCTCCACCTTATAAGCCGTAAGAATATGGGTTAAAAAATGATTAATTGGTTCAGAATTATATTTGTTTTAAAAAATATGGGTCTAAATTTTAATCAACCTGAATAAATAAAAATGGTTAACCAATCCATTTGGTTCCAATTAATATAGTTTGACCCAATAATTAACTAATTATATTGTCAGGTCTCGCTGTATGTATATTATATAGCCCATATATATATATATATATATATATATATATATATATATATATATATCGAATAAAAAAGAAGAATAAGCAACCGAGAGAGACTCCATTACTAAATTAATTTGTGAATCTAGTAAAAATGCATATGTTTTGGGTCAATGGAAATTCTTTATTATCAAAGCTTGTTTGAACATGATTCAAGACATCTAAAAATAAAAATAAATTATTTATTTAGCACAAGTTATTTGTTAAATAATGCAGTTAGACGAGGAAGTCAATCGTTAACTGGTCTTAACTTAATATATTACTAAAATCATGAGATTTAAATCATATGCTTAGATTGTTATTAGTAATATATGATTTCCTATTTTTAGGTAGAACACATGATAAATAGTAATCAAAATGTTTTGAAATAAAATATACGTAAAAATATGGTTTATATAATTCTGCGTTTAGATCGAATGAATGGATAAATTAAAAATAGAATGTCCAAGGAAATTGAGTGGTTTTTTTTAGCATTCCAAGTTATATAGATCATATATATTTCAAATCAAGGATTAAATTTATTGATAAGTAGTGTTAGGTGTCAGTGAGAGCGAGTGGTGACAGTGTCTTTAGCGAGTGGATTGTTGGCGAATGTTAGATATTCGTGACAGCGAATGGTGGTGGTGGTGGTGGTGGTGGTGGTGGTGGTGGTGGTGGTGGTGGTGGTAATGGCCACTGCATGTGGTGGATGGTGGCAATTAATCTAAACAATGGTGGGTCTAGTGGATGGTGATAACAACCGTGAGTGATAGTGACGGCGACTAGTGGTGGTGGTGATAGTAGTGAAATAATCTAATTGATGTTTTAAAAGTGTATGATTGTCAAATTCATCGATTTCACTAAAAGAATTGAGGGTCCGACTGAAATCTGAAATCGAAAATTCATTAATAATAAAACACGTATTTTTAAGTTATTTGAAATATATATATTTTTTGATAATGTGGAAAATAAGTTATTTGAAATATATATATTTTTTGATAATGTCGAGTTTTCCGATTCAGTAGGACTAATCTCCCCACCCCGAATCAAGTTTTTTATATAGGCTTGCGTATGTGCTTCCGTGATCCTATGACCTTTTTGAGCTTGACACGTGCAGTTAATCAGATTCGATTTCAGAACGTCCGAATTTACGGCTCGTCCTGAAACTTCATTTAAACCACTGCGATAAATACTGAGATTGAAATAAATCATTCCAGTTGAATTTCATTTCAATCCTCATTTTTTTCAATTCAAACGCATCTTAGATATGCAAGCACCAATCTTTAAAGGATTAATTACATATTTTAGTATATTTTTATAAATAATTACAATAATGGTGCATCCATAAAATAATTATAAAAGTAATACACGTTTTCATATTTATTTACAATATTAGTGCAATTAGGATTCCTTAATTTAGGGATTAGGATTTCTTAATTTAGAGGATTAGTTTGCATGATCTCGAATTCAACTGGTGTGGCTGAGGTTTTCTTCAGGATTGATATTAAGTTTGACTTGATGTACTCAAGCGTGCTTTTGTGCCTTTGGTATGTTGGTGAGGGTATGGAAGAAGGAGAATTTTGAGGCAAGAGAGGACTTGGTTTTGCCTTTGGAAAAGGACTATGAGGAAATGTGGCTAGAGATCTGCTGAAGGGATGAAGATGATGGAGAGGAATACTAGTGTTGCTTGTCTCACTTTAGGATTGCGGTTTATTATTACTTTTTATCAATTACATTGAGCCAATGGACTCATTGGTGGGAACTGAAGTAGTTCGTTCTTAAGCAGGGTTAAAAATGGTTATGCTAGTTAGGATTCAGTTACCTGATTTATATTTGTTTGAAATAAGTTTAGATATATCAATCAGGTTACCAACATGTTTGGCCGGAAATGAAATTTAATTGGCAAATTGTTATCGGTTCCGTAATTGGCAAATTTAATTGGTGGTGGTGACATATTTGTCCCAATGCTTACCTTGATTATTGGATTTGATCCAAAATCAGCAAATGATAGAAGAGATTGGTAACCAAACCTTCATACTAAGGTAACCAAACCTTCATACCAAGGTTAGCAATTCACCTCCACACCTGCAATTTTTTCATAGTGCAGTTGGTAACCAAACCTTCATACCAAGGTAACCAAACCGTCATACCAAGGTAACCAATCCACCTCCACACCTTCAATTTTTTCATAGTGCAGTTAGTAACCAAACTTTCACACCAAGGTAACCAAACCTTCATACCAAAGTAACCAATCCACATCCACACCTGCAGTTTTATCATAGTGCAGTTGGTAGCCAAACATTCATACCAAGGTAACCAATTCATTGTTATTAGGTTACCAATTTATTTTGAATGTGATGCAGTTGGTAGCCAAACATTCATACAGTGGGTAGCCTGTGAGACCCCAAATTTTATGAATAAAGATTTAAATTTCTCAAAATATTTTTTTAAATATTATGGTGTGTGTGAGACCCCGAATTTTATGAAATAAAAGTATTCAATTTTTCTATTTTGGTGAATAGTTAAATTGATAAAAGTTTAAAGTTAAGGGTGACATTTGAAATTTTTTCAAAGTAAGTGATAATGAAGTTTTGTTTTATTAGTATTATTAATTTAATAAAACATAAATACTTTTTATATAAAACAGAATACTTTTATAAAGTTATTCATTTTATTAGGCTAATAGTAAAATCTTTTTATATAAAACAAAATACTTTTATAAAGTTATCTATTTTATTAGACAATAATTAGAATATATTATATTTTATTATGTATAGTGTTTTGCATAATTACTGCGTAGTGTTTGCATAGTAAATTTTTTTATATAAAACATAATACTTTTATAAAGTTATTAGTTTTATTAGATTATAAATAGAATATATTATATTTTATTGTAAACCAATACTGGATCGTCTGTTTAAAAGTAAATCAATCTGATAGTTCATAGATTGGTTACTATTCGATCCATTCTCCTATAAATAGAAGCTCATTCCTTCATTATTTCTTACGAATTCAATTGAAACTCTGAGAGAGAAACTATAGAGAGTTCTTCTTCAATAATCTTGGCGTATTTCTTTAGAGTTTAAGAAAGCTTTGAGCATAGTGCAAATTTTCTTGAGTATATCCTCACCCTACCAAATCGAGATCGTCTTTCTTCTTTCAAAGGTAAGGGATATTATTTGTTGTCTTAGTAAGGGGTATTATTTCTTTTATATTCATGAAGAGAACTTCTGTTATTCCATTATTTATTATTATGTTGGAATAACATGTATACGTGGACTACCCTATACTTGGTGAAATTCTTCTATTATTCTATTCTTTATTATTATGTTGGAATAACTTGTATATCTGATCTGCGCATACATGGTGAAATTCTTCTATTATTCCATTCTTTATTATTTTGTCGAATATCCACGTACATCGTTTCTGTGGGACCGGTTCCGTTATTTATTATTCTGTTGGAATAACTTTGCTTTATCTGATCTGCATGCATGGTGAATTCTGTTGTTATTCCATTCTTTATTATTACATTGGAATATCCTCATGCATGCGTTTTACCGGACTGGTTTCGTCTTTATTATTACATTGGAATATCTTGTTTATCGTTTTACGTCGGACTGGTTCCGTTTTTATTATTACATTGGGAATAACCCATGCATGCGGTCTCTATCGCATGCATGGTGAATCCTTCTATTATTCTATTCTTTATTATTCTGTTGGAATAACCTGTCTATGTGGATTACCACATGCATGGTGAATGATCATTCGTATTCATTCTTATTAAATTGTGGAAATGATTTGTCTACGTGGATTACCGCATGGCGGACGAAAATCCATTTGCAGTTTCATATATTCTCTTATACTCAGTTGGTTAAAGCTTTGACTTCTATACTCCATGAAATTAGTAAAATATCCTTGATATTTGCGCTTCATCCAGTATCTTTTCATGGAAATATTCTTCTGAGCATTCTTGAATTTTACTCTACAAAGAAGTATCATGTTGACAATTTGGACATTATTGAGTTCAGGATAAATTAACTTATAAGTCTTTAAAATTTATTCTTGAATTTGTTTTATTGAATTATTATGTCATTGTCATAATGAGTTATGTTGGTTATTATGTGAAAACATGAAAGTTTCTTAGAAATCACAAAGGGTTGAAAATCAGATTTTGGTGAAAATAGAACATGAAATTCAATTGACCATATCTCCTATTATATTTTGAATTTTTGAGTGCGGTCAAGTTTTAGAGTTAGATCTATGAGTTTTGTAGCATCTCCAAGTGGAATCAAAGGAAAAGGTGTTGTAGATTTTCGTGTGGACTGATTTTAGCAAAGGAGTCAAAAGCTGGAAATTACCAAAATGATACTGTCCAGATTTTTAGAAGGGCTATTTCGGCCACTTAATTTGTGAGAAAAATTCCGGCCTTTTGGGAAATGAAAGTATATAGTATAAGGTACCTCCTGTCCAAAAATGAGCTCATTCCAACTTAAAATGAGCAAGTTATGACCATTTCAATATTTAGGTTTTTTCGACGAAAAATGCTATAACCGGAGTTCTATAACCCCGATGACCATAAAATTTAAACTGGAAGCTCACCTTAACATGTGTAAGATCCTGCCAAGATTTGAGAATTTCTGGAGTTAAACTTGAGGTAGCTAATTTCTTAAGGAATTAATTAGAAATTGATTTTTTAAAAATAGTAAATGAATTTTAAAAATTCCGAGAAAAATATATGTTCATTATGGGACTATATTCTGCTAAATCCCCGAAAAAAAAAATTTTGGGACTGATTTGGTATTTTTCATGAAAATAGTTTAGTTACGAACATATGAGTTAAATATGTTACGTGAAGTAACAAAGTTGGAAAATAGGATTTTATGGCTTGGAAATCCTATATAAGGTATATGCATATTTTTGATGAGGAATTTAATCATTGGTAATAAAATCTTATGAGTATGGCATTTTTGAATGATTAAATGCATTATTTGGTAAAGTGTAAACAATTGAAATAAATTGTTTATAAGTTTAAGAAGTGATTAAAATATTGTTATGATATTAATAATATTAGATTATGAGTGGTTGATAATATTTGGATAAATTTAAATTCTTTAATATTTATCCTTGTTTTCGTTTGATTAATACTTATATCATTGTCATCATCCTCATGTATATATTATGTTGAAAGTCATCTGTGGCCTGTAGTGGATAGATGGACTTGGTATGATTATGACCAGGGATTATTTGGTATAATCATGACCGTAATGTTACAAATGATGTGGAAAAAGTCCTCATTGGCCGTAGTGCATTAATGGACAGTTTTTGGTATGATTATGGCTATGAATTCTCTTCGGCCAAGGGTGCAAAGATGAATTATTTTATGGCATGATCAGGACCATTTATGAAAACACGATTATCTTTGGCCCGTAGTGCATGGATAATTCGTGGTCGTGATACTAAAAGAATATCCTTGGCCTATAGTGCAGGGATAAATTGATGATGTGGATTAATTATTGAGTTGAGTCTCAGCAATGAAATATTAATTCATGGATGTGATAATAATGAATATCCTTGGTCGTAGTGCATGGATAATTCATGGACGTGATATTAATGAATATCCTTGGCCGTAGTACAGGGGTGATTCGATGATGTGGATTATTTATTAAGCTGAGTCTCAGCGATAAAATATTGATAATAAGCTTTTAAATTCGTAGAAGATAGTAGATATCATGCTCTACTTGACTCTTCTAAAATATAGTTATATGTCTTTGGCCTGTATTGCAAAGATGAATTTTTAATGAATATCTTTGGCCGTAGTGCAAAGATGAATTTATTAGTATGATTATGAGCAGGAACTGTGATTTGGTATAACCATGATTTTTGATGTTTCAGGTGAAGATAGGTGATAAAAATTATCTTCGTCCTGGGTGCGAAAAGGAATTCGGAATCACAATTATGATTATGAGTTATTCATATGATTGTGTACAAGAATTTTTGATTGATGTTACACGGATAAAACATTATTGGTGGAATTTTAACATGGAGAAGATAATAGACCTGATGGTCTATTTGATTCTTTTAATGGATTGCTCGTTCCGCTGCAACTATGGTTGAAAAGTTTAATCATCTACCTATATCTTTTATTATTGACGAAAGCTATTGATAATTTAATTATCTTTAGTTATGATATTCTTTACTAGGCTAGTTGTGCTCACCCTTTTGCTTCACAATTCCTTTCAAGTAATAAGAGTGTAGCTGGGTCGAGCGGGGATAAAAGGGGAATAAAACAGTGGTCTATAGCTGTTGAGGTTCTCCCTAAATAGTATGGAAATCTTTTTATTGAGAACTTTAGATAAGTGTGTCGTATTGTATACGTCATTTGATATTTAATTTTGGTGAACCGAATAGGGTGAGGCGAACCCAACTTTGGAAGGGTGTTTTGTCACTATCATACAAGATGTCTAATGACATACAACCTCGTGTTATCATAAGACAGGGTTGTGCACATCCACTTGCTAAGTATATCTACGAGCACTACCTATATGATCTTGGAGTTTATTTGAAATATAATTTTCACTTGGAGACAATGGAGATAGTTATAAGTCAAGAGAAGACTCACCATTGGAAGGAACATGATAGCAACTTCTCATTTTTCTTTGGGGTATATTGGGTCAACCAAGGATAATTCTCTGGACATGTGATATCTATCATAACTTAGATTCATGGCCTCCTATGTACGAAGGTTTCCTTGAGCACTTCCCAAAGATTTTAATTTCTAAAACAGTTTTTGACTGTACCTTTATGTAATGTACCATTGTATGGTTGTGTTTGAGGCACCATGAGAGTTACATACATTTGTATTAAAACTCACAGTATACATGTCGTCGTATTTTGCACGACAGTTGTATAAATAAAGTTGTAAATTATTTTTATAGTGTATTTTCTGGCGACTCAAGATGGGTGATGTATACCTATTTTGGGGGCGTCACAGTGTGGATTTGATATAATGTTATAGTTGTGGGTAATATTTATAAATTTTACAAAGTACGCAAGTTTTTATATAATATTCGATTGGTCAGAGAATATTCATTTTAACAGGGAATATTCGTACAACGGCACAATCATTGGTGGACCCCACAACAGAATTATTGTCGTATTGAAAAAACGACAAAAATATTTTATGAAAATAACGGCAGAAGTTTTACCGTTAACTGTTGAAACACACGGTGTTAAAAGTACAATAATACGGCGTGGTTGCATAATAGCACACTGTAGTATTAATTATTGATCTTTACATGAGAAGTCACTTTCGGTTTTGTTCAATTATTGCTACGAGAATTCTTTGTATAGTATTTCACGTTATTTGATTCAATTATTGTCGATATTTTATATATTATTAAATCAATAATTGAGATGACAAGTTATTAATATTATTATTTGAAATATTAACGATGTCTAGAAGTTACATCGAGGAGAGGTTTGGTCACCTAATTAAGCGTCGATAAGGAAAAATCCTTATTGGAAAGCCCCCTCTTTTCTGAGGAACGACACAGTGGATTAATAGTGTGAATTATAATAATGATGATGAAGTTTGTTTTATTATTATTATAAATGTAATAAAACAGAATACTTTTTATAAATTTTTGTTTTATTTGATTATAAATAGAATATAATATATTTTATTATGCATAGTATTTGAATAGTGCCTACATAGTATTTGCATAGTAAAATCTTTTTATATAAAATAGAATACTTTATAAAGTTATTTGTTTTATTAGATTATAAATAGAATATATTATATTTTATTATGCATAGTGTTGGCATAGTAAAATCTTTTTATATAAAAGAATACTTTTATAAAGTTATTTGTTTTATTAGATTTTAAATAAAATATAAATATATATATATATATATATATATATATTTTTATAAATAGAATATATTATATTTTATTACATATTATCCTTTCCATTTTCCTATAAATAGGATGTTTAGTTAGAATTGAAAACACCTTTAGAAATTGAGAGAATTCTTCTTCTATAATCTTGGCGTATTTCTTTAGAGTTTTAAGAAGCTTTGGCGTAGAAAAGCAAGATAATTTTCTTCAAGAATATCCTCGCCTACCAATTTTAATACTCTTCTTTCTAAGGTAAGGGGTATTATTTCTTTCGTATTCATGAAGAGAATTATTTTCTTTCAATACTCGTAAGGGGTATTATTTCTTTCGTATTCATAAAGAGAATTATTTTCTTTCAATACTCGTAAGAGGTATTATTCTTTCGTATTCATAAAGAGATTTATAGTTATTCCATTCTTTATTATTATGTTGGAATAACTTTTATCATCTAAATCCGCATACATGGTGAAATTCTTACATTATTCCATTTTTATTATTCTATTGGAATAACTTTTATGCATCTTGATCTATCGCATGCCCGGTGAATTCTGTTGTTATTCCATTCTTTATTATTCTGTTGAAATATCCTGTCTTTGCGGATTACGCATGACCTGGTTCCATTCTTTATTATTACTGCCGGAATATCCCATGCTGCATGGATTACGCATGACACGGTTCCATTCTTTATTATTACATTTGGAATATCCTGTCTATCAGATTCGCATGACATGGTTCCATTCTTAATTATTCTCATTGGAATAACACATACATGTGGATTACTGCGCATGCATGGTGAATGATCATTTGTATTCATTCCTTATTAAATTGTGGAAATGATTCGTCACGTGGATTACTGCATGGCGTCGAAAATCCATTTGCGCTTTCATATATTCTATTATACTCGCTTAGTTAAAGTTTTGGCTTCTATACTCCATGAAATTAGTAGAATATCCTCGATATTTAAAGCTTCATCCAAAGATCTTTTCATGAAAATATTCTTCCGATCATTCTTAAATTTTACTCCACAAAGCGAAGATCATGTTGACAATTTGGACTTTATTGAGTTCGTGATAAATTAACTTATAAATCTTTAAAATTTATTCTTGAACTTGTTTTATTGAATTGTCATATCCTCATGCTTATATTATGTTGAAAGTCATATGTGGCCTGTAGTGCATAGAAGGACTTGGTATGATTATGACCGAGGATTATTCGGTATAATCATGACCGTAATAATATAAATGATGTGAAAAAGTCCTCATTGGCCCGTGAGTGCATTGATGGGCGCTTTTGGTATGATTATGGCTATGGATTCTCTTCACCAAGGGTGCAAAGATGAATTGTTTTATGGCATGATCAGGATCGTTGATGAAAACACGATTATCTTTGGCCCGTAATGCATAGATAATTCGTGGTCGTGATACTAAATAATATCCTTGGCCTGGAGTGCAGGGATGATTTGATGATGTGGATTATTTATTAAAATTTGAGTCTCGTGATAAAAGTGATGAAAAACCTTTTAAATCATAGAAGATAGTAGATTTTATTCTCTACTTGACTCTTTTAATGGATTGCTTGTTCACCGCAGCTTAAACTTGATGTTTGTTATATTGTATCGGTTTAACATTTGTTGAAGGCTAACGATAATTTATTCTGCATTATCTTAGTCATAATATTTCTTAGTGGGCTAGTTGAGCTCACCCTTTTGCTTTCATTGTTCTCTTCAGAAATGAGAACGCAAAGAGGGACTAGTCGGGGAACGGAGTGACGGTCCGGATGATAGCATTAGTAGTCCTCACTATTCTATGAAATAGTGTGATAATAAATGTATTGAGGACTTATTTTGAGTTTGAATACTATCTAGAAGATAATATTTGTATTAAAACTCACAGCTCATGTTGTATATTTAAGATTGTATTTGTATTCTGTACCATGTATTTGGCGACTCAGAATAGGTGATGTATACCTATTTTGGGGACGTCACATAGCCAAACCTTCATACCAAGGTAACCAATTTAATTTTATTAAGTTACCAATTTATTTTGAATGTGATGAAGTTGGTAGCCAAACCTTCATGCAATTTGTTGCCAAACTTTCAGACCAAGGTAACTAATTCATACTGCAACAAGTGTAGAGCTAGATTGGTTACCTTGGTATAAAGGTTTGGTTACCTTGGTATAAAAGTTTGGTTACCTTGATACGATGGTTTGGTTATCAACATTACATTACACATCACTCTCTTATCTCTCTCTTTCCTATGCAGTGTTCTTATTTTCCTTTGGACATGAAATTAGAATTGAAATTTCCAGAGTCGTGCCGGAGAATCTCGCCGATACATGGTACTGGACAGATCAATTTTCTTTGGAAATTATTTACCACAACCGTATGATGAATTATCATTGGAGAACCGTGGAGCCAGAATCCGCTACGGCGTTTTACATTCCATTCTAAGCTGGACTCGCTGTGGCAAGTATTTATGGACGTCGAATTACATATTCAGTGTGACACCCCAAAAATAGGTATACATCACCCATTCTGAATTGTCAAAAATATGGTATAAAAATAACTACAATTTTATTAATACAATTGTCGTGTAAAATACGACAACACATAAACTGTGAGTTTAAATACAAATATTGTCTTCTAGACAATATCCACACTTAAATAAGTCCTCATTACAATTATTGATATACTATTTTACAAAATAGTAAGGACTACGATAACAACTGCCTTGGAACATCACTCCACACCCCGACTACTTCCGGCTATATTCTCGCTTCTTGAGAAGAAAAATGGAACAAAAAGGAAAAGGGTGAGCTCAACTAGCCTAGTAAAAAATATTATGAATAAGATAATATAGAACAAATTATCGTTAGTCCTCCACAAGGAAAAATATTATATAATAGACAACAAGTTTCAGATCAATATTCGCAACGAAAATAACAATTCATTAGAAGAGTTACGTAGAGAATGAAATCTACTATCTTCTATGAATTTAAAAGTTCACCATTAATATTTTACCTCTGTAACATCAATCAATATACATCTTGAATCAAATATTCATCTTTGCACTATAGGCCAAAGATATTCATCAGTTGGTCACGTTCATCTCAACACCTGTTCATCTTCGCACTACGGGCCAAATTAAAGATATTCATCAGAAAATCATTCATCTTTGCACTACAGGCCAACGATATTCAGTAATATCATCATTTAGGACTGAGGATGATGAAAAATATTTTAAAGAAAACGAATCCAGTGAAACAAAAGAACAAATATTAGGGATTCGTACTTTGATTTATCCATGTTCAAAAACACACCATAATATACCATAGTGGAGTAAAATTCAAGAATAAAGATCAAAACATGGATACAATCAAAGATAGTAACAAAAATAGACATCTGGGATAAAGAAGAGAAAATTTTATTTTTTTGGTAAATAGTGTCGTATTCGTGAATAGTGTAGTATACGTGAATAATAACCCCGACACAAAAAGGTAGAAATTCCATAATAATATTCATATCAATATTTCGGCATAATGATATTAGAAGAAATAATATCATTTATAAAAAAATAACATCCCTTACCTCAAAAGAATAATACTTCTGACTGGAATATCAGATATAAAGATGAAGGGAACTTGCACCGTATAGCAACACTCAAAGTATCAAAATACTCACAAAAATAATTTGGATAATATAGAGAGAGAAAACTTCAGTTTCTTGGTGTGATTTTCAATTCTAACCTAAGCACCCTATTTATAGGAAAATGCTTAGAACACCAAAGCAGAAAATTTAATAAAATAATAATATTTATTAAAAAAAATTCACGCCCACCTCTTGAAATCTGATTTCAGCATGTTTACAACACATGTGGGGCCCACCCAATTGCAAAAAACGTTTTTCTTAAAATAAATATTTTAAATTCTAAAAATCAATTATTCTGGAACTTCAATAATTCATAATAAATAGCCCTTTTATCAGAAAACTTCGAATCTTATGTCCATTCAATAGGAAATTCAATTCTATACAACTTTGTAAGTTTAAGTTTTTCCAAATTCTAAACAAAAATTGACCGAAATCCATATACGGACGATTTTACAGGCTATAATCAAATTTCATTCAAAAAATGGGGCCCACTTACATGTTTAACATGTTTTTAGCATTTATTGTAACAAAAATACTCTTTCTCCTTATTTATTCATATATTACACATTCATTGTAAAATATCACCATTATTATATTATTATAATATAATAATATATTTAAATAAATTATTTAATCAGAAAAGATAAAATATCAATTTTCAACAATTGTCACTTTTCTAAAAATTCTTCCATTTATATCCACATAAATAAATATTTTTTTATCATATAAATTAATAATAATTATTCACAAATAATATTACAGAATCATAATACTGATAACCAGGCTGTTCCCAAGAAAGAGGGGACTTTCCAATAAGGATTTCTCCTTACTGGCGCGCAATTAGGTGACCAAACTTCTCCTTAGACAGAACTTTCTAGACATTGCCAATAATGTTATCTAGTAATATTATTAAAATAATATGAATTATTGATCTGATAATGGGAAATACGGTGTAGTGACAATTATTGAAACAACAATAATATAAAATATCAACGTAGCAATTATTGAATCAATAAAATAAAATATGGAACAGTAATTACTGTAACAATTATTGAGTAGTGCCTTCTACGTAAGAATCAATAATTGGTGCAATCCGTATTATTGCTTTTTTAAACCAATTTAGTATTCCAATAGTGTTAATTGATAATAACTACGCCTGCTATTTATAAAAACTTATACTTTTTATTTTCTTCATCCAATCGCTTTTTTTCGTTATGGGGCCCACATAATGTTATGCCGCCATCGCATTTAATATTCTTCGACAAAGAAGAATATTCCACGACCAAACGAATATTCCCCGACAACAATGAATATTTTATAACCACTTGCTTATTTAAAATATTTGCGCATTTTACCCATAACTTACCACATTAATCAAATCAACCCTTACTATTTCAAAATAATAAATAGAGAAAATTTAATTTCATTTATAAAAAGTTGGGGTCTTACATTCAGGGACCGTGATCGCCATTGCAAGATGATTCTGAAGAGGGAGATTCGCGGCGGAGTAGTGGCGGAATAGCGGAGGAGAGGGCTACTGTGAGAGAGATGAAGATTTGAATTTAAATTATTATTTTGAATTTGAATTTGTTTTTGTTGTTAGATCCCAGATATTTAAATCTGAATTATTAATTATGACAGTTATTTCTCCTTGATTTTAAGTTTCCTTATTAATGTGAATTGCATTATTTTTGTAATTATTTTATGAATGTATTGTTTTTGTAATTACTTTCTAATTGTTGTATATTAGTGTTAAGGACCCATCTTTAAATCAATAAAATTAATTGGATTATATTATATATGTTTGGTTTAGAGTTTATCTATTTAAACACAACTTGTTTAAAACATTTTTTTTAAAAAAAATTATAAATACGACTTTTAAACTACAAATTCATAACACCAAAAATTTGAGACCCCAAATTTTATGAATAAAGATTTAAATTTCTCGAAATATTTTTTTTCAAAATTATGATGTGGATTTGATATAATGTTATAGTTGTGGGTAATATTTATAAATTTTACAAAGTATGCAAGTTGTTATATAATATTCGATTGGTCGGGGAATATTCGTTTTAACAGGGAATATTCGTATGATGGCACAATCATTGGTGGACCCCACAACGGAATTATTGTCGGATTGAGAAAATGACAAAAATATTTTTATGAAAATAACGGCGGAAGTTTTACCGTTAAAACTTTTGAACTACTCGGTAGTTAAAGTACAGTAATATGTGTGGTTGCATAGTAGCACACTGTATTGATTATTGATGCTTACGTGAGAAGTCACTCAGTTTTGTTCAATTATTGCTACAGTAATTATTGCATAGTATCTCACATTATTTGATTCAATTATTGTAGATATTTTATATATTATTAAATCAATAATTGAGATGACAGAGTTATTAATATTATTATTTGAAATATTAACGATGTCTAGAAGTTCTGCCAAGGAGATGTTTGGTCACCTAATTAATCGCTGGCCAATAGGGAGAAATTCTTATTGAAAGCCCTCTTTCCTCGGGACGACACAGTCGATTAATATTGTGAATTATAATAATGATGATAAATATTGTTAAATATATGAGGTGTCTTTTTATGAAGTCACGTGAAGTTTATATATATATTATATATATAAATTTTGTTTTATTAGTATTATTAATGTAATAAAATGCGAATTTTTTTTATATAAAATGTAATACTTTTATAAAGTTATTTATTTTATTAGACAATAAATAGAATATATTATATTCTATTATGCATAGTGTTTTGCATAGTAAAATCTTTTTATATAAAATAAAATACTTTTATAAAGTTATTTGTTTTATTAGACTATAAATAAATTTATTATATTTTATTTAAAAGATTTTGTTTTATTAGAATATTTTATTTATAATTTGCATAAGTAAATCAATATGGACCGTCTGCTTAAAAAGTAAATCAATCTGGACCGTTCATGAATTAGTTACTATTCAGTCCATTCTCCTATAAATAAAAGTTCATTCCTTCATTATTTCATACGAATTCACTGAAACTCTAGAGAGAGAAACTATAGAGAGAAAGAAGAAAAGTATTCTGTTACTTCACTACTCCTATATCCATTTTCTTCTAAGGTAAGGGTATTATTTCTTTCGTATTCATGAAGAGAACTTCTGTTATTCCATTCTTTATTATTCTATTGGAATAACCTGTATACGCGGGCTACCCTATACTTGGTAAAATTCTTCAATTTGTTCCATTCTTTATTATTATGTTGGAATAACCTGTCTATGCGAAGTACCGCATACTTGGTAAAATTCTTCTGTTATTCCATTCTTTATTATTATGTTGGAATAACATGTCCATGCGAAGTACCGCATACATGGTGAAATTCTTCTGTTATTCCATTCTTTATTATTATGTTGAAATAACCTGATTTCTATGCAAGTCCGCATATATGGTGAAATTCTTCGTTATTCCATTCTTTATTATTATGTTGGAATAACTCAGATATATCTGCAGATCCGTATACATGGTGAAATTCTTCCATTATTCCATTCTTTATTATTCTGTTGGAATATCACATGCATGCGTATTACGACCTCAGTTCCATTATTTATTATTCTCATTGGAATAACTTTATCTGCTAAGGATCTATCGCATGCCCGGGTGATTTTTTTTTTTATTCCATTCTTTATTATACTCAGTTTGTTAAAGTTTTGACTTCTATACTCCATGAAATTAATGGAATATCCTTGATATTTGCGCTTCATCCAGTATCTTTTCATGGAAATATTCTTCTGAGCATTTTTGAATTTTACTTTATAAAGAAGTATCATGTTGACAATTTGGACTTTATTAGTTCCTAGATAAATTAATTCTTGAACTTGTTTTATTGAATTCTTATATCGTTGTCATCATCCTCGTGTTTATTTTATATTGAAAGTCATCTATGGCCTGTAGTGCATAGATGGACTTGGTATGATTATGACCAGGGATTAATCGGTATAATCATGACCGTAATGTTACAAATGATGTGGTAAAAGTCCTTATTGGCCTGTAGTACATTGATGGACAGTGTTTGACATGATCATGACCATTGATGAATACACGAATATCCTTGGCCCGTAGTGCATGGATAATTTGTGGTTGTGATACTAATGAATATCTTTGGTCCGTAGTGCATGGATAATTTGTGGTTGTGATACTAATGAATATCCTTGGCCGTAGTGCAGGGATGATGTGGATTATTTATTAAGTTGAGTCTCAGCAATAAAAGTGATGAAAAACCTTTTTAAATCATAAAAGATAGTAGATTTTATTCTCTACTTAACTCTTCTAATGGATTGCTTGTTCCGCTGCAGTTAAACTTGATGTCTATTGTATTTTATCAGTTTAACATTGTTAAAGACTAATGATAATTTATTCTGCATTATCTTAGTCATAATATTTCTTACTGGGCTAGTTGAGCTCACCTCTTTCTTTCACTGTTCTCTTCAGGAAATGAGAACATAGTCGGGACTAGTCAGGGAACGGAGTGACGGTCCAGATGATAGTATTAGTAGTCCTCACTATTCTGTTAAATAGTGTGACAATAAATGTAATGAGGACTCCATTAAGTGTGGATATTGTCTAGATGACAATATTCTTATTAAAACTCTCAATTTATGTTTTGTCGTATTTTACACGACAGCTATATTATTAAGTTGTATTTGTATTCTGTACCATGTATCTGGCGACCCAAGATGGGTGATGTATACCTATTTTGGGGGCGTCATAGTTGGTATCAAAGCTTAGGGATATGATCCATGGCTGAGATGTGAGACAAGAACTAGGAGGGGAGAGACGGGGAATTCCTTCGCTAGTATGACCTATCTAAGTTTATTTGGTTTTTAATTGGTCGGTCATAGTATAGGGATAATATGTGATATGTCAATTAACCCTTGTTTTGTGACAGTGTTAAATTTGCGGAGTTATCCTAATTTGCATCCCATTTGGTCGATAATGAGGAGCGAATGACGTGAATGTTTCTAAGAGGTTTGAAACCCGATATACGTCAATACCTCATTTCTCACAAACTTGTTTTATATTCAGATGTTGTGAATAGGGCTCAGTTATTAGAGCGCGATAATGAGTCAGCACAACCAAAAGACAACGGCCAACAACACGATAATAATCTTACGGGTGGCAACGGTCATCGGAACAACGATAACCATCGTGGAGGAAATTATCATGCCAAGAATGGTAACAACTTCGGTGGTAATCATGGCCAAGATAATAGAAATGGAAAATTCAAGAAGAGAAGATTTAGCGATGATGGAAAGACGTCAGCACCAGCACCTATTGTTAAGGAAGGAGAACGACCACCGGTCGTATGTTTCAAATGCGGACAGGAGGGACATATCCATCCAAACTGTACGCACCAATTCAAAGCGTGTTTTAATTGCGAAAAAGAAGGTCACCTAGCTCGATTTTGTCGTATGGTGAAGTCAAGTCCAGCTGAGATAGTGATGCCAAAGGATGTCTCAGACAAGTCAAAGCTGGTAGTTTAAGTGAAAGCGTTTATCAAGAAACCCGAACGAGGTTATTACGGGTAAGTTAATCATAACCTCTTGCGAAATCTATACCTTATTCGATATCGGTTCTACCTATTCTTTTATCTCTCTTGCTTGCGCTCAACGTTTAAATTTGACTCTGGAGAAATTAGACTTTGACTTATCAGTTGAAACTCCATTAGGAGAAACCTTCATTTCATGTTTTATCCAAGTTTTGGATGAGAGTCACAGTTTTGAATGATATTTCTATTGTCAATAAATTTCCTGACGTATTCTTGAAGACTTCTTAGCCTACCCCTAGAGCGTGAAATTGAATTTTGTATTGACCCAAGTACAAAACCCATTTCTAAAACCCTTAAATATTTCTTCAACCAAAATGAACGTATAATGCGCCAAAGACGTTGGCTCGAGCTGTCAAAGATTACGATCATACCATTCAATATCATTGTGGAAGAGAGAACGTGGTAGCTGATGCGTTGAGTAGAAGATCGTATGCATTTACGAGTGCGATGTTGTTAACACAAAAACCCATTTCATATAACTTAAAAATGATGAAGATAGAGTTAAAGACTTTAGGGAACCACGTGAAGATAACAAATATACGATTAGAATCGACTTTAATCGATAAAGTTAAAGTCGCTCAAGCTACATACTCAGAGCTGATGAATGTGAAGAAGAAGGTTCAAGAGGGCGTTATTCTAGAAGCAAGAATCGATGAATAGAGGAAATCTCAACCCTCGATTTAATTGGTCCATTTGAAATCCTTGATCGAGTAGGAACTGTGGCCTATAGACTCGTTTTATCGCCAAGTATGTCGCGTGTCCATAACATTTTTCACGTATCAATGTTACGTAAATATGTGGACGAACCGAACCACATTATTGAATTAGAACTAGACGAGGTAGCAGAAGATTTAACGTATGAGGAGATATGTGTTAAAATCTTTGATAAGAATGATCGTATTCAACACTCAGAGGTTATACCTCAAGAGTTAGAATATGAAATGAAGTTAAGGTATCCTCACCTCTTCGGCATACCAGGTACGTACGTAAATTTTGAGGGCAAAATTTCATAAGGAGGGGAGATTGTGAGACCCCAAATTTTATGAATAAAGATTTAAATTTCTCGAAATATTTTTTTTCAAAATTATGGTGTGGATTTGATATAATGTTATAGTTGTGGGTAATATTTATAAATTTTACAAAGTATGCAAGTTGTTATATAATATTCCATTGGTTGGGCAATATTCGTTTTAACAGGAAATATTCGTACGATGGCACAATCATTGGTGGACCCCATTAATGTAATTATTGTTTGATTGAGAAAACGACAAAAATATTTTTATAAAAATAACTACGAAAGTTTTACCGTTAAAACTATTGAACTACTCGGTAGTAAAAGTACGAAGAATATGCGTTAGTTGCATAGTAGCACACCAGTATTGATTATTGATGCTTACGTGAGAAGTCACCTCAGGTTTTGTTCAATTATTGCTACACGATGAATTGTTGCATAGATCTCACGTTATTTGATTCAATTATTGTTTATATTTTATATATTATTAAATCAATAATTGAGATAACAGAGTTATTAATATTATTATTTACAATATTAACGATGTCTAAGAAGTTACGCCAATGAGAGGTTTGGTCACATAATTGCGCTACCAATAGGAGAAATCCTTATTGAAAAGCCCTCTTCCTCCGAGAACGACACAGTCGATTAATATTGTGAATTATAATAATGATGATAAATGTTGTTAAATATATTGAGGTGTCTTTTTATGAAGTCACTTAAGTTTATATATATATATATATATATATATATATATATATATATATATATATAAATTTTGTTTCTTAGTATTATCAATGGAATAAAACAAAAAACTTTTTATATAAAACAAAATACTTTTATAAAGTTATTTATTTTATTAGATAATAAATAGAATATATTATATTCTATTATGCATAGTGTTTTGCATAGTAAAATGTTTTTATATAAACCAAAATACTTTTATAAAGTTATTTATTTTATTAGACTATAAATAGAACATACTGTGACGCCCCCAAAATAGGTATACATCACCCATCTTGAGTCGCCAAATACATGGTACAAAATTCAAATACAACTTAATAATACAGTTGTCGTATAAAATACGACAAAACGTAAACTAAGAGTTTAATAAGAATATTTTCATCTAGACAATATCCACACTCAAAAGAGTCCTCTTTACATTTATTTTCACACTATTTAACAGAATAGTGAGGACTACTAAAACTATCATCTGGACCATCATTCCGTTCCTCGACTAGTCCCTTGCCACGCTTACAATTTCAAGAAGAATAAAGAAAAAAAGGGTGAGCTCAACTAGCCCAAGAAGAAATATTATGACTAAGATAATGCGAATAAATTATCATTAGCCTTCAATAATGTTAAACTGATAAAATATAACAAACATCAAGTTTAACTGCAGCGGAACAAGCAATCCATTAAAAGAGTCAAGTAGAGAATAAAATCTACTATCTTTTATGATTTAAAAGGTTTTTCATCACTTTTGTCACGAGACTCGACAATAAATAATCCACATCATCCCCGCACTACTGACCAAGGATATTCATTAGTATCACAACCACAAATTATCCATGCACTACTGCCAAGGATATTCGTGTATTCATCAATGGTTATGATCATGCCAACAACTCATCCATCAATGCATTACGCAGACGAATGAGGACTTTTTCACATCATTTGTAACATTACTATCATGATTACAATCAATAATCCTTGGTCATAATCATACCAAGTCCATCTATGCACTACAGGCCACAGATGAATTTCAACATAATATAAACATGAGGATGATGACAATGATATAAGAATTTAATAAAACAAGTTCAAGAATTAATTTTTTCAGGAACTAATAACGTCCAAATTGTCCACATGATACTTCTTTATAGAGTAAAACTCAAGAATGCTTAGAAGAATATTTCCATAAAAAGATACTGGATGAAGCGCAAATATCAAGGATATTCCACTAATTTCATGGAGTATAGAAGTCAAATTTTAAACAACTGAGTATAATAAAGAATGGGATAACAAAAGAAATCACCAGGCATGCGATAGACAGCACAGACAGGATATTCCAACAGAATAATAAATAATGGAACCAGGTCATGCGTAAACGCATGATGATGTGATGTTCCAATAGAATAATAAATAATCTAACCGTGTCAAAGTAACTTCGAACCGATGCGGATGTTCCAATGTATAATAAATAATCGAACAGTCACGCGTAAAACGCACGCATGTGATGTTCTAACATAATAATAAAGAATGGAATAATGAAAGAATTTCACCATGTATGCGGATACTTGGCATGACAGTTATTCAAACATAATGATAAAGAATGGAATAATGTAAGAATTTTACCAAGTATAGGGTAGATCATGCATATACAAAGTTATTCCAATGAAAATAAAAATGGAATAATGTAAGTTCTCTTCATGAATATGAAAGAAATAATACCCCTTACCTTAGTAGGAAATTGGATACCGCAATATTGTCGTAACAGAAGATTCTTCTTCTTTCTCTCTTATTCTCTCTATTCTTTCTCGCTCTAAAGCTTTAGTGAATTCGTGAAAAATAATGAAGGAATGAGCTTCTATTTATAAGCTCTTTTCGCCATAATTTATGACATCATCGCTTACATCATCGATCATATGACATCATTGCTTACATCATCGATCAAATGACATCATTGCATACATCATCTTTCCGATGACATCATTGCTTACCTCATCGTTCCGATGACATTATTGCTTACATCATCAGAATTTAAATTCAAATTGTTCTCTTCCACCTCATTTTACTTTTATACCATGAATTTACTATAATAATGTTACCATTCAAATTATATAAAAAAAAATACTATCACATAATCACACCATACTACTATAATATAATATTATAATAATATATTTAAATGAATTATTGATTTAATAATTTGAAATACTGTGTAATGACAATTATTGAATCAAAAATATCAACGTAGCAATTATTGAATCAATAAAATATTAAACAGTAATTAATGTAATAATTATTGAGTAGTGCCTTCTTACGTAAGAATCAATAATTCAAAAAATATCATGCAATACCGGTATCTTCTTGAACGCTGCTTTTACGTATTCTTAATTTTAACCACCGTGTATTCCAACAAGAAAGCACCAGTAACTCCTCCGTCGTTATTTTTATAAAAATATTTTTGTCGTTTTTTAACTCCGAAAAATAATTCCGTTGTGGGGTCCACCAATGATTGTGTCGTCGTACGAATATTCCCCGACAAAAAAAATATTCACCAATCAAACGAATATTTTATAACAACTTGCGTACTTTGCAAAATTTATAAATATTACCCACAACTATAACATTATATCAAATTCATTCTATAATATTTAAAAATAATATTTATAGAAAAATCATCTTTATTTAAAAAGTTGGGGTCTTACAACCTCCCCTTCTTATGAAATTTCACCCTCGAAATTATGGTACGTACCTGGTATGTCGAAAAAGTAAGGATATCTTGATTTTATTTCAGATTCTAACTCCCAAATCATTTTCTCAATATCGTGGTTTCTCCACAAAACTTTGACTTGAGGTATAACCTTGGAGCGTAGAATATGTTCCTTCTTATCCAAGATTTGAAAAGGAATCTCTTCATACGTCAAATCTTTCGCTATTTTGTCCGGTTCTAACTCAATAATGTGGTTCGGATCTTCCACATATTTACGTAACATGGATATGTGAAAAACGTTATGAACACGAGACATACTTGGCGGTAAAACGAGTCTATACGCCACAGTTCCTACTCGGTCGAGGATTAAAAATGGGCCAATGAATCGAGGATTGAGCTTTTCTCTCTTTCCAAATCTCGTAACTCCTTTCCATGGAGCAACACGTAACAACACATGATCTCCAATATCAAATTCCACGTCCTTTCGATGAAGATCAGCATAACTCTTTTGTCGATCTTGTGAGGTTTTTATACGTTATCGGATCGTTTGAATCTTTTGTGTAGTCATACGTACCAACTCTGGTCCCAACAATGTTGCTTCACCCACCTCATCCTAGCATACTAGAGAACGACACTTTCTTCCATACAACGCTTCGAATGGAGCCATGCCAATACTTGTTTGATAACTGTTGTTGTATGAAAACTCCACCAACGGTAAGAACTTGTCCCAACTTCCCTTGAAGTCAAGGACACAGAGTCTTAATAAATCTTCAAGAGTTTGAATAGTCCTCTCTGATTGTTCGTCCGTCTGAGGATGATATGCCGAACTAAATTGTAAGTCCGTGCCCATAGCTTTTTGCAAACTAAACCAAAATCGTGAAGTAAATCTTGGGTCTCGATCAGAAACTATGGATACTGGCATACCATGTAGTCTTACAATCTCGTTTATGTACATACGAGCAAGACGTTCAAGTGTATAAGTTTCTCGTATTGGTAAGAAATGAGCAGACTTGGTCAATCTATCAACAATGACCCAAATTGCATCTATGCCTTGAGAAACCTTGGGAAGACCAGTAACAAAATCCATGGTAATGTGCTCCCACTTCCATTCTGGAATTTTAAGTGGTTGCAATGGACCTTTTGGTACTCGATGCTCCACCTTGACTCGTTGACAAGTTAGACACCTTGAGATAAACAATATTATCTCTCTCTCTTCATATTGCTCCACCAAAATGTATGATGAAGATCACGATACATTTTGGTACTCCCAAGATGGATTGCAAAATCGGTGTGTTGTGCGCCTCCATCATGATTTTATACTTTAAATCGTGGTCGTTAGAACACAAAGTCCGAGTTAACTTGAAGTATTCCTTCTTCATCGATTCTTGCTTCCTCGCATAAAGACCTTCTTGCACTTTCTTCCTCATACGCATCGGCCTCCAGATCCAGAACTTGAGCGGCTTTTAACTTTATCAATTAAAGTCGATTCTACTCGTATATTCGCCATCATCACGTGGATCCCTGGAGTTTTTAACTCTATCTCCATCCTTTGCAAGTCACACAAAATGGGCCTTTGCGTTGTCAATATCGCACTCGTACTCGCATATGATCTTCTAATCAATGTGTCAGCTACCATGTTCGCTTTTCTAGGATGGTATTGGATGGAATGATCATAATCTTTCAACAGTTCAAGCCAACGTCGTTGTCGCATGTTGAGTTCCTTTTGAGTGAAGAAATATTTGAGGCTTTTATGATCAGTAAAGATCTCCACTTTCTCCCCATACAAGTAATGCCTCCAAATTTTAAGTACAAAAACAACAGCTGCCAACTCTAGATCATGAGTAGGATAATTCCTCTCATATTCTTTGAGTTGTCGAGAGGCATAGGCTATGAATTTCCCATTTTGCATGAGAACACATCCTAACCCTTTGCCCAAAGCATCACTGTAGATGACAAATCCCTCCGAGCGGATGGTATTATCGTAACAAGTCTTTGAAATGAGTCTCCTCTTGAGTTTTTGAAAACTCTTCTCACATTCCTCGCTCCAACCGAATTTGTATCTTCTTCGAGTCACCGAAAGAATGGAGTAGCGATTCGAGAAAACCCTTCTACGAATCTCCGATAATAACCAAATGTAAGCCGAGAAAGCTACGTCTTGATCATCGATTTAGGTTGCTCCCAAATAATAGCTTCAATCTCTTTCTTTGGGTCAATGATATTCCATGACTTGATACTACGTGCCCAAGGAATGCTACTTCCCTCGACGTAACTCGCATTTCTTCAACTTGGCATAAAGCTTATATTCACGAAGCTTTTGGAGTATCAACCTCAAGTGTTGCTTTCATGATCTTCACGACTTTTGGAATAAATAAGGATGTCATCAATAAAGACAACCACAAAGTGATCCAAATATTCCTTGAATACTCGGTTCATCATATCCATGAAAGCAGCAAGAGCATTAGTCAATCCAAATGACATGACTACTTAATTCATAATGCCCGTCTCGAGGGAGTTCTCGAAAGCCGTCTTTGGAATGTCATCGCTCTAATCTTTAATTGGTGATATCCGAATCTAAGATCAATCTTTGAAAAGAATTTGGCTCCTTGTAATCGGGTCAAACAGGTCATCAATATGTGGCAATGGGTACCTATTTTTGATGGTGACATGATTCAACTCCCAATAATCAATACAAAGTCGCGATACTCCCATCTTTCTTTTTCACGAATAGAGCAGGAGCACCCCAAGGAGAAAGTACTAGGATCTAATAAAGTCAATGTCTAACAATTCCTGCAGTTGGGTCTTTAACTCCTAAAGTTCAATAGGAGCCATTCAATATGGGGCTTTGGAAATGAATTTTGTACCAGGTTCAAGGTCGATACAAAATTTAATTTCACGCTCTGGGGGTAGGCCAGGAAGTTCTTCAGGGAATACGTCAGGAAATTTATTAACAATAGAAATATCATTAAAAACTGA
This sequence comes from Panax ginseng, assembly GCA_020205605.1. Lineage (NCBI taxonomy): Eukaryota > Viridiplantae > Streptophyta > Magnoliopsida > Apiales > Araliaceae > Panax > Panax ginseng. Next base: position 35,006,262 of record CM035132.1, read on the forward strand.
CGTATTTTTGTTTAGATCCGTGACATGAGCTAAAAAAGCTTGACATCCATTTTTTAATAAACGAATAGCTTTGTGGCTTGAGATGACAGTGATTAATTTTAATGGTTTGGTTGCTTGAATTCGCATAATAGGTTGGTTAGGAATATGAAAGCTAACAACCTTACGAAAACAATCAATTTTTGCATGATGAGTAGTTAACAAATCAATCCCTAGAATTACGTCAAATGCAAGTATTTTCAATGAAATAAGATCGACAGGTAATGTGTGGGTTCTGATTTGAACCAAACAAGACTTATAAACAGTGGATGTAATGAAGGTTTCTCCAAATGGAGTTTCAACAGATAAGTCAAGGTCCAATTTCTCTGGAGTCAAATTTAAACATTGAGCGCAGGTAAGAGAAATAAAAGAATAGGTAGAACCGGTATCAAATAAGGTATAAACTTCGCTAGAGTTTATGATAAGCTTACCCGTGATGACCTCATTCGGGTTCCTTACTTTCTGGGAGGTCACGACAAACGCTCTCCCTTGAACTACCGGTTTTGTCTTGTCTAGGAAGGCCTTTGATGCCTCCATCCCAACTGGACTTGTCTTCGGTGCACGACAAAATCGGGTCAGGTGACCTTCTCTTCCATAATTATAACATGCTTTGGATGGCATCGCTTTCGATTTGGACCGATGTGTCCTCTCCTCCACATTTGAAGCATATGATGAGGTGGTCATTCTCCTTCCTTAACGATAGTAATCGATGTCGACGCGTCTTTCCATCATTGTTGAATCTCCTCTTCTTGAAATGTCCATTCTTATTGTTTTGGCCATGATTACCACCGGTGGTTACCATTTCGCATATTGATTCCTCCACGCTTATTGTCCACCGCTCACGATCAAGTATCACCGGTATTATCATTTTTTCTGCTTTCTTTTTTTGTTGGGTTGACTCATTATCGCTACTCCAATAATCGAGCCCTATTAACAACATCTCAATACAAACACGCTTTATGAGAGATAAGGTATTTACGTATCTCGGGTTTCAAACCTCTTAGAAACATTCGTGTCATTCTCTCCTCATTATCAACCAAATGAGACGCAAAACCGTGACAACTCGACAAACTTGGCTTCATCTTTGCGACACGGTCATGTTGTTTTGCTCCACCTGATGAACTCTACCTCTTTCATGTGATTTAATACTTTTGGGAAGTACTTGTCGTTGAATAGTTCTTGGAACTTCTCCCAAGACATCTTCGCGGTATGGCGGCAGTTGAGTACGCTTTTACGATTCCCACCAAAGAATCGCCTTCTACCCGCAACATGAAGGTGGCAAAGGAACCTTTTGCTCCTCGGAGCATACCAAGGCATCAAATATCTTGTTGATCCGCTTTATCCACGCTTCCGCCTTAAGTGGTTTTGCTCTCCAAAAACTCCGGTGGTCCCAGCTCGAATCGCTTAATGGTGGACCGTCCGAGAGTTACCAAAGTTTCCACCGCATTTTGGACAGAGAGCCGCTCTTGCTCGATGTTGCATGAATTGCATAAAGCCTCCGAACATTCCATCATTTATCATCCGGTTCGTGTTGTTGTTTGCACCGAGGATTGTCGCCTTCTTGATGCACATTATCCTGATTATTGATCTGTGGAGACTCAACGGTCTCCTGTGCTCCATTGATGTTCTCAACATTCTCAGATGTCATTTTCAAATACTGCCACAAAACAAGGGTTAATTAACATATCACATATTATCCTTATACTCTGATCGACCAATTAAATACCAAATAAACTTAGGTAGGTCATACTAGCAAAGGAATTCCCTGTCTCTCCCCTCCTAGTTCTTGTCTCACATCTTAGCCAGGGATCATATCCCTAAGCTTTGATACCAATTGTAATGCCCCCAAAATAGGTATACATCACCCATCTTGAGTCGCCAAATATATGGTACAAAATTCAAATACAACTTAATAATACAACTGTCGTGTAAAATATGACAAAATGTGAACTGAGAGTTTAATAAGAATATTGTCATCTAGACAATATCCACACTCAAAAGAGTCCTCTTTACATTTATTTTCACACTATTTAACAGAATAGTGAGGACTACTAAAATTATCATCTGGACCATCACTCTGCTCCCCGACTAGTCCTTGCTTACCTTCTCATTTCCTCAGAGAATAAATGAAAGAAAGGGTGAGCTCAACTAGCCCAGTAAGAAATATTATGACTAAGATAATGCAGAATAAATTATCATTAGCCTTCAACAATGTTAAACTGATTAAATATAACAAACATCAAGTTTAACTACAGCGGAACAAGCAATCCATTAAAAGAGTCAAGTAGAAAATAAAATCTACTATCTTTTATGATTTAAAAGGTTTTTCATCACTTTTGTCGCTGAGACTCAGCTTAATAAATAATCCACATCATCCCTGCACTACGACCAAGGATATTCGTGTATTCATCAATGGTCATGATCATGCCAACAACTGTCCATCAATGCATTACGGGCCAATGAGGACTTTTTTCACATCATTTGTAACATTACTGTCATGATTACACCGAATAATTTCTGGTCATAATCATACCAAGTCCATCTATGCACTACATGCCACATATGACTTTCAACATAATATAAACATAAGGATGATGACAATGATATAAGAATTCAATAAAACAAGTTCAAGAATTAATTTTTCCAGGAACTAATAACGTCCAAATTATCCACATGATACTTCTTTGTAGAGTAAAACTCAAGAATGCTCAGAAGAATATTTCCATGAAAAGATACTGGATGAAGCGCAAATATCAAGGATATTCCACTAATTTCATGGAGTATAAAGTCAAAATTTTAACCAACCGAGTATAATAAAGAATGGGATAACAAAAGAAATCACCGTGCATGCGATAGTAATCACATGCATGTGTTATTCTAACGTAATAATAAATAACGGAACCAGTCACGCGCAAACGCACGCATGTGATATTCCAATGTAATAATAAATAATGGAATCGTGTCACGCGTAAACGCATGTATGGGATGTTCCAATAGAATAATAAATAACGGAACCGGTCAAAGCGAACTTCGCAATCGGCTGTGATGTTCCAATGTATAATAAATAATCGAATTCAGTCATGCGTAAACGCACGCATGATGATGTTCTAACATAATAATAAAGAATGGAATAATGTAAGAATTTCACCATGTATGCGATACTGTGACATGACAAAGTTATTCGAACATAATGATAAAGAATGGAATAATGTAAGAATTTTACCAAGTATAGGGTAGGCACAGTATACAAAAGTTATTCCAATGTAAATAAAAAATGGAATAATAGAAGTTCTCTTCATGAATACGAAAAAATAATACCCCTTACCTTAGTAGGAAATTGGATATCGCAATATTGTAGTAGTAATGTAAGATTCTTCTTCTTTCTCTTATTCTCTCTATTCTTTCTCGCTTCTAAAGCTTTAGTGAATTCATGAAAATAATGAAGGAATGAGCTTCTATTTATAAGCTTGGTAGAGTAAGGGTAAAATAGTCTTTTGGCATAATTTATGACATCATCGCTACATCATCGATCATATGACATCATTGCTTACATCATCGATCAAATGACATCATTGCTTACATCATCCTTCCGATGACATCATTGCTTACCTCATCGCTCCAATGACATCATCGCTACATCATCGTAATTCAAATTCAAATTGTTCCTTCCACCTCATTTTACTTTTATACCATGAATTTACTATAATAATGTTACCATTCAAATTATATAAAAAAATACTATCATATAATCACATCATACTACTATAATATAATATTATAATAATATATTTAAATGAATTATTGATTTGATAATTTGAAATATTGTGTAATGATAATTATTGAATCAAAAATATCAACGTAGCAATTATTGAATCAATAAAATATTAAACAGTAATTACTATAACAATTATTGAGTAGTGCCTTCACGTACGTAAGAATCAATAATTCAAAAAATACCGTGCAATACCGCAATCTTTCGCAAGAACGCTGTTCTCAGTATTTTAACCACCAGGTATTCCAACAGTGTTAACGGTAACTCTTCCACCGTTATTTTCATAAAAAAAAATTTGTCGTTTTTTAACTACGAAAAATAATTCCGTTGTGGGGTCCACCAATGATTGTGTCGTCGTACGAATATTCCCCGACAAAAAGAATATTCCCCGACCAAAATAATATTTATAGAAAAATCATCTTTATTTAAAAAGTTGGGGTCTTACAACCTCCCCTTCTTATGAAATTTCGCCCTCGAAATTAGGGTACGTACCTGGTATGTCGAAAAGGTAAGGATGTCTTGATTTCATTTCAGATTCTAACTCCCGTGTCATTTCTCAACATCGTGGTTTCACCACAAAACTTTGACTTGAGGTATAACCTTGGAGCGTAGAATATGTTCCTTCTTATCCAAGATTTGAACAGGAACCTCTTCATACGTCAAATCTTTCGCTATTTCGTCTGGTTCTAACTCAATAATGTGGTTCGGGTCTTCCACATATTTACATAACATGGATATGTGAAAAACTTTATGAACACGAGACATACTTGGCGGTAAAGCGAGTCTATACGCCACAGTTCCTACTCAATCGAAGATTAAAAATGGGCCAATGAATCGAGGATTGAGCTTTTCTCTCTTTTCAAATCTCGTAACTCCTTTCCATGGAGCAACACGTAACAACACATGATCTCCAATATCGAATTCCATGTCCTTTCAATGAAGATCAGCATAACTCTTTTGTCGATCTTGTGACGTTTTTAGCCCAGTTGTTGGCATGATCATGACCATTGATGAATACACGAATATCGTTGGCCCGTATTGCATGGATAATTTGTGGTCGTGATACTAATAAATATCATTAGCCCGTAGTGCATGGATAATTTGTGGTTGTGATACTAATGAATATCCTTAGCCGTAGTGCAGGGATGATGTGAATTATTTATTGTTTGAGTCTCAAAGAATAAAAATGATGAAAAACCTTTTTAAATCATAAAAGATAGTAGATTTTATTCTCTACTTGACTCTTCTAATGGATTGCTTGTTCCGCTGCAGTTAAACTTGATGTCGATTGTATTTTATCAGTTTAACATTGGTAAAGACTAATGATAATTTATTCTGCATTATCTTAGTCATAATATTTCTTACTTGGCTAGTTGAGCTCACCCCTTTCTTTCACTGCTCTCTTCAGAAAATGAGAACGTAGTCGGGACTAATAGAGAAACGGAGTGACGGTCCAGATGATAGTATTAGTAGTCCTCACAATTCTGTTAAATAGTGTGACAATAAATGTAATAAGGACTCCTTTGAGTGTGGATATTGTTTAGATGACAATATTCTTATTAAAACTCTCAATTTATGTTTTGTCGTATTTTACACGACAGCTGTATTATTAAGTTGTATTTGTATTCTGTACCATGTATCTGGCGACCCAAGATGGGTGATGTATACTTATTTTGGGGGCGTCACAAAAAATAAGAGGCAAAACTAATTAAACACCCATTACAGTTGGCAAGTTTTACTGATTACACCATTGAACTTTTAATTTTTTAAATTACCCCACTAAACTAATTATTATTTTGAAATTGGGTTATTCCGTTAAAATAAATAAATGAACTTTAATTTTTTATTTACAAAACTAATGAATTACCCATTGTATTAACACATTTTTACTAATTACACCATTGAACTTTAAATTTTTCAAATTACACAATTAAACTAATTAAAATGATTATTTTAAATATTTTTAAAAATAATTATTATTTTAAGTAAAAAATATTAGAAACCTTTTTTTCATAAAATGAGTTAAGTTTCATAAAATATAGATTCAAAAAAATTAAAGTGATTTTAAATTAAATTAATGTCTACTTAATATTTTAAGAAGATGATCCATTCTTAATATTAGAAATTTTAAAAACAAAAACTAAAATAGAAATTAAAATAAAAATAAAAAAACAAGAAAAGATAAATAAAAAAAAGCTGATTCAATTTTTTCCAAAAAGAAATTAATAATTTTTATAAATAAATATTATTTTCAAGAAAAAATTGGAAAATTTTTCATATTTTAAAAATGAGTAAAATTTTATAAAATATAGATTCAAAAATATAACTTTATTTTCCAAAAAAAAAAAATAGAATTTTTTAATTAGTAAGGTTTCATAAAATTTTAATTTTTAAATTTTTATTTTATGAAACTTTACTCATTTTATGGAAAAAATTAAATTTTCTAATATTTTCTCTTAAAAATAATAATTATTTTTAAAAGTATTTAAATAATTATTTTTAATTAGTTTAATAGGATAATTTAAAAATTAAAAGTTTAATGGTGTAATTAGTAAAACGTACTAACTACAAAGGGTAATTCATTAGTTTTATAGATAAAAAATTAACGTTCGTTAAATGATTCAATTTCAAAATAATAATTAATTTAGTAAAATAATTTAAAAAATTAAAAATTTAATTATATAATTAATAAAACATGTCAACTACCGTGAGTATTTTATTAATTTTACCAAAATAATATAACCCCATTAAAACAAAAAGACTAGCTAGGTAGGTAAACATAAAGGATGAAATTCACACATGCAGTTACAACAATTTACAAACAGAAATTCAAATCGCGAGTAATTTTTAATTTCTTTTTTCAATAAATAGAGAGGGAATGGTGAGAGGGGAGAAAGGAGAGGGTGGCATGGGATGGGGTGGGGTGGCGTGGCGTGGCGTGGAGTGGGTGCATGTGGCTTTCAGGGACAACCCAGGGGAGATAGATATCAGGCGTGCACTCTTCCATATGAGATTCTCTGGTACGTGGTAATATATGTATGTATTACTACTACTAATTAATTCTACAGCTAGAGGCTAGAGCTACTCTTCTACTACTACCCCTACCAGCTGTAGCACTAGGAATTAATAGTAGGCTAAAACAGATGTGATTTGGCCTTACATTCACCAATCACTACATGCAGATGCGCCTTTCGTTGACTCATTTTTAGGGCTGTAAAAAAATACAGTATATATATATATATACACACACGACTTATGATTCATTGGCGGAATTTGACTGCTATTTGGGGTTGGGGTTGGGTTGGGTTGGGGTTGGGGTTGGGTGGGGGTGGGGTGGGGTGGGGGGTGGGGGGGGTGCTGGGGAGGGCGGGGAGGGGGCAATGGGACTCATGTTTTGTCACTTTCTTTTAAGGGCGAAGATATATAGAATTGAGCAAAGAATCAAATTGAAAACAAAACTGCATTAAAAATTGTGCAAACTGCACCAACGATTTCGACGTATATGATGGTTTTAGGTGGGTTAAAAAACCAAATGTACGGTTTCGATTTTGTTACTAATCAAAATGTAGACATAAAATCAAAACCGCATCAAATAATCGTCATTTTTTCTCAATTTTGCTACGAGTATATATAATTTATCTACTTTAACTTATTCTCCTCATTTTATTCTAGAATACAGATAAATCATCAGTATCAATTATATTTGCAATTCAAGAGTGGCTTATTATTTTCTAAATCAAATGTGATAACATAGTATTAATCAACCATATAATTGTTGATGCCTAGAACTATTTAATTTTGTTAAGTTAGCTCCATGATTGTGTTCACTGCATAATACGTTTCCAGATTCTTAGAATCAAAGGTCCATGAGTTGTGGCCACCACATTAAACACATTTTGCATGAAAATTTGGTGGTTTAAAGCCTAGAGGTTATTGTGAGATTTAAAGAAGCATTGAAAAGCTTCCAAATTTATTGCCCAGATTAAATTGTGGCCACAAGAGGGGGAGGGGGAGGGGGAGGGGGGGGATCAAACAGGAGTTTGTATGTAGCTTGTAACCAAATTTTCAAGTTTATTATTTTAATTTGTTTTGGAACCAAAATCGCACCAAATGAAACTGCACCGCACCAATCACAAATGATTTCATGTGCGGTTTTGAATTTATCAAACTGCACCTAGCGGTTTCGTGTGTAGTTTGAATTTCAAACCGCACCATACTCACCCCTGAAGATATACTTGGTGATTCGCATTTAAAAAGTTTGTAAACTTAGCTAAAGTTTAGTGCACTTAGAAATCTAAATATATTATATTATATTTAGAATATTGTGTTTGAACTTCAAATATAATATTTATTAGTTAAATAAATTAATTGTAAACGAATAAGATTCTTAATTATATTTAAAACTTTTAAACATAAACGCTTTAAACACCGATAATAAACAAATAAACACTATATTTATGTACATATTCAATATCACATTCAAAAACACTACTAGTAAAAATATTTATCGCTTCTTCTTTTATTACTATTTTATCTTTGTATGTGTCTTTAGATGTGATACTGAATATGCACGTATATATATTCTTCCTCAAAATAAAAAAAACATATATTTTTAACTCAAAAATTCTCACCTATGCATAATGTATGATGCAATTTAAAGTTATAGTATTTATATTACATAATATATATGTTGAAATAAAAAATTATATATGTTGTAAATTTGAAGTACTACTCTTTTCATCTTATAAAACTAATTTAATTTGACTTTTGAGTTAAATTAATTATTTTTAAATATTATTTTAAAAAATTCAAGCTAAATCAGTTTTAAATGAGAGAGAGGGAATATAAGGGGGTGTTCGACAATGACTTATAAATTGGTCAAACTAATTTATAAGTCATTTGTCATTGTGTGAGTGTTTGCTACTTGTTTTTTAACTTATAAACTAGTTTTTAAGTCAAAAAAAAATAAGTAACTATCTGTGATTTATTTTAAAATAATTTATAAGTTATTTTAAAATAAGTTAGTTTGATCAAATATAATGTCTATTTTGACCCTCTTCTTATTAATGTTATTTTAAGTAATTTTTACATTATTTTAACTTCTAAGTCATTTTGAACCGAACACCTTCATAATTTATTTTAATTTAATTTTTAATTTATAAATCAAATTAATATCAAATATTTTTATTTCTAAATCACAACTTAAATTAATTTATAAATTAAATTATATTTGAACTTGAACAGGCTGTTAGGCAACAATAACATCCATCCAAATGGTTTCATGCCTAAGGTTTGCTAGGTTACCTCACTGACCCATTTGAGTTGGCACTGGAAAAAGCTGCTACCTACGTTTCAGCTATACACGCCCGCCCATCCCCATGAGCCTTAATAGTCTAGTCTACCACACTGCTTTACACCAACAATCATCTTCCATAACTGTACTATATTTTTAATATTTGATCCATTACACTTTATCTTTTTTCTTAAAACTTTCAATGAAATGTAATTTTAAGTACAAATTAATTAATTTTTTAATGTAAATTTTATAACTTTCAATATTATATAGGAGTATTACTCTATCCATTAATAAAGCGCCAGTTTTATGCATTAAGATGGTTTTATTTTGTCTTGGTTCATTTAGCACAGCAGGAGAAATACAAAGGACGGAGACGTAACTGGTGACGAAGGGATTTAAGCATGCATGCATGCAGATAGCAGTTAATAATTGGACTTTTTCACGTGCTTTTGTTTCCTTTTCGACTTTTGTGCTCCCCCCTCATCAAAGCCTACAAATCACTTGTTACATCCCATCTTTTTATTATTATTATTATTATTATTATTATTATTAATAATAAAAATGAATTTTTAGGCCTCGTGATCAGACTACGTGTTTTCTCTCCAAACAAGACTTTCGAAACGGATCAAAATCTGTCGTCTGCGATCCCTGTGATGTTTTTAGTGGAATTGGAACCCAAATTTACGACTCATCCCATGCTTTTCCCCTTTCATAAAAATTAAACATATAAACATCCTTCTCATATAAATAATTAATGAATCTCACACCTATGTAATAGATTTTATGAAAATATTAGTTTTTATTTTATGAAAATCTTGATATAACTCATAAAAGTTAAGCATGAAATAGATTTTGTGATTGATAAATTTTGTTATATACTATACAATTATATATAATAATTGTATCAACTAAAATTAATTAAATATATTCACATTAATTTGAAATTTAATATATTTTAAAAGTCAAATTGTATCTTTAATTTTAAAATAAAAAGCACTATTTATTTAGGTTTAGACTGAAAATAATAATTTAATTATATCAAATTAACAAGCTCACTGCTCAGAAGGATAAGCTGGTAGATTAATTTATACTAGTACAGTAGTTTTACCGACCGATGGTACTATCTATGGGTATGATAATTGGCAGAAGATCAAGTTTGTGATCTTTTTGTGTTGTGTACAGGACAGGCAAAAAGCCAGAAAAGAAATGATGATGATATTCTACAATATCGTACGGCTATTATAGAAAGAGAGAGCTAGCCTGGCTTTTTTGACAAATATACACTGCATACAAAGTACAATATTTATGCTCTGCATAGCTAGGGTTAGGGTTTTCCCTTTCAAGCAGAAGCCTCCCCCCCTCCTTCCTTGGGAAACGAGCCAAAACTGAAAAGGTTTCTGATAGTTATGTTTGGTTGGGTTGGGTTGGGTTGGGTTGGGGTTGGGGTTGGGGTTGGGTTGGGTACATTCTGTCGTCTGATTCCATCTAACCAGCCAGGTCTCAGGTCCAGCTCCAACTACACTTCCTCCATTAATGTCGGTGATAATAATAGAGCAGCACTTTTTATTCTACTAGTGTGCATGAGCATGAATAATGATTCTAGGATTTCTTTATTTTTTTAATAATTATTTAAATGTAGTAAATGAATTCTTTTAAACAAATAACAAAATTTTAAATCAATAACAGACAATATGTATATGTACTAAACAGGAATTAATAACAAGTATTTGTGTCCTACACTCAAATCTTTTTCCAAATCTAAAAAGATTTGTTTTCTTCAATCATTGCAATGAAAATTAGTTCTCACAAACGAGCTTATTTCAATAAATATATAAAAATTCCCCGCTTAATATATAGTGGAAGTAAATAGATAATGTGATCTAAATTCAGCCATGTGTGTAATGTTGTAAAATGAGCAAACGGTTCTCGCTCTATTCTCAACAAAAAGTTCGATTCTAGCTCGACTCGAAATATAAATAATTTAAATATGAGCAAAGTTTAAAATTCGATAAATTACTCGAATCTACTCAAATTATAATTTTCTATTGATACTTGAATCATATTCGTTCGAAAAGTTCAAACATGCTCGATTTTAGATGGTACTCGACTCTGTAGCTGAACGAGTATCAATAAAATCTTATTTTATATATACTTGACAAATTTTGTGAATTAAATCTGAACAATTCAATATATACTCGGCTCGACTCGTTTTATTTACACTGACTTACTATTTGTTTAATGGATGTAGGTCCAAGTCTAACAACATTAGTTTAATTAATGTTAGAAAGAGAAGAGAGATCTTGATCCAGAGGCAAAGTCATTGATATATATCAATCTCATTTCTATTCAGAATAGAAAAGAAAAGAACCAAAACTCTCAATTTGAGTCGAAATGAGAACCACAATTAAGCATGAAGAGTTTGAAAACGAAAGTTGTTTTGAAGGCATAGCTAACTCGCTGGCCATGCATTTCATTTATATAACAATTACGTACAATCGTATCATTTTACAAGTGTGAAAAACAGACTTATTAATAATTGAAAATACAAATTAAATACCTCTATCTAAAAGATATTATCTCATCTATTTGAACTCAAGAGGTGTTAACTGACTATGACTCCTATATATATATATGGAATCCATCCATGGTAACCGGTTGCCATGGATACTGTTATAACAATTCACTTTTGGACCATTGATCAACTTATTGAAAGGTTTAAATTGAATGTTATAAATGTCCAGCCGGCACAAGCTTTATCGGCTTTTATTTTAATATATTGCATTATATGGTTAACTGTTGTCATTTTAATAATTTTAAAACAATTTTTTAATATTAAAATACTCCAGCCGGCACAACTTATACCGGCCGGGTATTTTTTTTAAAGCATTTCTCTATTATATGGGATGACTCATCACATTAAAGTTGCATTAAAAAAATAAAAAATAATTCAACTGGTACAAACTGTACCGGCTGAGAGATGAGAAAATTGAGTGTTTTGACATACATTAGTTAATTAGTTAAAATATAATCCAACTGGTACAAGCATTTCTCTATTTTTTTTATTGTTAATTAGTTAAAAATATATTGTTTTGACCTATATTTTTTTTATTGTTAATTAGTTAAAAATATTTTGTTTTGACCTATATTTTTTTATTGTTAATTAGTTAAAAATATATTGTTTTGACATATTTTTTTTATTGTTAATTAGTTAAAAATATATTATTTTGACCTATATTTTTTTTATTGTTAATTAGTTAAAAATATATTGTTTTGACATATATTTTTTTTATTAATTTGACTAGTTGATAAGAAATATAGAGAAATGCTTGTACCGGTTGGATTATATTTTAACTAATTAACTAATATATGTCAAAACACTCAATTTTTTCATCTCTAAGCCGGTACAGTTTGTACTAGTTGGATTATTTTTTATTTTTTTAATGCAACTTTAATGTGATGAGTCATCCCATATAATAGAGAAATGCTTAAAAAAAATACTGGCTAAGACAAGTTAGGCTTACCGAGTATTTTAATATTAAAATTTTGTTTTAAAATTATTAAAATGACAACAGTTGACCATACAATGCAATATATTAAAATAAAAGTCGGTAAAGCTTGTGTCGGCTGGGCATTTATGACATTCAATCTAAGCCTTCCAATAAGTTGATCAATGGTCCAAAAGTGAGTTGTTATAACAGTATGGATGGATCAGGTCCGGACTCCAGGACCTGACCAAATCACACCCAAAACACTGTATTATGTAAAAATTCAAGTTTCATAAAAAAAAAATTAGTTGTTTTAGAAAAAAAGCAAAAAAAAAAAGTCTGAATTTTCTCCCGTCCGGAAGTCCCACTGATCAGTCTCTCTCTCTCTCTCTCTCTCTCTCTCTCTCTCTCTCTCTCTCTATATATATATATATATATATATATATATATATATATATATATATATATGTAAACAAACCATATATGCAAAGGAATTGAAGGAAAGCATGGTCCTAACTCCCAACCCCCAAGTCCCAACTTCCAACTTCCAACTTCCAACTTAATGACTTCTTAAAATCAAAAAGGTTTTGTTTAGTCAAAAGCATAAACACTAATGAAACAACTTGGAACAAATCTTGAGTTCAGAATAAATTTTGGGTCAAATTTCAAGTCCGAATCGAATCAACTCATATATTTCGCCCTCTGAACCTCCCTATTTCATATAGTATTAGAGCCGACTCTCAAAATCTCATAATTAAGGACATGATGTTTACGTACAAACCCATTATCATTCGACACATCGCGTTTCTTTACATTCCTTCAAACCTCCCTCCTTTTTCTCTTCAAGGTTTCTTGTTTAAGTTACAGAGAAACTCTTTAATTAACTTCAACTAACATTAACCATTCTACAATCACCACACTATGAAGATGATAAATCTCTTAATTTGTTTTTGAGAATAAGAAGACAATATACAGAGTAAAAGGTATTTTAGATCGATTTCTTAAGTCATTTTCAATACAATATTAATTAGTCACTTTCAATACAATTTTATTTGATCGTCAACTTAATAATTTAACCGTACGAATATAATGAGCATGTAAAAATATGAGATTATGTAGAATTTTGTCTGATTTAATGTATCGAATTATTATTTTTATAATAGTGTAAATAATTTTAGTAACTTCCATTATTATAAAGTTGTTGATGCATCACCTCAAATCGAATGAAATTTTACATAATCTCATATATTTTTACATGCTCTCACTACATCCGTATGATTAAATTATTAAGTTGACGATTAAATAATATTTTATTAGAAATGATCTAATTAATTGTGTAGCATATAACAGTGAAGTTAATGGATGGTCTTGCATCATTGTTACCTTTATTCACAAAAACAATATTTAATTTTATATGTTTTAAAAAAAAATTATGCAGGTTTGAATAGAGAAAGAGGAGTGATAAGATAGAAAAATAGGAAAACTAAGACTGCAATTTGTTATTGGCCGAGAAGTTTAAATAAAATCAACAAAGGGGAGGAGCTGAATATTGATATACAAAAGCAGGGGACAATACATTCTCACCAACCAACAAGGCAACAACTACTTGATTTCATTATCCAAAAAATTGATATAAAGCCGATTGATACGGTCCTTGAGATCAGATCCGGCACCGAAACTGGTTTTTCATGTGGGGATTTGGATGTCTTTCCGCTCCAGTGAATTTCAAACTAAGATTGATGGAGTTTGTTGGCTAAAAAATGGATTTTTGATGAAATTTGAGAGTTTTTTGAGTTTAATCTTGCACTAAATTGCTTTGATTTTTAAGATTATACATAGATATAGGCCGATCTAAAGTAGCAAGTAAGTTTTCGGCAAGATGTTTTAGAGAGTTTAAAATTTTGTAATATATTTGACGTTTCCAAATTTCTAAGAAGCATTACTTACAATTTTTCCTCTATTGCCCTCAAGTATCTTTCTATTTCATTTATCTAGACAATTATATAGAGTATATTTTTTCTTAATTAATGCAAGGATAATTATGATAATAAATATCAATTTTAATGACAGAATTGGAGCAATAAATGAATTCCTTAATAAGTGTGAAAACCTTCAAAATGTCACTTATTTAGGAATGGAGGGAGTATAATTTTTTATGTTGTGTGAGGGTATTTAAGGTAGTGTTTGTTTGGGTCTTAAAAGCCTCTTAACAGGAGTGCCTCTAATTCGGTCAGAGGCACAACATGTTTGATAAAAAAAAAATTATACTTCTTAATGCTTTTTAATCGGTAAGATTCAAAAATAATTTTAAACCATCCAGAGCCACATCTGAACGAGATTATATTTTTTTGGGATAAAAATAACCTTAAAAAGTAATTGAAACAACCCAAATGCCATCAAAAAGTGAAAAGGGTTGAGGGTTGGAGATCAGCTTTAACTTTAAAAGGGTTGAGGGTTGGAGATCAACATTTTAGTGGGGGCTAAAATTGTGCAATTGGGAGTCGAGCACGCCAGGGTTTGAGAATCTACGAACATCATGAACATAGAAAGACTCAAGCAACAAACCTTCATTTTCAATTCCCCTATTTTCTTTTCATCCAATTTTCTCTCGGGGTTTATTGATTATTGTTTTCCATCTTTATAATCTCCTGATGAAATATAAGAATGTTCCCTGTTTGTACATGCATGTGTGTGGGTTCCGCACCGGTTCCGAGATATTCGTCGGACGGAAAAACTACCTATGGGACGTTGAATTCTTTCGCCATGATTGAAGATATGTAGATTCAATCAAAAAATTAGGGCTTTTGAAGGCAGATCGAAAAAGCAAATAAACTTGAATAATCTATATTGGGAAATGTAAAGAGAGAATGAAAAAAATAAAAAATAAAAAAGATATTTTGGACAGTGTTAAAATGGTAAAATAATGTTATTCAGATATTTTGAAAAAATTAATTATCAAATAATATTTTTTTCATTCAGACACAATTCTGGACAGATGCTCTATATTATTCAGATATCTAAACTGTTCAGGTCTTTACACTTAATTTTATCAAACACCACCTAAGTAAAAGTTCATTCAGATCTCTAACTTGAGACCTTGTTGTATTCAAATTAAACAATCTGAACGACTTAGCGATTCAGATTTGAAGTCATTCAAACTCAATAAGTGTTAATCAAACAGTCCCCAAGTAAAGGGTGTTTGATAAAAATTAAATCTGAATAAAAAAAGTTATTTGATAATTGACATGTCTGAAACATCTGAATAACAGATTTTTATTATTTTACCTCTAAAAAAATTCAAAAAATTATTGTAAATTTATTTAATATTACTTAATATAATAGTTAATATTGTAAAAAAATTAAAATCATTCAACCACTCATTCAGTCCATTCAGTCAAAAAAATGGAACTAAACCATTCAACCCAAATCGTCTGAATGGCTGACCAGTTTAGCCATTCATATGATTTTTTTAAAAAAATAAACGCACTAAATAACTAAATTGGAAATTCATTTAGCAGAAAATAAACCCCTAAATCTAGGAAATAAGAGAGTTAGGAAATTAAGGAAACAAATAGAGGGGAGAGAGGAAGTGATGTGTAAGGTGGGGGTGAACAAAATCTAACAAAATACTATTTTAAATAATATTATGTGTTATTTTGTTAAACATTGATTTTATTTGGATAGTCGAGAACCTTAATTTAGGGACCCAAAATTAAAAAAATTCTTAAGACCTTCAGAGGAACTGTATCCTTACTTTTTGGGGGAATTTGAAATTTTATCAAATTTGACTATTAGTATACACTATGAGATGACATTATTATACTAGTGAGAAAATTTCTCAATGTGAAATCAGATAGAGTGTTTTTACGCAGACAAGATAAAAAAATTAAATTGAAAAGACAAAATAAATTTGTTACAATAAACAATTAGACAGCATAATTTATTTGTTCGCTGAAATAAATTTATTTTATTCTTTCAATCTAATTTTTCTGTCCGTATAGAATTATTAAACCAGATAAAAACAAATCATTGTAAATTAGTCAACTCAAATAGATATAACCATACATCTTAATAGAGAAGAGAATTAAACCATTCTTTTAAGAGGAGAGAAATTAAAAACCTATACTTTTGAAACATTACAAAACCATGACTCCTTGCAACCAGCACAAAATATAATAATACTACAAAATAAAACCATCCCAACCTTCTAAACCTCACAATAATTCTATATTCTTTTGGTCACAAGTCACAAACTATAAACCTATGACCAATCAAAAAGAGCACACTAAATATAGTAAATAATAATAATAATAATAATAATAATAATAATAATAATTAAACACTAGTCCATATATAGGAAATTAATACACCAACGACCTATTAGGTACAACTTTCATACCATAACCATAACTCCCCTAAACCCTACCACCAAAATACTACTACTACTACTATATTTCTTAAACCCATACTACACAAAATTGTGTGAACCACAAATAGCTAAGATGGAACATTCCTTATTATGGGCACGGCAGAAAGTGGGCGCTTCATTTCACAAGACAATTTTAGCACCTCGCCCAGGTCAACTGGGCGACCCATGTCCTGGACCCACTTGAAATGGTGCACCAATTTAGCCACCCAAAGTGTCACGGTCACCAGCCCTAGGTTCTTGCCCGGGCAAACCCTACGCCCAGCACCAAAAGGTGCCAGCCTTAGGTCCCCACCTCTCACGTCCACGTCAGCACCCTCCCCGAGAAACCTCTCGGGCTTGAACTCAAGTGGGTCCGCCCACACGTGGCAGTCGTGCGTGATGGCCCACATGTTCACCATGGCCGTTGTGTTGGCAGGAATCACCATACCGTTGCTGAGCTGGACGTCTGACGTGGATAGCCTTGCCCAGGAGAGAAGCGGACCGGGTGGGTGGACACGGAGACTCTCCTTGACCACGGCCTGCAAGTAGGGTAGTTTGGCCACGTCAGCGTCTGTCACGGTCCTGTTGCTCACAGCCCCGTCTAGTTCCTCTTGTAGCTTGGCTTGAATGTCTTGGTGCAACACTAACTCGGCCATGACCCACTCAGTTAACAAAGCAGTCGTGTCGGTTCCTCTAAATATCATTTCCTGCATGGCCAAAATACAAAATCACACTCACCGAATTAACTCACTTTAATAAATTAGTAGACAAAAAACTACAATACTATATACGTACCCACAAGACAGCTACCATGTCATCTTCATGCAACTTCTCATCGCCCTCGAGTGACAATAAAACATGGACAAAATCAGCATTATCAGAGTCCTTACTCGACTCACTGAGTTTATGTTCTCGAATTATGGCTCGGACGAGTTTTCTAACCCGGGGGACAAGAGCCTCACAGCGTTCAACAATACGAAAAGGGTCGTATAGATAATTGAGCAAAGGCAAATAATCAGACCAATTAAATGCGCCCAATAGCTCAAACCCTTCTGTCACCATTTCTCTTAGCTCTTTCACCTCCTCGCTATCGTGCGCAGGGTCGTAACGTTTCCCAAAAACACTACCCATTATGTTATTCAGCGCCGCAGCTTGCAAGTGTTTCCTTAACGTGACCACCCCGTGACGGGATTGTTCGGTCGCTATGTTGCGCAGCATGGCGGCGGAGTCTAGCTGCCGGCCAGCTTCGTGGGCTGCGATGCGCCGGGGTGCGAAGAGATGAGATGATGCGATTCTTCGGAGTTGGCGCCAGTATG
This sequence comes from Panax ginseng, assembly GCA_020205605.1. Classification (NCBI taxonomy): domain Eukaryota; kingdom Viridiplantae; phylum Streptophyta; class Magnoliopsida; order Apiales; family Araliaceae; genus Panax; species Panax ginseng. The sequence goes on from CM035132.1 coordinate 35,024,575, forward strand.
CACCGTTCGGAGCGAAGCCGATGGCTCGGCTGAACATGAGGGTTTTAGCTGACTGTTTGATTGGGCGGTTAGCGAAGTGAGGGGAAGTGAGAATCTCCCTGGCTATGTGGGGATCGGAAGCTACAACGAGTGGGGTTGAGCAGAGGCTGAGGGCCATGAGCTGGGTGGCGGCTCCTGCTCGGGACCAAGCCATGGAAGCGAGGGAGCGATGAGCCAAGCCGCGACTGAGAGTGAAGAGGCTTCCGAATATAGGGAGGCCTCGAGGTCCAGGGATAGGAACGATGCCGTTATGGTTGCGGCCGTTTTTCCACCCAACGCCGCCGCCGGTGGAAAAGGCCCATGCGAGAATTGTGAGGGAAATGAAGGTGATGAGGAGAGAGAATAAAACGTAAGCATCTAGAAGGTTATTAGATCCGAGAAATGCTGGTAGAGTGAAAATCCACCAGTTTGTATCCTTTGAAACCATACTCAAATCCATACCCGGTTAAGATTATTTGGTTCCTTAGCTTTGTGAGCTTGTATGTGTTTTTGTAAGAGAGACTGAGAGAGTAGGAAGAGTAGAGAAGATGAGAGAGAGACTGTTAATGAAGGTACAATGAGAAAAGGGGGTTAGGAAGCGTATAAATAGGGGGATGCATGGTAAAGGGTTAATGGAGTATATAGACATATATACATGTATAAATGGACTTGATGTAATTAGCTTGCAGTACCTATATATAGATATATAGTAGAGAAGGGGTTTAACATGTGGGATGTGGATTTTAGTGTTGTTTTCATAAATAATTTAGTGATAATTTTGTAGTATTAATTGTGAAGAGGGTGGGAGTATTATTTAACTTATGCATGAACCGTAGAAGGATTGGCCAAGCTAAGATCAGCTGATCAGAAGATTAATTAATGGTGGAGAGAGACATGGGCAGTACTAGAACACAGTTTGTGAGCGTTAAAACGGCGAGCGGAATAGTATAATTGTGAATATTGAAGAGAGAGAAAAAGGAGTGTGAAAGCGAGGGGAGTGATGTGGAAGTCTCGAGTAACGCTTGCTGTTCAAGTAACGCATTGAGAGCTGCGACAGTTTCAATATCTCGGGGAGAGAGAAAAATAAATAAAAAAGATTCTCACGTCCTGGGTTGATGCTTCTCATGTCCACAAGTAACAGTCTTACTTACCTCGTAGGGCTGTTGGCAGTGGTTAAAGAAAATTTCTTTTTCTTTTTATTTTTTTAGTTTTTTATTTTTAATTTTTAATTTTTAATTTTAGGACCAACATGGAGTAAGTATTTAATTTTAATTGACGTATAAGTTGGTTTGAGATTGTCTTTATTGTGTTCAAGAATTTTGAATTCGTTTCATGACTACGAACAACGATATCGTTCAAGAACTTTGAATTCGTTTTGACTACGAACAACGAAATTATAAGTAATGCAATTATGAATCTCATATAGAGTTCGATTCCGACACACGGCATACTTAGCACATGCAAGTCCGACAAAAAGGGGTGTTTAATTCTAATCTTGGATAAGAATATTCTACAATGCATGTTGTTATTTTGAATCCGTTTTGTCTACGAATAACGAATCTAAAAGTGATGCTACTATGAATCTCATGCATGGAAAGTTTTGGATAGTTCGATTCTAATTCAGAATGAACGCCGACATACTTAGCACATGTAAGTCAAAAAATGATATTTTTAATTTTAAATAAGAATATTCTACAACGCACAAGAACGCCCTTATAATCATTTACTCCAACAATATCTAGGGTTAAAAAAAAAGTCACACTGACAAACCATATACATACTTTGTACATGTTTTTTCAAAGTGTTAAATATTTCAATATAATTTTACTAGTCAAGCGAAATTAACTCTATTACTGCCTTTCTTGTTCAAAAAATTTGTACTTCATGCATTAATTATGAGAATAAATAATATACGGATGACCAGTAAAATTAGAATTTTATACCTAATAATAATGTCACAGAAAATTCAAAAAAAATGAAGGGATTTAATTTGGAATCCAATGTGGTTAGTTAAATAATTTTATCAATAACTAATAAATACCAAATGTATCTATAGAATTCAAATTTCTTGATTTTCTCTTAAATTCATTATATGTCATGTTATTATTGGAAGGTGTAAAACTATAACTTTATAAGTCATTCGTATATAATTTATTTTTATGGAAACAATTTTAAGGAAAAAAAAATTTAAGTGATAATCTTTTTAAACAAATAAAAAATGTCAAATTAATTAGAAAGTGTTATAAAAGATTATACTAAATATTAAGAACAATGATGATTAGTAGAAAAGAGAGCATTCTCATTGTATTTTCATATCATCTCCCATCCTCTAGACAATACTACTATTTATAGTTAGGTACATCAACATCAAATAGGTTTCAAAACTCAAAAGTCATGAGTTTCAAACCTTAAAGGATATGAGAGTTACAAAGTTCAAAGGTCATTACAATAAAGAGGGGTAGGAATGTATCTAGACATGTGTAGGAATGTATCTAGACATCCACACACAATGTATAATTTTATAATACTCCCCATTTGATGTCTATTGTATAGCTATACGCATTGAAAGTTACCTCATTAAAAACCTTACCAGAAAAAACCCAATGAAAAAAAAAACCTTGGTTAAGAAAAAAAGAGTGCAGCGCGTATTAGTTCCCTCTCATGAATGTATTCTTAAGCCCTTCAGTTGTCGCATTCTAATATTGCGACACAATCCTTCAAACATTGTAGTTAGTAATGCTTTGGTGAACAAATATGCTAGATTATCTTTTAAGCAAATTTGTTGAACATCAATGTCATGTGTGAAAAAGAATTTCGTGATATGTGCTTTCTTCTCTCTCCTTTGATGTATCCTAACTTTAATTGAGCTATACATGCAGCATTGTCTTCATACAGAATGGATGGAGTTCTTTTATAGCAATTTTCTAAGAATATGCCTCATTAAAATCCTTACCAAATAAAAATCCAGTGAAAAAATTTTGGCAAAAAAAAAGAGTACAATATTCTTGTATAACTTCTAGTGCCTTGGGATTGCCTCATTAAAACCTTGCAAAGGAAAACCCAAATGAGAAAAACCTTAGGAAAGTAAAAAGAGTACAATCAAAGACATATCCTTTTTACTCCCTTCATAAAAGTATATAAATTTCCATTGCTTTCATGGTAAAAATATCATTAAGTCGAAGCATGCCAATATTGTGCATCATCTTCTTCAAAATCGTAGTTGGTAATGACTTAATGAATATATCAACCAAATTATCACATGATCATATATGCTTGATATCAATATGTCATTCTTCTGGGGCTCATGTGTGTAAAATAATTTTGGTGCAATATGCTTGGTTCTATCACCCTTTGGATAAAATAATCCCAAATCAGTAGTCTCGTGAAGATAACATAAAATATATTTAATTTCATTACAATGTCTTCGAGTTTGTGCATAACTATACATTGCTAGTATGTTAACTGCAAATGCTATATCAGGTCGTGTGAAATTTGTAAGATACATCAAAACATCAATTGCACTAAGATATATATGGTACTTCAGGACCTAATATATGGTATTTCAGGACCAAGAGTTTCTTTATTAATTTCTTGTAGTCAAAATGGATCTTTCTTGATATCAAGTGACCAACCCATCATTGGAGTACTCAAAGGATTAACATTATCCATGTAAAGTTACTTCAGGACTTTTTCTGTGTACAAGAATTCCATAGTTCAATTTTATGCCAAGACAAAAATTTGTCTTACCAATATCTTTCATCTCAAATTTGATATTTTTGTCGACTATTCTAGAGCAAGATCTTTCATCAATAAATACAGTAATAATAGCAAATTCAGATTCTGATCTTTTGATAAAAAAATGCATGCATAAATTAGATTATTCTCAAATACTTTTTTCAAAAGATATCCACTAAGGCGATTATACCACAATATGCATCTGGATTGTTTTAACCCATATAAAGATCTTTGTAGCTTGATAAAAAACATATTTCGAGATATAGAATTTATGCTTCAGGCATTTTATATCCTTCAGAAAATTTCATGTAGATATAATTATCTAATGATCCATACAAATATTGTGAGACCCCATATTTTATGAATAAAGATTTAAATTTCTCGAAATATTTTTTTATTATGGTGTGGATTTGATATAATGTTATAGTTGTGGGTAATATTTACAAATTTTGCAAGTAAGCAAGTGGTTAGATAATATTCGATTGGTCGAGGAATATTCGTTTTAACAGGGAATATTCGCATGCGGACAAGCACAATCATTAGTGGACCCTACAACTAAGTATTGTCATAGTTAGAAAATGACATAATTATCTTTTTATAAAAATAACGACGAAAGTATTATCGTTAAAAGCTGTTGAACTACTCGGTAGTAGAAATACGATAATATGTGTGGTCGTTAAGAAAGCGCACCAGGTATTGATTATTGATGCTTTACGTAAGTCACTCGTTATACTCAATTATTACTACATGAATTCTTTGCATCATATCTCTCGTATTATTGATTCAATTATTGTCACGAGTATCATCTGCATAATATGTTATATTATTAAATCAATAATTGAGACGACAAAGTTATTCATATTATTAAATTGTAATATTTATAATGTCTAGAAGTTCTGTCAATGAGAGGTTTGGTCATCTAATTGTGCGCTAATAAGGAGAAATCCTTATCGGAAATTCCCCTCTTTCTTGGGAATAACCTGGTTCCATTCTTTATTATTCTGTTGAAATATCTTGTCTGTGCGGTTTACGCATGAATATCCTGTCTGTAAGGCTTAGTTTCTGCGTGACACAGTTCCAATCTTTATTATTCTCATTGAGAATAACTTTGTTTGTCTTGATTCTATCGCATGCATGGTGAATTCTTACATTATTCCATTCTTTATTATTCATTTGAATAACTTTGTCTATGTGGATTACCGCATGCATGGTGAATGATCCTTTGTATTCATATGAATAGTATTTTCATTCAAAAGGGATTTACATCAGAGGCGGTTTCGTAATTTTTCGACCCTCAAAATTTACGAAAAAATTTGAAATGATAATTTGATGAGTTTTCTAGATTGTGTCCAAAAATGACGATTTTTGGATTTATAGATTAAGAGTTATGGATTTTATGGGAAAAGACTATTTTAAAAGTAAATCCTTATAACTCTTTGTGGTTAACTCCAAAATTGGTAAAAATTTTATTGGAAGTACATGTATATAACAGGAGTATACCCTGTAAATTTCGGAATTTTTGGACAAAAGTAAAATTTATGATAAATATCTAAATATTCGCGATTTGGCCATATAAAAAATAGTAAATGAATTTTAAAATTTAGAAAAATATATGTTCAATATGGGACTATATTCTGCTAAATTCCAAAAAAGAAATATTTTTGGGACTGATTGGTATTTTTCATGGAAATGAACTAGTTATGAGTAAATGAATTAAATATGTTATGTGAAATAACAAAATTAGAAAATAGGATTTTATGGCTTGAGAATCTTATATAGGGTATATGCAGATTTTTGATGAGGGATTTAATCATTGGTGATGAAATCTTATGAGTATGTCATTTTTGAATCATTAAATGCATTATTTGGTAAAGTGTAAACAATTGAAATAAATTGTTTATAAGTTTAAGAAGTGATTAAAATATTGTTACAATATTAACAATATTAGATGATGAGTTTATTAAGTGATTGATAATATTTGGATAAATTTAAAGTCTTTAATATTTATCTTTGTTTTCGTTTGATTAATGCTTATATCATTGTCATCATCCTCATGCTTATATTGTGATGAAAGTCATCTTTGGCTTACGTGCATAGATGGACTTGGTATGATTATGACCAGAGATCATTCGGTATAATCATGACCTTTAATGTTATAAATGATGTTGTAAAAGTCCTTAGTAGCCTGTAGTGCATTGATGGACAGTTTTTGGTATGATTATGATAAGGGATTATTCGGTATAGTCATGACCATTAATAATTTAATGAATATCCTTGGCCCGTAGTGCAGGGATAAATCGATGATGTGGTTTATTTATTAAGCTGAGTCTCAGTGATAAAAATTGATGAAAACATTTTAAATCATAGAAGATAGTAGATATCATGCTCTACTTGACTCTTCTAATGGATTGCTTATACCGCTGCAGTTAAACTTGATGTCTATTGTATTTTATCAGTTTAACATTATTGAAGACTAATGATAATTTATTCTGCATTATCTTAGTCATAATATTTCTTACTGGGCTAGTTGAGCTCACCTTTTCTTTCACTTTATTCTCTTGGGAAATGAGAACGTGGCAATGGACTAGTCGGGGAGCGAAGTGACGGTCAGGATGATAGCATTAGTAGTCCTCACTATTCTCGTTAAATAGTGTGACAATAAATGTAATGAGGACTCCATTGAGTGTGGATATTGTCTAGATGACAATATTCTTATTAAAACTCTTAGATTATGTTTTATCGTATTTTACACGATCGTTGTATAATTAAGTTGTATTTGAATTTGTACCATGTATTTGGCGACTCAAGATGGGTGATGTATACCTATTTTGGGGCGTCCACAGTTAATATCAAAGCTTAGGGATATGATCCTGGTGAGAGAAGTGAGACAAGAACTAGGAGGGAGAGACGGGAATTCCTTCGCTAGTATGACCTACCTAAGTTTATTTGGTATTTAATTGGTCGGTCAAAGTATAGGGATAATATGTGATATGTCAATTAACCCTTATTTTGTGACAGTGTTTGAAAATGGCATCTGAAAATGTTGAGATCAACAATGAAGCACATGAGACCGTTGAGTCACCAACGATCAATACCCAGGATAATGTGCAATAGGAAGACAATAATCCTCAGGTAAATAACAACACCGATCAGATGATGAACGATGAGATGTTCAGAGGCTTTATGCAATTTATGCAACATCGGTGAGAGAGACTCTGCTCAAATCGCAGGTGGAAACATCGGCAACTCTACGGTTTGGTCACCGCATTAGCGATTCAAGGAGTCTGGGACCACCCGAGTTTTTGGGAAAGCCGAACCACTTAAGGCGGAGACGTGGTTAAAGCAGATCACCAAGATATTTGATGTCTTGGAATGCTCCGAGGAGCAAAATGTTCCCTTTGCCACCTTTATATTGCGTGAAGAGGCAGATTACTGGTGGGAATCTATAAAACGAACCCAGTCTGACGCACTCAAGATGTCTTGGGAGAAGTTCCAAGAGTTGTTCAACGACAAGTACTTTCCCGAAAGTATTCGTCACATGAAAGAGGTGAATTTCATCAAGTTGGAGCAAAATAATATGACCGTGTCGCAATACGAGGCTAAATTTGCGAAGTTATCCCGGTTTGCATCCCATTTGGTCGATAATGAGGAGCGAATGACGCGAATGTTTCTAAGAGGTTTGAAACCCAAAATACGTCAATACCTCATTTCTCACAAACTTTGTTTATATACAGATGTTGTGAATAGGGCTCAGTTATTGGAGCGTGATAATGAGTCAGCACAACCAAAAGGCAACGACCAACAACACGATAATAATCGTACCGATGGCAACGGCCATCGGAACAATGATAACCATCGTGGGGGAAATTATCATGCCAAGAATGGTGACCACTTCGATGGTAATCATGGCCAAGATAATAGAAGTGGAAATTTCAAGAAGAGAAGGTTCAACAACGATGGAAAGATAGCAGCACCAGCACCTGTTAAGGAAGGAGAACGACCACCGGTCGTATGTTACAAATGCAGAGGGGAGGGACACATCAGTCCAAACTGCGTGATGCATTCCAAAGCATGTTATAATTATGGAAAAGAAGGTCACCTAGCCCGATTTTGTCGTGCCAAAAAGTCAAGTCCAAATTTGGGACAAGTGGCACCAAAGGATACGGACAAAATAAAGCTCATGATTTCAGGAAGAGCGTTTTTTGTCACTTCTCAAAAAGAGAGTGACCCGAACGAAGTTAGCACGGGTTAGTTAATTATAAATTCTTGCGAAGTCTATACCTTATTAGATACCAGTTCTACCCATTATTTTATCTCTCTTGCTTTGCCAACGTTTAAATTTTACTCTCAGAAGTTAGACTTTGACTTATCGATTGAAACTTCGTTAGGAGAAACCTTCATTTCATGTGTTATCCAAGTCTTGGATGAGAGTCACAGTTTTTAAATGATATTTCTATTGTTAATAAATTTCCTGACGTATTCTTGAAAACTTCTTGGCCTACCCCCATAGCGTGAAATCGAATTTTGTATTGACCCCAATCCAAAACCCATTTCTAAAACCCTTAAATACTTCTTCAACCAAAACGAACTTATTATGCGCTAAAGATGTTGGCTTGAGCTGTTGAAGATTATGATCATACCATTCAATATCATTGTGGAAGAGCGAACGTGGTAGCTAACGCGTTGAGTAGAAGATCGTATACGTTTACAAGTGCAACGTTGTTAACACAAAAACCCATTTCGTATAACTTACAAATGATGAAGATAGAGTTAAAGACTCTAGAGACCCACGTGAAGATAACGAATATACGAGTAGAATCAACTTTAATCGATAAAGTTAAAGCCGCTCATTTACACTTTTAATCGATGAATGTGAAGAAGAAGGTTCAAGAAGGCGTTATCTCAACTGTGACGCCCCCAAAATAGGTCCACACGACCCATTCTGAGTCGCCAGATATCACTCTTTCAAAATCAAATACAAACTTCATTTATACAACTTGTTGAACTGTAGATGCAGTCTGACAACCAGATAAGCTGTTAGTTTCAATACAAAATCTATATAACTCTCATGGTGCCTCGACCACAACACCTTACAAAGGTCTTTTACATAAAAGTACAGTCAATAACTGTTTTAGAAATTAAAATCTTTGGGAAGTGCTCAAGGAAACCTTCGTACATGGGAGGCCATGCGTCTAGGTTATGATAGATATCATATGTCCACAGAATTATCCTTGGTTGACCCAATAGACCCCCCAAAAAAATAAGAAGATTGCTATCATCTTTTTTCCAATGGTGAGTCTTCTCTTGACATATAATTATCTCCGATGTCTCCAAGTGAGAATTATATTTCAAATATACTCCAAGATCATATAGGTAGTGCTCGTAGATATACTCAGCAAGTGGATGTGCACAACCCTGTCTTATGATAACAAGAGGTTGTATGTCATTAGACATCTTGTATGATAGTGACAAAACACCCTTCCAAAGTTGGGTTCACCTCACCCTATTCGGTTCACCAAAATTAAATATCAAATGACGTATATAATACGACACACTTATCTAAAATTTTCAATAAAATTATTTCTATACTATTTAGGGAGAACCTCAACAGCTATAGACCACCGTTCTATTCTCCTGTTACCCCCGCTCGACCCAACTACACTCTTATTACCCGAAAGGAATTGTGAAGCAAAAAGGGTGAACCTGAACCAAATTTCAAAAAGAATATCATGACTAAAGATAATTAAATTATCAATAGTCTTCATTAGTAATAAATCAGAGATTTAGAACATATGGTAGATAAAACTTTTCAACCATAGTTGCAGCGGAACGAGAAATCCATTAGAAGAGTCAAATAGACCATCAGGTTTATTATCTCCTCCATGTTAAAAGTCCACCAATAATGTTTTATCCCTGTAACATCAATCAACAATTCATGTCCACAATCATATGAATAACTCATAGTCATATTTGCGATTCTAAATTCCTCTTCGCACCCAAGACGAAGATAATTTTCATCACCTATCTTCACCGGAAACATCAAAAATCATGGTTATACCAAATCACAATTCCTGCTCATAATCATACTAATAAATTCATCTTTGCACTACGACCAAAGATATTCATTAACAATTCATCTTTGCACTACAGGCCAAAGACATACAACACTATAACCAATAACCAACAGTTCATCTTTGCACTACAGGCCAAAGATATACAATTGTAAAACCAATAATGCTGAGACTCATCTTAATAGTATCACGACCATGAATTATCCATGCATTACGGGCCAAGGATATTCGTGTTTTCAATTACGGTCATGATTATACTGAATAATCCCTGGTCATAATCATACCAAGTCCATCTATGCACTACGGGCCAAAGATGACTTTTACCACATTACGTTCATGATTATACCGAATAATCCTCGGTCATAATCATACCAAGTCCATCTATTAATCGTAAGTCATGTATGACTTTCAACACAATATAAGCATGAGGATCATGACAATGATATAAAGAATCAATCAAATGAGATAAAGGATAAATATTAAAAATTTATAATATAATTTATCCAAGGTTCAAGAATATCCCAATGTTATCAATCACTTAATAATCTCATAATCTAATATCATTAATATTATAACAATATTTTAATTTTTTTTTAAACTTATAAATAATTTATTTTAATTGTTTACACTTTACCAAATAATGCATTTAATCATTCAAAAATGTCATACTCATAAGATATCATAACTAATGATCAAATCCCTCATCAAAAATATGTATATATACCTTATATAGGATTTTCAAGCCATAAAATCATATTTACCAATTTTTTAACTTCACATAACATATTTAACTCATATGTTCGTAACTAAACCATTTTCATGAAAAATTACCAAATCAACTTATTGTTTTTCTATCCTTTGTCCAAACATATATACATATATTTCATACACAACAAGTATTTTTTTATAATTTTTCAACTCCCTTAAATATTTTTCAAAAATTAATTTCTAATTAATTCCTTAAGAAATTAGCTACCTCAAGGTTAACTCCAGAAATTCTCAAATTTTGGCAGGATCTTACACATGTTAACGTGAGCTTCCAATTTAATTTTCATGGTCATCGGAGTTATAGAACTCCGGTTATAGAGTTTTTCGTCGAAAAAATCTAAATATTGAAATAGTCATAACTTGCTCATTTTAAGTCAAAATGAGCTCATTTTTGGACAGTAGGTACTTTATACCATATATTTTCATGTCCCAGAAGGTCGGAATTTATTTCACAAACTAAGTGGCCGAAAATTCCCTTTTAAATTCCAGGACAGTAGCTTTTTGGTACTTTACAGTTTTTGACTCCTTTGCTAAAATCAGTTCACATGAAAATCGACAACACCTTTTCCAATGATTCCACTTGGATAAGTTAGAAAACTCATATATCTAACTCTAGAACTTGACCACACTCAAAATTTTGAATTATAATAGGAGATATGGTCAATTGAATTTCATGTTCTATTTTTACCAAAATCTGATTTTCAACCCTTTGTGATTTCTAAGAAACTTTCATGTTTTCACATAATAACCAACATAACTCATCATAACACTTACTAATACTACATATACCCATGATTTTCATCAGACCAATGCTTTTATTATGACTTTCATCATAATCAACAGTCCAATGCTTATATTATGACTTTCATCATAATCCACGTAAACATATCATTTCCACAATTCAATAATAAATAAATATAAAGGATCACTCACCATGCATGTGGTAATCTATATATACAAGTTATTCCAATAAAATAATAAAGAATGGAATAATAGAAGAATTCAATATGCATGCGATAGACCGCACAGACAGGTTATTCCAATAGAATAATAAATAATGGAACTAGGTCATGCGTAAACGTACAGACAGGATATTCCGATAGAATAATAAATAATGGAATAATAGAAGAATTTTACCATGTATGCGGTACTTCGCATAGACAGGTTATTCCATCATAATAATAAAGAATGGAATAATAGAAGAATTTCACCATGTATGCGGTACTTTGCATAGACAGGTTATTCCAACATAATAATAAATAATGGAATAATAGAAGAATTTCACCATGTATACGGTAGTTCGCGTATACAGATTATTCCAACAAAATAATAAGAAATGAAATAACAATAGCTCTCTTCATGAATACGAAAGAAATATTACTCATTACCTTAGAAGAAACTGGATATAGGAGTAGTGAAGCAGCCGAATACTTTTCTTCTTTCTCTCTATAGTTTCTCTCTCTACAGAGTTTCAAATTGAATTAAGTAAGAAATAATGAAGGAATGAGCTTCTATTTATAGGAGAATGGATGAATAGCAACTAATTCATGAGCGGTCCAGATTAATTTATTTTTAAACTGATGACGGTCCATATTAATTTACTATGCAATATTAATAAAATATTCTAATAAAACAAAATCTTTTAAATAAAATATAATATATTCTATTTATAATCTAATAAAACGAATAACTTTATAAAAGTATTCTATTTTATATAAAAAGATTTTACTATCTGCAAACACTATATCAGAACCTTCTGTGAAAACACTATACATAATAGAATATAATATATTCTATTTATAGTCTAATAAAATAAATAACATTATAAAAGTATTCTGTTTTATATAAAAAAAATTTTGTTTTATTACATTTATAATAATAATAATAAAACAAACTTTATCACCATTATTATAATTCACAATATTAATCGACTAGGTCGTTCCCATGAAAGAGTGGGCTTTCTAATAAGGAATTCTCCCTATTGGCGCGCAATTAGGTGACCAAACCTCTCCTTGGAAAAACTTCTAGACATCGTTAATATTGTAAATAATAATATTAATAACTTTGTCGTCTCAATTATTGATTTAATAATATATAAAATATCGACAATAATTGAATCAAATAACGTGAGATACTATGTAGCAATTACTGTAGCAATAATTGAACAAAACTGAGTGACTTCTCACGTAAGCATCAATAATCAAAAGCGTGTGCTACTATGCAACCACGCCAGACATCATTCTTTACTTTTAACACCGGGGTGTTTCAACAGTTAATGGTAAAACTTTCGCCGTTATTTTCATAAAAATATTTTTGTCATTTTCTCAATCCGACAATAATTCCATTGTGGGGTCCACTAATGATTGTGTCATCGTACGAATATTCTCTGTTAAAACGAATATTCCCCGACCAATCGAATATTATATAACAACCTGCGTACTTTGCAAAATTTATAAATATTACCCACAACTATAACATTATATCAAGTTCACTCCATAATATTAAAAAATATTTCAAAAAATTTAAATCTTTATTCATAAAATTTAGGGTCTCACAATCTCCCCTCCTTATGAAATTTCGCCCTCAAAATTTACGTACGTACCTGATATTCGAAGAGACGAGAATACCTTGCTTTCATTTCGGATTGTACCTTCCCGGTTATTTCCTCTGTATCATAATTTTACCATTGCTCATCTCTTGTATTTCAGATATCATTCTAAAATATACCTTCAAAACAAAGGTTAATTGACATATCACAATTTGTAAACTTATCAAGTAAAAATTTTGGCTTAGGTAAGGCACACATTAGCGAAGTATATTACTCGTCTCTCCCCTCCTAGTTCTAGACTCATATCTCTGCCAGCGACCATATCCTTAAGTTGTGATACCATTTGTGACGCCCCCAAAATAGGTCCACACGACCCATTCTGAGTCGCCAGATATCACTCTTTAAAAATCATATACAAACTTCATTTATACAACTATTGAACTGCATGTGCGAGTATACGACAATGAGATAAGTTGTGAGTTTCAATACAAAATCTATGTAACTCTCATGGTGTCTCACCACAACACCTTACAAAGGTACTTTACATAAAAATACAATCGATAAGCTTTTAGAAATTAAAATCTTTGAAAAGTGCTCAAGGAAACCTTCGTACATGGGAGGCCATGCGTCTAGGTTATGATAGATATCATATGTCCACAGAATTATCCTTGGTTGACCCAATAGACCCCCCAAAAAAACAAGAAGATTGCTATCATCTTTTTTCCAATGGTGAGTCTTCTCTTGACATATAATTATCTCCGATGTCTCTAAGTGAGAATTATATTTCAAATATACTCCAAGATCATATAGGTAGTGCTCGTAGATATACTCAGCAAGTGGATGTGCACAACCCTATCTTATGATAACACGAGGTTGTATGTCATTAGACATCTTATATGATAGTGGCAAAACACCCTTCTAAAGTTGGGTTCATCTCACCCTATTCGGTTCACTAAAATTAAATATCAAATGACATATATAATATGACACACTCTAAAATTTTTAATAAAATTATTTTTATACTATTTAGGGAGAACCTCAATAGCTATACACCACCGCTTACATTCTTCATTATTCCCCATTTCATTCCAATTTTCACTCTTATTACACGAAAGGAATTGTGAAGCAAAAGGGTGAGTACAACCACCCAAATAAAAGAATATCATGATTAAAGATAATTAAATTATCAATAGCCTTCATCGATAATAAATCGGAGATTTAGAACATATGGTAGATGATAAAATTTTTCAACCATAGTTGCAGTGAACGAAAGCGATCCATTAGAAGAGTCAAATAGACCATCAGTCTATTATCTCCTCCATGTTAAAAGTCCACCAATAATGTTTTATCCTCGTAACATCAATCAACAATTCCCATCCCACAATCATATGAATAACTCATAGTCATAATTGTGATTCTAAATTCCTCTTCGCACCTGGAACGAAGATAATTTTCATCACCTATCTTCACCAAAACATCAAAAATCATGGTTATACCAAATCACAATTCCTGCCATAATCATACTAATAAATTCATCTTTGCTACGACCAAAGATATTCATTAATAATTCATCTTTGCACTACAGGCCAAAGACATACAATCAGATAACTAATAACCAACAGCCTTCATCTTTGCACTTCTGAAGCCAAAGATATACAAATCAGTAAAACCAATAATCTTTGAGACTCAACTTAATAGTATCACGACCACGAATTATCCATGCACTACAGGCCAAGGATATTCGTGTTTTCAATTACGGTCATAATTATACCGAATAATCCTTGGTCATAATCATACCAAGTCCATCTACTACAAAAAAATGGGCCTTTAGCAATGATTTTTCGGGCAACGACTTTATAAGTCGTTGCTAAAAGTATATGTGTAGCAACGAAATTTGTCCTTCGTTGCAGATTATGTCAGCCTTTCACTTTTTGCAACGAAATTCATAAGTCGTTGCAAAATTTCGTTGCTAATTTATTGGCGGGAAAAAATTTCGTTAGAAATTCGTTGTAAATTTTTGGCCACTTGTTTTCCCGTTATCGTGGGCAACGAAAGTTTTTTTGTTGCTAAAAATGAGGCTATAGAAACGATTTTTCAAGCAACGACTTTATAAGTCGTTGCTAAAAGTGTATGTTTAGCAACGAAACTTGTCCTTCGCTGCGATTGTGTCGAGCTTTCACTTTTTTGCAACGAAATTTATAAGTAGTTGCAAAATTTGAAACAAAATTAGTTAGAAATTAGTTTGCAAAATTTCTAACCACTTGATTTCTCCTCATCGTAAGGCAATGAAAGTTTTTTTGTTGCTATATTTTGTTGCCTAATATGGACCACATTCATTGAAATAATTTTTATTTTCGTTTGCGTATTTTATAAAAAAATTTTGCAACGATTATTAAAATGTTGCTTTAAATTAAGATGATAATAATAATAATAATAATAATAATAATAATAATAATAATAATAATAGTAATAATAATAATAATAATAATAAGTACTAATAATAATAATAATAATAAGTACTAATAATAATAATAATAATAATAATAACAATCAAAATAATAATAATAATAATAATAATAATAATAACAATAGTAATAATAATAATAGTAGTAGTAGTAGTAGTAGTAGTAGTAGTAGTAGTAGTAGTAGTAGTACGCCTACTACTACTACTACTACTACTACTACTACTAATAATAATAATAATAATAATAATAATAAACTATAGGCCATAAAATAAAAAATATAATTAAATATGATTAAACTATAGGCCATAATAATATTCTTTTTATTTAAGGCTTAAATATGATTTACTACCCTAAACTATAGATCATATTCCACTTAGATGATTGAACTATTTATTTTTTTTTATTTCATTCAATTGGGCCTACCACGTCAGACGTGACATCCTAATAGGCTAAATGAGTGCTTATGTGTAAAAAGAATATATATTTTTAATGAGATCAAAGGATAAAAAGGTAAAATAACAAATAAAATAACTAAAAAATTCACAAATAATATAATAATTATTTTAATAAAAATAAAAATAAAATGCAATTTTTTTTGTAATAATAAAAAAAGCGCAGTTTTCTTTTAATAAAAATTAAAAAAAAAAAATTTATTAAAAAAAAAACAAACAATGCTCTCTCTCTCCTTTCCCGTCACAACAACGCGCCTTGTTTGGTTTTTAAAAAATAAAAAAACACAGTTTTTTTTAATAAAAATAAATAAAACACAGTTTGTTTTAATAAAAAAAATAAAACGCAGTTTTTTTTAATAAAATTAATTATGTTTAATAAAAATAAAAATAAAAATAAAATGCAATTTATTTTAATAAAATAAAAAAACAGGCAGTTTTTTTTTTCATAAGAATAAAAAAAACACAATTTTTTTAATAAAAAAAAATAATAAAACGCAGCTTTTTTAATAAAAATAATTATTATATTATTTATATAATAATTATATAAATAATTTATATTATGTATATAATTATAAATAAATAATTATACAACTAATTTATATTATTTGTGTAATTTTTAGTTGTTTTATTTATTATTTTACCTTTTTGCCCTTTGATCTCATTAAAAAAAAAAAAATTTACACATAAGCACTCATTTAGCCTATTAAGACGCCACATTAGCAATTTCTTTTTTTTAAACAAAACATTGCTCCTTTTAAGAATCGAACTCTAAACCTTTCCACTCCTTGTACAAATGCTCAAACCAACTAAGCTATAAGACTTTTTTAATATAAAGTACATTAATATTACAATTTAATATTACCAAATTAAACTTTTCGTTTAGAGAAAGTTTAAACTGGATAAACAAGTATTGTTAGGATGACATAAAATGACTTATAAAATGATGTAGCTAAATGGTAATTAACTGATGATCTATCATACATAAGTGGAGCTAATGATAATCAACCACATTATTTTATATTTATATTTTGTAACCATTCGTTGATCACTACAGTATTATTACATCAAATTCTATTTTTTCCATGCACGGAAAAGATATTTAATAAAATTTAATAGAGTAATATTAGGAACACTAACTATATACAAAAAATTGTGCACACTTAATATAAAGAAAAAAAATAGGGAGCAAGACATATAATTAAATGTTTTATCCATTTTGATTGGTGAAGAATATATGAGTTAAAGTAGTGCATAACTTTTTATGTATAATTAAGTGTACAGAATATTATACAATTTAATATTACCTTAGCTAATACCCAAACTCTTTTTTAGCTAAGGTAAGAAAACATGAGTTTTGCAAATTAATTTCATATAATAAGTATACAAGGTTGAAAAATACTCATTTATCTAGAATTATTATTTCTAGAGGTGCCTCTACATATAAAAAAAATATATGAAATTCTTTGCAGATAATCTATCTATATTGAATTGTAATAATTTATAGTTAATGGAGATAAAAACTTTTCTTTTCTTAATTTTTTAATTTTTCTTATATTTTAAAACATAGGAGTAAAAGATTACTTCTAGTAAGACTTAACTCGATATATATATATATATATATAACGACCCCAAAATAGGTCCATTCCATCCAACTCATTTTGAGTCGTCAAATACATGGTACAGAAAACAACTACAACTTTATTACAACAATTATCGTGCAAAATACAACAACACATATACTGTGAGTTTGGATACAAATATATATCAATCATGACTCATGTCCCCAACCGTGGACAAAGACCTTATAATGACACCTTACATAAAGGTATAGTCGAAAATTGTTTTAGAAATTAGAATCTTTGGGAAGTGCTCAAGAAACCTTCATACATGGGAGGTCATGGTCTAGGTTATTATAGATATCATATATTACACGTAATTATCCTTGGTTGACCCAATAGATCCCAAAGAAAAATGAGAAGATTCTTTATCATATTCTACTTGATGGTGAGTTTTCTCTTGACATATCATTATCTCTCTTGTCTCTAATTGAGAGTTAAATTTCAAATAGACTCCAAGATCATATAGGTAGTCTTTGGTAGATATACTCAAAGAAGTGGATGAAACCAACCTTGTCTTATGATGAAACTAGGTTGTATGTCATTAGACATCTTGTATGATAGTGGCAAAACACCCTTCCAAGTTAAATTCACCTCACCTCAACATCTATAGACCACCGCTCTATTCCTTGTTATTCCTCGCTCGACCCAAATTTACACTTGTATTACACGAAAGGAATTGTGAAGCAAAAGGGTGAAACCTGAACTAGCTTCAAGAAAAAAAATATCATGACTAAAGATAATTAAATTATCAATAGCCTTCATCAATAATAAATCAAAGATTTAGAACATATGGTAGATGATAAAAAATTTCAACCATAGTTGCAGCGAAACGAGCACTCCATTAGAAGAGTCAAATAGACCATAAAGTCTATTATCTTCTCATGTTAAAAGTCCACCAACAATGTTTTATCCTGTAACATCAATCAACAATTCCCATCCACAATCACATTTATAACTCATAATCGTAATTGTTGTTCTAAATTCCTTTTCTCATTCGGACGAAAGATAATTTTCATCACTTGTCTTTACCGAAATATCAAAGATCATGGTTATACCAAATCACGCCTCCTCGCTCATAATCATACTAATAAATTTATCTTTGCACTACTGGCCAAAGATATTCATCAACAGATTCATCTTTGCACTACTGGGCCAAAGATATTCATCAACAAGTCATCTTTGCACTACTTTTGGATAAAGATATTCATATCTCAAAGAAATACATAATCATTTCAGAATTTATATAAACCATAATTATAACCATATATGTTGATCAATTCACCTTTGCACTTAAGCTAAAAGATATTCAATTATAAATTCAATAGTCATGATCATACCAGTCAACAATTCAACTTTGCACTACTGGCCAAAGAGAACCTATAGTCACGATCATACCAATAATCTATCTATCTTTACACTCAAGTCAAAGAGAAATATCATCATTAGGGTTATAAGAATGTTATATAAAAATAATATAATCAACATATAGATTTAATCTCAAGAGTAAGATTCATAAATCAATGATTTCATAACAACTTAATCAAAATGTTATAAATCACTTAATAATCTCATAATCTAATATTATTAATACTACCACAATATTTTAATCATTTCTTAAACTTATAAACAATTTATTTTAATTATTTACACTTTACTAATAAATGCATTTAATCATCTTAAAATGCCAACCTCATAAGATCTCATCACCAATAGCCAAAACCCTCATCAAAAATCTGCATATATCTCATATATAATTCTCAAGCCATAAAATCATATTTTCCAATTTTCTTAATTCACATAACATATTTAATTCATTTACTCATAACTAGAATATTTTCATAAAAAATACCAAATCAGTTTTAAAAATATTTCTTTTCTGGGATTTAGAAGAATATAGTCCCATATTGAATATATATTTTTCTCAAAATTTTTAAAATTCATTTACTATTTTTCACATGGCCAAAACCACCGAATATTCAGACATTTATCATAAATTGTACTTTTATCTAAAAATTCTAAAATTTACACGGTATACTGATATTATATAGATGTACTCACAATAAAAATTTCATCAATTTTGGAGTTAATCACAAGGAGTTATAAGCAGTTACTTTTAAAATAGTCTTTTCTCATAAAATCCATAACTCCTAATCTATACATCCAAAAATCGCCATTTTTGGACACAATCAACAAAACTCATCAAATTATCATTTCAAATGTTTCCAGAATTTTTGAAGGTTCAGAAGAATTTCAAAATAATAACCCTTGAAATCCCTTATTATCCCTTACCTCAAAAGCGATTTATTTGGAATAACTTAATTGAATCGAACTTGCCTTAGTATAGCAATACTCAAAGTATACTCAAAATACTCACAAGAATAAACTCGATAATATAGAGAGAAAAACTTGAGTTTTACGGTGTGATTTTCAATTATAACCTAAGCACCCTATTTATAGAAATTGCTTAGAACACCAAAAGCAGAAAATTTATTACAATATTAATATATATATATATATATATATATATGTATATATATATATATATATAATCTTCTATGCATGCTTAGAATCAAATTTTCAGCCATCAAACACATGTTAAAGATGCCCCCAAACATGTCAAAAAGCGTTTTCTTAATTAATTAATTAAAACTCCAAAAATGATAATTAATTAATCCGAAACTTCAATAATTCATAATAAATAGCCCTTTTATCAG
Source organism: Panax ginseng (assembly GCA_020205605.1). Lineage (NCBI taxonomy): Eukaryota > Viridiplantae > Streptophyta > Magnoliopsida > Apiales > Araliaceae > Panax > Panax ginseng. The sequence continues at coordinate 35,044,965 of CM035132.1, forward strand.
AAAAATTCGAATCTTGCGTGTTTTTTATAGGAAATTCAATTCTCTACAACTTTGCGTAAGAAAGTTTTTCCAAATTCCAAACAAAAATTGACCGAAATCCACAAACGAGCGATTTTACAAGCTATAATCAAATTTCAGTCAAGAAATGGGGTCCACCGACATGTTTAACGTATTTTAAATATTTTTGGTAACAAAAATACTCCTCCTCCTTATATACTCATATATCCCACATTCACTATAAAAATATCACCATTATTATATTATTAAAAATATAATAATATATTTAAATGAATTATTTTATCATAAAAGATAAAATATTAATTTTCAATAATTTTCACATTAAAATTTTTCCATATATATGCACATAAAATGAATATTTTTCTCATCATAAAAATCAATAATTAATTATTCACAAATAATATTATATAATCACAATATTGATGACCAGCAGCTTCAGGAAAGAGGGGCTTTCGAATAAGAATTTCTCCTTCTTCGCGCCTTGATTAGGTGACCAAACCTCTCCTTAGATGTAACTTTCTAGACATTGCCAATAATGTTATCCAATAATATTATTCGGATAATATGAATTATTGTCTCATAATGGAAAATACTTTGTGTAATGACAATTTATTGAAACAACGATAATATAAAATATCAATGCAAAGAATTATTGAATCAATAAAATAAAATATTAAACAAAGAATTCTTCCGTAACAATTATTGAGTAGTGTATTCTTACGTAAGAATCAATAATTGGTGCAATACTGCAATCTTCTTGTGTTTTAACCAATAGAGTATTTTAACAATATTAATCTTGAATAACTACGCCTGTCCATTTATAAACAACTTATATTTGTCGCTTTTCTTCATCAAATCGCTTTCTACACATGGGCACACAAAAGATCATACTAAATGCATTTAATATTCCCCGACAACAAGAATATTTCACGACCAAATGAATATTCCCAAACAACAATGAATATTTTATAGCCACATGCGTATTTTGTAAAATTTGCATAATTCACCCATAACTTTAAACTTTTATCAATTTAACCATTTACGTAATAATAATTATAAGAAAAAATTGAATAATTTTATTTCATAAAATTCGAGTTACAATATATATATATATATATATATATATATATATATATATAAAAGTTATCAAGTTAAGGGAAAATTAAATTTAATGCACTTTTTTGATAAATCTCATATAAAATTTAAAAATTAGTCAAATAGGGATTATCTAAAATGAAAATAAAATAAAATAAATATATTATTATTATTATTATTAAAAATGGAATTAAGGGTTCAATCCCATTCACATACGAGTAAGTGACTTTATAATAAAAATTCTTGTAGCTTAATAGTAAGCCACATGCAAAGTGAGCCACAACCAGTCAAGTCAAATGGCCCAAGTTTTTATGGGCTAAAAAGTTAAGCCTAAAGCCCAATTTTTACTTGTCCCAAATTTCCCATGAACTGCTCAGGCCGATTTTATAAGTTTAGTAGAACATGAGCAAATGAGGGGCAATTGAGTAATTTCTCATGTCGCTACAGCCTGTAGCGGCAGGGGAAAATCTATTTCAATCCGTGTCATCCAATGTTGCGATCAACAGTATAGATTATAGTTGTTGAAATAATACCCGTGACAACCGATTGCCAAGAATGGGGGCCCATATATATGATTTGGCATATTTGTTTTGGCATATTTGTTTTTGATTTCTGATTTGGGAGGAGAGAAACTGTTTTTTAATAAATAAAAAAAAATCTGCCAAAACGACATAGTTTTGGCAGACTATGCATAAATAAATTATATACAGCTGTGTATGACCATATTGCTCTATATATTAACTTACCAAACTATAATTATTAACTTCTTACAATTTTTTTACTTAAAAAACTTAATTGCGATGTCGAGAGGCGGGAGTAATAGACAATATAATTTTGAAAAAAAGAATTAAATATTCAATATAAACTTTTGAATCTAATTATAGATTATAAACATTGCAAATTTTAAAGAGTATATATATAGGGTTCTAATTCATGGCAACCTATTGTTAGAATCTTATTCCAAAGAACTATATATATATATATATATATATGTATGTATATTAATAACTTATATTCAAAAATTAATAAGTCACATATATATAAATTAATTACATATATATAGGTATTAGCTTGTTACAAATTTTGTACTTTTAAAATTTACTTGCGATAACAGGAGGCAATGAGAATGGACAATATAATTTTATTATTAAAATGTGTTAGGTTCAATTAATTTAGAATTAATGAACTATACTTTAAAATTTATTATTTTTTCTTATTCTATTTATAATTGTAACTAGAGCATTCATTTTAAAATTAAAATTTAGAATTTCAAAAATGATAAAAATTTATTTGAATTGTAATTTAGATTATTGATTATTGTATTTATTAAAAATAAATAAATTAACATTCATTCATTAATACTATACTTTAAAACTTATTTTTTTCCTTATTCTAGCTATAGTTGTAATTAAAGTATTCATTTTAAAATTTAATATTTCAAAAATAATACAAACTAACTCAAATTATAATTTAAAATATTAATCATTATATTTATTAAAAATAATAAAATTAACATTCATTTTTTATTAAATTTTATTTTAAAATTTATTATTGTTTTTATTGTACATAACTTTTATCTTTTGCTATAAACCGAAAAGATATCTTAGATGTAGATCTAGATCTTCTTCATGTTTGCTGAAGAGACGGAGGAGGAGGATCGTGGATTGGAGATGGAAAATGGTGGCTGGAGGTTGGAGAGTTGGACTGTTTTTGGAGCGGATCTGGCAATTGGGATCGGAGATCTCGAGCATATCTTCTTCGCAGCCATCTAACGCTACTTCTGGTTTTCGGCTAATCATACACTAGGCACCACCTCTCTGTCATCTTATTATCTCCGTTAATGTTGGCGCTCGGCCAGCAGACCCTTTCTTCTTCTCGGTTAGTTCTGGCTCTCTTTTTTTCTCCATCCAAGCTTTAAAATTAGGGCTATAATATATTTGTATCTAAATTTGAAAGGATTATTTCTTATTCGTGTCATCTACAGTTTTTTGTTGGCATTTACTGCACTGTATTCTTCGGATTCTGAACTTTATGTGGGTAATTGTAATTGATTGTCTGATTGCATAGCTCTTTCATCTTTACATCGTCTTCAGTTGACGAAATCCAATACGCACACCATGTGTTTACTCTTCAACTGTAATTCACCCGGTTGTTTAAATCTTTTTCAGGTTATTGAGTATATTCAGTTTCTGCAAGAAAAAGTGCACAAGTATGAGGAACCATACCAGGGATGGAACCACGAACCACCAAAGTTGATGCCATTGGTAAATAAGTATAGACTTTTTATATGTTTTTTCCTCTGTTTTATGAGGTTCAATATTAGGAAAGGATAAATTTGTCTCACTCTCTTAAGCATCTGATATCCTGTATTCACAAAAATTCTACACACGTTATGATAAGATTTGTCAAACTGGTGACTAGAATGTTGTGATTGTAATTTAGACCAAGAAAAATGTGAAATAATTGCATGTGTGTTGTGTATCTGATAATCAAAGCTAATGCATTAAAATCTAGTACTGATTAAACTATAGGCCATAAAATTCTTTTCCCTATTATAGGTTTATAATATTTTTATCTTTGGTCAAGCAGAAAAGCAGTCATAGGACATCTGACGGTTTTATTGATCAATCTCGGGGAACAAATTGTGGTCCTGCATTAATGTTTGCTACAAAGTTTGATGAAACCAATGTCAGTGTCTCCCCAAGCCTGCCCTGGAGTGGACAAAACCAAGTAGAATCTGAAATAAACATTGCTGATACTTTCAAGGAAACGGATAATCACCGTGGACTAACAAATAAGGCGTTACCCCTTCCTGTGCCACTGCAACAAACCATGTTCTCTCCTGGAGGAAGCAGCAGTGCAGCAGTCCCACTTCCACCCCGACTGACACCTGATACAGAGAACGGGACATCTCAGCCTCAGTCTCAGTTGTGGCAGAGCAGATCATGTACAACCAACTCCACTGTGGCTAGTGATAAGCTGAAAGACCAGGAACTAGCAATTGAAAGTGGCACAATTAGTGTCTCAGGTGTCTACTCCCAAGGGTGAGAATCTACATCTGTCATCACTTATAGTTCATTTTGCTTGTTTATATTCGTAGGCAAACAATGAATCCCTTTTGCATTTCGACATTAAAAGGGGTTGAAAAAAATAGGATTTTTCATTCACAATGACCAACTAAGCTCATAAAGACACAATCTTGGAGGCACCATTATTTTTTAAATCATCTGATTTTCCTTTTCCTCTTCCTCCTTGAAGAAAGTATCTGAAGTGGTTAATGTGTGGCCTAGGCTATATACATATAAAACTCGTAGGGGTGATTGAAACTTTCTCCATCTATAACCAAGATATTGTTATACATATGCTGAACACATATGATTTTTCTTATACAGGTTGTTCAATACTTTGACACAAGCACTACAGAGTTCTGGAGTGGATTTGTCGCATGCCAGCATCTCAGTGCAAATTGATTTTGGAAACCGTACAAATAGCGCCCTGGATCCTCCTTCAACATCCATTGTTAAGGTACAATAGACTTTGAGCCTTCCCTTTGTATTTATAAGTCAACTTTTTATAAGTACTCCTTGCCTCGGACTAAATAAATCATCATAACTTTTTTTATACTACAGACTGATGATATTCCCTCTGATAACCAAATGATGCCGAGATCAAGCACCGGGGACCAAGCCTTCAAGAGACTCAAAACTGGCAGAAGCTAGTAGTAAGTAGTATGTCAGTCTAATTATTCTTTTTCTCAATTTAATTGATTAATTTTTTTTGTTTAGTTGGGGTGTGGGGTGTTAAATTTCAAACAACTTTTTTCTTTGTCTGATTTGTAGAAATCAGAAGGCTGAACTTTTATATGTACATTGTTTTTAGGTTCCACTTGTTCTCACTTCTACTAATAAAAAGTTCTTTCTCCATTCGAAAGCTTTTTAATCCCTCCTTCCGAATTCAAATGTCACTATTAAAATACATATTTTTTAAGATCATTTTTTATTTTTTTTATTTTAATTAGACTTTGTTAAAAATGTAACACTACCAATTTTGTCCTTCTACGGCGGTGCGACAATTTTCTGGAATCCATTTGGTGATTACTATACAATTTTCGATTCGTGTTTTATTGATTTTTTTAACTATCGTAAATAAGGTGCAAACTGTGGAAGAACAAGTTAGAGCTGCGGTGAGCATAAACTTGAGTTGCTTAATCGAGCATTATCAACGGCTTCTTTGACAATAACATAAGGTAATGTTATATAACTTAATTTTGTTATATTTTCCCAACTTGCAGCGAGCTTGTACTAAATAGATTTTGTTATATTCTCACAAAGGTCGTAAGACTAGAGAGATATTTGGAATCCTCTCTGCGAGAGTCTAAGAAAGAGGAAGTTACTGCTTTTACATGATTTATTCTTTAAATGATCTCATAGCCTGCAGTATATGGTTTTTAGTTTCATAACTGTTTTGCGCCTTTATTTTGTTTCAGATTGTTCTTATGTGTTATTTAGAGAAGCCTTTGTCTAATTTCTGTTGCATTTCCTTTTGAACTGTATGTGTGATTGAGAAATGAAAATGAGTACACAATAGGTGCAACCAGTGTTCTAATAATCCCCGCCTAGGCGCTAGGCCCCCCCTTGGCGCCCCGTCTAGGCGCTAGGCCCCCTGGTGCCTCATCTAGGATCAAGGCGGCAAAAAAATTCCTAAAGAAAATTAGGCGAGGCCTAGGCGAACACTTTTTTTTATTTTAATAACTACCCAAACCAGATCTTGATATATTTATTTTTCTAATGATTTACCATATTCATAATACATGTAATATATCAAATCACAACAAGAAGTGAACAATATTAAGTCAAAATGGATAATTTTATTATAATTATAATTTTTTGAACTTGTACCAACTTCAAATTATATAGATGATGATACATTTGTAATATTTAGTTTAATTTAATATAATTCTTAAATTTATATTTAGTTTCTTAAGTTTTAATATTGAATTAAATTTTTAAAATTTTAAATTTTATTATTTAATAGCAATCTTAATTATGAATAAAACTAATACGTTAAAAATATGTTTTTACTTTGAACAATTGCATGTTTGTGTTTGACCTTTGACATTAGCAATATGGATATTTGTTTGAACTTTAAGCAAAAGCGTTTATTATCTTTATTATATATTGTTTTGCTTTATATTATTGTTTTGTTTGGATAAATGTAAGATAAAATATTAAAATTGGCTTAAAATAAAAAATCTCACCTAGGCCCCGCCCAGGCCCCCTAGGCGCTAAGCCTCCCTCGGCCGGCCGCCTCCCGCCTAGCGCCTTTTAGAACATTGGGTGCAACATGACCAATTAAGATTTCAATTTTTTCTTGTAACAGAGCAATCATATAGTTGCACTGAAGGTTCTTTTTCTATTTGGATTTGTAGCAAATGATATTGTGATTGCCTATGTCTTTTTCTGCTTATGAGCAATACGGTGTACATTAGTACCACATAGCAACTCTATTGCCTTTGTGTATTGATTTTGGCACTAAGTGCCTCTGGTGACCTATTTGCTTCATTTTTCTGACTTGCTATTATTTTTAAATATGTGTAGGAAGACTGCTTCTACGACACGCCTTTACAATCTCGGATATCAAATTTTAAGTACTACGCTTACGTAAGATAAGGACAAAATTATGAAGTGTACTCTCTATATATATAGAGATATACTTTTTGATTGAAGAACCGTGTGGTAGCTTTAGATGGTTAATTGTAAAGATAATGAATGATTATGCAGTGGATGATTTTATTAAGTTAATAATATTTTAGTTTTTTGTATTTTTGTCATTATTTGCTATGGGGACAGTAAGCCAATCAGGTACACAAAAAGAATGTCAAATTTTGATTTGGAAACAATATAATTCGTTACCAAAGCATTGAACAAGTTTTAATATAGCAACAATTTTTTATACATTTAGCAACAAATTTTCGTTGCTAATGGCATTAAAAATATAATATTTGGCAACAAAAAATTTACCTAATAACAACAAAGAAGATATTGTTACTAATACTAAAATAAAAGGCAGTATTTTTTATCGTTGCAAATCATATCAACTTTCGTTGCACATATAAAGAAACGGCAACATATAATGTCGTTGCTAATCGACGACTTTCGTTTCTATTGAAAAATAACCAGCAACAAACATTTTCGTTGCCAAATAATATAATCAGCAACGAAAATTGTTGCTAAAAAGTTTACATTCCGCAACGAAAGCAAGCTTAGGCAACAATTTTCATAATTTACTGTAACGAAAAATGTCGTTGCAAAATGGTGTCAATTGCAACGAAAATGCATGGTCGTTGCAAAAAAAAGAATTCATTTCGTTTCCAATTAGAAAGCTTTTACAATGAAATGGGCTTTTTAGCAACGAAAGTTTAATTATTCTGCAACAATACATTTTGTTGCTAAAGGATCGATGTCTCTGTACGAAAGCCAAATTTCGTTGCAAAATGTATTAATTTTTGCAACGAAAAAAATACGTTCGTTGCAAAACAATTAGCAACGCTCATTCAAGAACGAAAGACGAACGACAAGATAAAAGTCGCCACCAAAATACTTTTGCAACGAAATTTGGCACCATTAGCAACGAAAATCGGTTGTTGCTGAAGCCCCATTTTTTTGTAGGCACAACGGGCCAAAGATGACTTTTACCACATTACGGTCATGATTATACCAAATAATCCCTGGTCATAATCATACCAAGTCCATCTATGCACGTAAGTCACAGATGACTTTCAACACAATATAAGCATGAGGATCATGATAATGATATAAAAAATTAATCAAATGAGATAAATGATAAATATTAAATATTTATAATATAATTTATCCAGGGTTCAAGAATATCCCAATGTTATCAATCACTTAATAATCTCATAATCTAATATCATTAATATTATAACAATATTTTAATTTTTTCTTAAACTTATAAATAATTTATTTTAATTGTTTACACTTTACCAAATAATGCATTTAATCATTCAAAAATGTCATACTCATAAGATATCATCACCAATGATAAAATTCCTCATCAAAAATCTGTATATATACCTTATATAGGATTTTCAAGCCATAAAATCATATTTACCAATTTTTCAACTTCACATAACATATTTAACTCATATATTCGTAACTAAACCATTTTCATGAAAAATTACCAAATTAACTTATTATTTTTCTATCATTTGTCCAAACATATATACATATATTTCATACACATCAAGTATTTTTTATAATTTTTCAACACCCTTAAGTATTTTTCAAAAATCAATTTCTAATTAATTCCTTAAGAAATTAGTTACCTCAAGGTTAACTCCAGAAATTCCCAAATCTTGGGAGGATCTTACACATGTTAACGTGAGCTTCCAGTTTAAATTTCATGGTCATCAGAGTTATAGAACTCCGGTTATAGCATTTTTCGTCGGAACAACCTAAATATTGAAATAGTCATTACTTGCTCATTTTAAGTCGGAATGAGCTCATTTTTGGACAATAGGTACTTTATACCATATATTTTCATGTCCTAAAAGGCCGGAATTTATTTTACAAACTAAGTGGCAGAAAATGCCCTTTTAAATTTCTGGCCAGTAGCTTTTTGGTACTTTGCAGTTTTTGACTCTTTTGCTAAAATCAGTCCACACAAAAATTTACAAGACCTTTTCTAGTGATTCCACTTGGATAAGTTACAAAACTCATAGATCTAACTCAAGAACTTGACCAAACTCAAAAATTCAAATTATAATAATAGATATGGTCAATTGAATTTGATTTTCCATTTTCACCAAAATCTAATTTTAAACCCTTTGTGATTTCTAAGAAACTTTCATGTTTTCATATAATAACCAACATAACTCATCATAACACTTACTAATACTACATATACCCATGATTTTCATCAGATCAATGCTTTTATTATGACTTTCATCATAATCAACAGTTCAATGCTTATATTATGACTTTCATCATAATCCTTGTAAACAGATTATTTTCACAATTTAATAATAAATGAATATAAAGGATTATTCACCATGCATGTGGTAATCCACATATACATGTTATTCCAACAAAATAATAAAGAATGAAATAACATAAGAATTCACCATGTATGCGATAGACCGCACAGACAGGTTATTCTCAACAGAATAATAAAGAACGGAACCAGGTCAGGCGTAATCCGCACCGACAGGATATTCCAACAGAATAATAAATAATGAAATAACAACAGAATTCACCATGCATGCGATAGACCGCACGCATGCATAGTTTATTCCAATGAATAATAAATAATGGAACCAGTCACGCGTAACGCATTTACAGACGATATATTAAAGCGAATAATAAAGAATGGAATAATAGAAGAATTTCACCATGTATGCGGTACTTCGCATAGAAAGGTTATTCTAACATAATAATAAAGAATGGAATAATGTAAGAATTTCACCACGTATGCGGTATTGCATGATGCAAAGTTATTCCAACATAATAATAAAGAATGGAATAACGAAAAATTTCATCATGTATACTAGAGTCCGGCAGATACTGATTATTCCAATGTAATAATAAGGAATGGAATAACAATAGCTCTCTTCATGAATACGAAAGAAATAATATCCCTTACCTTAGAAGAAACTGGATATATGAGTAGTGAAGCAGCCGAATACTTTTCTTCTTTCTCTCTATAGTTTCTCTCTTTAGTTTCAGTGAATTCGTAAGAAATAATGAAGGAATGAGCTTCTATTTATAGGAGAATGGACTGAATAGTAACTAATTCATGAACGGTCCAGATTGATTTATTTTTAAACGGACGGTTCATATTAATTTACTATGCAATATTATTAAAATATTCTAATAAAATAAAATTTTTTAAATAAAATATAATATATTCTATTTATAATCTAATAAAATGAATAACTTTATAAAAGTATTCTATTTTATATAAAAATATTTTACTATGCAAACACTATGCAGTAGCACTATGCATAATAGAATATAATATATTCTATTTATAGTCTAATAAAACAAATAACTTTATAAAAGTATTCTCATTTTATATAAAAAGTTTTCTGTTTTATTACATTTATAATAATAATAAAACAAATTTTATCACTATTATTATAATTCACAATATTAATCGACCAGGTCGTTCCTAGAAAATAGGGGGTTTTCAATAAGGATTTCTCTCTATCATGCCGCAATTAGGTGACCAAACCTCTCTTGGCGTAACTTCTGACATCGTTAATATTGCAAATAATAATATTAATAACTTCGTCGTCCCAATTATTGATTTCATAATATATAAAATATCGACAATAATTGAATCAAATAACACGAGATACTATCGGCAGAATTATCAGTAGCAATAATTGAACAAAATTGAGTGACTTCTCACGTAAGCATCAATAATCAAAAGCGTAATACTTTATGCAACCACACGTATTACTGTACTTTTAACACCGGGTGTTTCAACCGTTAACAGTAAAACTTTCGCCGTTATTTTCATAAAAATCTTTTTGTCATTTTTTCAATCCGACAATAATTCCATTGTGGGGTCCACCAATAATTATACCATCGTACGAATATTTTCTGTTAAAACGAATATTCCCTGACCAATCGAATATTATATAACAACCTACGTACTTTGCAAAATTTATAAATATTACCCACAACTATAACATTATATCAAGTTCACTCTATAATATTAAAAAATATTTCGAGAAATTTAAATCTTTATTCATAAAATTTGGGGTCTCACATCAACCCTCGATTTAATTGGCCCATTTGATATCCTCGATCGAGTAGGAACTGTGGCCTATAGACTCGTTTTACCGCCAAGTATGTCGCGTGTTCATAACGTTTTTCACGTATCGTTGTTAGTAAAAACTTAGTCTTGGGAGACTTTGGAGCCAAATTTCGGAATAACTAATAAATTATGAAATCATGGGGGTTTTATAAAGAATGTTACAAGCTTTCCATAGCCTCAAAAATGGACTAATTTCGATAACGGATGAAGAAGTTATGAAGATTTGAAGTAAGTGTGTCAAAAGTTACAAATTTTGGAAAATTGGAGTTAAGTGCCAAAGGTCGAACGCCTAGGCACTAGGCTCGGCGCTTAGAATCTGTTCTTGGGCGCCTAAAGCTTGCCCAAGGTTAAATTTAGGCGCTAGTATTGGTCAAGTGTTAAGCCAAAATCTGCTCAGACGTCCTTTAGTAAATTGGGCATAACTTTTTCATACGAACTCCGGTTGAGGTGAATCAGGATGATTCGGAAAGATAATGAGTATACCTAAAACTTTCATTCTTTATATTTTGAGATTTGAGGTCGATACCAAGGCCTAAAATGGCTATTTTAGGGACTGATGTGCATTCAGAGGTAATCGAAGGACATCGGGCATGCATGTATGCAACGTGTAATGTTTTCGATGATAAAGGTATTCAAGGTTATACCTCAAGAGTTGAAATATTAAATGAAGTCAAGGTAACCTCACCTCTTCGGCATACCAGGTACGCACGTAAAATTTCGAGGGTGAAATTTCATAAGGAGGGGAGATTGTGAGACCCCAGATTTTATGAATAAAGATTTAAATTTCTCGAAATATTTTTTTATTATGGTGAGGATTTGATATAATGTTATAGTTGTGGGTAATATTTACAAATTTTACAAAGTAAGTAAGTGTTTATATAATATTCGATTGGTCGGGGAATATTCGTTTTAACAGGGAATATTCGTACGACGGCACAATCATTGGTGGACCCCACAACGGAAGTATTGTCGTAGTTAGAAAATGACAGAATTATCTTTTTATAAAAATAACTACGAAAGTATTACCATTAAAACTGTTGAACATAATCGGTAGTAAAAGTACAGTAATACGTGTGGTTGCATAGTAGCACACGGTATTGATTATTGATGCTTACATAAGAAGTCACTAAGTTATACTCAATTATTGCTACACAATAATTTTTGCGTGATCATATCTCTCATATTATTGATTCAATTATTGTCACAGTATCATCTGCATAATATATTATATTATTAAATCAATAATTGAGACGACAAAGTTATTCATATTATTAAATTGCAATATTTACAATGTCTAGAAGTTCTGTCAAGGAGAGGTTTGGTCATCTAATTGCGCGCCAATAAGGAAAAATCCTTATCGGAAAGCCCCCTCTTTCCTGGAAATGACCTGGTTCCATTCTTTATTATTCTGTTGGAATATCCTGTCTGTGCGATTTACGCATGACCTAGTTCCATTCTTTATTATTCTGTTAGAATATCATGTCTGTGCGGTTTACGCATAACCTAGTTTCAATATTTATTATTCTGTTGAGAATAACCTGTCTGTGCGGTCTATCGCACGCATGGTAAATTCTTCTGTTATTCCATTCTTTATTATTCTGTTAGAATAACCTGTCTATATATGTGGATTACCGCATGTATGGTGAATGATCCTTTGTATTCATATGAATAGTATTTTCATTCAAAAGGGGTTTCTGCGAGGGGAAATTTTGTAATTTTTCTGACCCTAAAAAATTTTGAAAAAATTTGAAATGATAATTTGATGAGTTTTCTAGATTGTGTCCAAAAATGGCGATTTTTGGATGTATAGATTAAGAGTTATGGATTTTATGGGAAAAGACTATTTTAAAAGTAAACCCTTATAACTCTTTGTGGTTAACTCCAAAATTGGTGAAATTTTTATTGGGAGTACATGTATATAACAGGAGTATACCCTTTAAATTTCGGAATTTTTGGACAAAATTACAATTTATGATAAATGTCTAAATATTTGGCAGTTTTGGCCATATGGAAAATAGTAAATGAATTTTAAAAATTCCGAGAAAAATATATGTTCAATATGGCACTATATTCTGCTAAATCCTAGAAAAGAAATATTTTTGGGACTGATTTGGTATTTTTCATGGAAATGAACTAGTTATGAGTAAATGAATTAAATATGTTATGTGAAGTAACAAAATTGAAAAATAGGATTTTATGGCTTGGGAATCCTATATAGGGTATATGCAGATTTTTGATGAGGGTTTTGATCATTGGTGATGAAATCTTATGAGTATGGCATTTTTGAATGATTAAATGCATTATTTGGTAAAGAGTAAACAATTGAAATAAATTGTTTATAAGTTTAAGAAGTGATTAAAATATTATTACAATATTAACAATATTAGATGATGAGTTTATTAAGTGATTGATAATATTTGGATAAATTTAAAGTCTTTAATATTTATCTTTGTTTTCGTTTGATTAATATTTATATCATTGTCATCATCCTCATGCTTATATTGTGATGAAAGTCATCTTTGGCTTACATGCATAGATGGACTTGGTATGATTATAACCAGGGATCATTCGGTATAATCATAACCTGTAATGTTATAAATGATGTGGTAAAAGTCCTTAGTAGCCTGTAGTGCATTGATGGACAGTTTTTGGTATGATTATGACCAGAGGTTATTCGGTATAGTCATGACCATTAATAATTTAATGAATATCCTTGGCCCATAGTGCAGGGATAAATCGATGATGTGGTTTATTTATTAAGCTGAGTCTCAGCGATAAAAATTGATGAAAACATTTTAAATCATAGAAGATAGTAGATATCATGCTCTACTTGACTCTTCTAATGGATTGCTTATACCGCTGTAGTTAAACTTGATGTCTATTGTATTTTATCAGTTTAACATTGTGAAGACTAATGATAATTTATTCTCGCATTATCTTAGTCATAATATTTCTTCTTCGGGCTAGTTGAGCTCACCATTTCTTTCATCGTTTTCTTTAGGAAATGAGACCAGTAGTGGGACTAGTCACGAACTGGAGAGGATTCGTGACGATCCAGATGATAGCATTAGTAGTCCTCACTATTCTCATTAAATAGTGTGACAATAAATGTAATGAGGACTCCATTAAGTGTGGATATTGTCTAGATGACAATATTCTTATTAAAACTCTTAGATTATGTTTTGTCGTATTTTATACGACTGTTGTATAATTAAGTTGTATTTGAATTTTGTACCACGTATTTGGCGACTCAAGATGGGTGATGTATACCTATTTTGGGGGCGTCACAGATATGATGTAACAACATCCACTAATTTCTCATGCTACCAAGCTAATTCAAAATCTGAATGTAATTGTGTCCATTACATAAACATATGTTTCTTCATAATCAATATTAGGTCTTTGCGAGAAACCTTGTGCTACAAGTTGCGTTCTGTACCATATAATTTCATTTTTCTTATTTCGTAAAAATACCCATTTGTATTCAACAATCATCACACCTTTAGTTGTTTGGACTACAGATCCAAAAACTTCACATTTACTTTGTGAATTTAGTTATACTTGAATCGCCTCTTTTCACATTGACCAAATATTTCTACATTCATCAACGATTTGTGGTTCATATACATGATCATTACTTCTGGTAATATCAATAATAACTTTATATGAAAATATGTTATCGACAACAATTTTATTTCTATCGAATATATTCATCTCCTGTATATATATAATGTATCGAGATCTCGTTATTTTCAGGTACCTGATCCTCTTCAGGAGATAACTCATCCTCTTCAGGGGATAACTCTTCAAGAGTTTTATTTACAAGAGATTTTTGTTCATAAGTTTTGAATAAATCAATAATTTTTTGTAGCCTGTTTCATGGGTATAGCCTCTTTATAGGCTGCAACTTGTTTTTCTTGTACTTTCTTCTTCTGGGATTTTTTTTAACACTGATAGGTCTTCTACGCTTCAGGTGCGGTTTTGATTCATTTGTTGCTGTATAAATTAATTGTCCTACAAAGACTTCAATCCTGCTAGAGTATTATCAGTTAGAATGTGAGATATCACTATTTTCTTATTATCGGTGAATAATTCTGGTAATTGATTTGCAATTCATTGCAAATGAATAATCCTTTGAACTTCTAGTTCATATTGATTTGTATGAGGATCAAGATTAAATAACGTTGAAACATTCTAATTAATCTCCCGTCATGCTTCAGGCAATGATCTCACGTCGTCCTTCAGGCAACGACTTTTCTCCCCCTAATGGTGGGAAGACTATTACAATAACAATTCTCGAAATATACCTTAAAAATATCACTCTGAATTCTTTATTAGAAAGATGAACACCAAATAACAATAATTAAATGTGATATTTTGATATAATCAACAGGTAAAGGAATATTCTGGTTCTTTAAGTGATGTTCATGGGAGTTTTCAATAATTCAACGTAACATTATTGATCCTGGATGATCAATACGATCATGCCAAATCATAAATATTTTTGGATCTAAACACTTCTGGTGTATTGCACACTTCTAGTATATCACAACATTCGTTTCAACTATTTTCATTTTAGTATAATAGAACCCAGAAGAGAAAATAGACAATTTTTCTAATATGAGCTTTTAGCCCGATACTATTGAAGTAATATAAAGAAATTCTTCACTGCTTTCGTTATTGGTTTCAATATAATAACCATTATAATGTTTATTCGTAAAACTGAGCAAATTTCTGCTTGTCTCAGAAGAATATAAAGAATCATCAATACAAAGTTTTGTACCCTTTGACAACATTATAATCGCTCTTCGAGAGCATTTAATTAAGTTTGATGAATAATCGCTCTTCCAGAGCCTTTAATTAAGTTTGATGAGCTTCTGGCCCATACATCTTTATATATGCAAAAACATAAATTTAACTTTATTACTTGAAACATAAATAAAACATATAATAAAAATACTTATTATAATGCCATAATACAATAAAAGTCAAAATAATTCATGGGGTCCTCAGCATCATTATGACCAATAAAGTTTATTTTAATTCCATTTCTGTGAGACCCCAAATTTTATGAATAAAGATTTAATTTTCTCGAAATATTTTTTTCAAAATTATGGTGTGGATTTGAGATAATGTTATAGTTGTGGGTAATATTTAGAAATTTTGAAAAGCATGCAAGTTGTTATATAATATTCGATTGATCGGGAAATATTCTTTTTGTCGGGGAATATCCGTACGATGGTACAATCATTGGTGGACCCCACAACGGAATTATTATCGGATTGAGAAAACGAAAAAAATATTTTTATAAAAATAATGGCGGAAGTTTTACCGTTAACTGTTGAAACACCCGGTGTTAAAAGTACAGTAATACGCGTGGTTGCATAGTTTTATTATTGATGCTTACGTGAGAAGTCACTTAGTTTTATTCAATTATTGCTACAGTAATTGTTGCATAGTATCTCACGTTATTTGATTTAATTATTGGCGATATTTTATATATTATTAAATCAATAATTGAGATAACAAAGTTATTAATATTATTATTTGCAGTATTAACGATGTCTAGAAGTTCATCAAGGAGAGGTTTGGTCACCTAATTGCGCCAATAGGAGAAATCCTTATTGAAAGCCCCACTTTCCCGGGAACGACTTTGATCGATTAATAGTATGAATTATAATAATAATGATGAATTTATTATTATTATTATTATAAATGTAATAAAACAGAAAACTTTTATATAAAATGTAAATACTTTTTATAAAGTTTTGTTTTATTTGATTATAAATAGAATATAATATATTTTATTATGCATAGTATTTGCATAAAGGCTCTGCGTAGTGTTGGCGTAGTAAAATCTTTTTATATAAAATGTAATACTTTTATAAAGTTATTTATTTTATTAGATTATAAATAGAATATATTATATTTTATTATGCATAGTGTTTGCATAGCTAGTACTAGTCGGAGTATGGAATGAAGGTCTTAGAAAGTTGTTTTAGTAGTCCTCACCATTTTTGTAAAATAATATATCAATTATTGTAATGAGAACTTATTTGTGTGTTGATATTGTCTAGAAGATAATATTTGTATTTAAACTCACAGTTTTTATGTTGTATTAATAAAGTTGTAGTCGTTTACATACATATGTTATCGACTTACTCGAATGGGTGTTGTAAACCTATTTTGGGGGCGTCGCGGTTGTATCGTAGCTTAGGATATGATCTCCGGTGGAGATCGGGGAATAGAACTAGGGAGGAGGCACGAGTAAAACCTTCGCTAGTGTGTCTTACCTAAGCTTATTTGTTGGTTGGTCAGTATATTGGAATATTATGTGATATGTTGATTTCTTTAATTAACCCTTGTTTTATGGAAGTATTTGAGAATGTCGACTGAGAATGTTAACAGTGAAGTAAATTAGACCGTGGAGACACCTTTACCCACCAAATAGGAGAACGTGAAACAGGCTGGCCATGTTCCTCCTGTGAACAACACCACTGAGCAGATGATGAACGATGGAATATTTAGAAGTTTTTTGCAGTTCATGCAAAATCAGACGGGGGAGACTCGTGCACAAAATACAGGTGGAAATGATAACAATGCACGGTTTGTCACAGCCAAACAGTGCAAAGAGTTGGGACCACCAGAATTCTGGGGAAAGCCGGATTCGATTAAGGCAGAAATGTGGGTTAAGCAAATTACCAAGATATTCGATGTCTTGGGATGCACGGAGGAACAGAAGGTTCCATTCGTCACCTTTATGTTCTGTAATGAGGCAGATTACTAGTGAAAATCTGTGAAGTGTACCTATCCAGCCGCACTCAGCATGTCTTGGGAGACGTTTTAGAAACTGTTCAATGACAAGTACTTTCCTGAAAGTATTCGTCATATGAAGGAAGTGGAGTTTATTAGATTGGAACAAAACAACATGACAGTGTCCCAAAGACGAGGCGAAGTTTGCGAGTTATCCAGTTTTGCACCTCATTTGGTGGAGAATGAGGAACGATAACGCGGATGTTTCTCGAGAGGTTTGAAACCCCAGATACGTCCAATATCTCATTTCTCATAAATTTTCTCTCTATTCAAATGTTGTCAATGGGCTCAATTATTAGAAATGAGATAACGAGTATGCGTTCAATCGAGGACCACAACCGAGATCATACCCCAAGTGACAACAAATATTAGAACAACGATAACCAAATGGAGAAAGAAAAATACGGACAAAGGCGGTAACCACTCTTGTGGTAATCATGGCCATAAAAATAGAAGAAGCGAGTCGGGGGGAGATTTTAAAAAGAGGAGATTCAACAATGATAATGTGAAGACGTCAAAGACTAGCGAAGAATCGGTTCTAAGGGAGGAGAAAGACCACCGGTCAGATCTTTATAAATGTGGAAAAGAGGGACATATCATTGGCGCCCTGCCAAGCAGTTCAAGGTATGTTATATTTGTGGAAAAGAAGGACATATCTCTCGAGATTGTACGGTAGCGAAAGCAAGTCCAGCGGGGATGGTGACTCAAAAGGCTGTCCCAGAAAAGTCAAAGACATCCTGGAAGAGCGTTTGTCGTGACTGGTCAAAATGCGAGGAACCCAAACGAGGTGATCACGGGTAAGCTAATCATAAATTCTTGCGAAGTTTATACCTTACTAGATACCGGTGCTACCCATTCATTTATCTCTTCTGCTTGTGCTCAACGTTTAAACTTAACTCCGGAGAAATTAGACTTTGATTTATCTGTGGAGACTCCTTTAGGAGAAACTTTCATTACATCCACTATTTATAAATCTTGTTTGATCTAAGTTGGCACCATCACATTACCTGTTGATCTTATCTCTTTAAAGATACTTGCTTTTGATGTGATTTTAGGGATTGATTGGTTAACTACTCATCATGCCAAAATTGATTGTTTTCGTAAGGTTGTTAGTTTTCATATTCCTAACCAACCTGTGGTACGAATTCAAGCAACTAAACCATTAAAATCAATCACTGTCATATCAAGTCATAAAGCTATTTGTTTATTGAAAAACGGATGTCAAGCTTTCTTAGCCCATGCTATGGATTTGAATAAAGACACGTCGGATTTGAATAATATTCTTGTTGTTAGTAAATTTCCTGACGTATTTCCTGAAGAACTTCCCGCCTACCCCTAACGTGAAGTTGAATTCTTTATTGATCTTGAACTCCGTATGAAAGCCCATTTCTAAAACCCCATATCGAATGGCTCCTATTAAACTTCAGGAGTTAAAGGTCCAACTACAGGAGTTTTTGGATATCGGTTTTATTCGTCTTAGTACATCTCCTTGGGTTGCTCCTGTTTTATTTGTAAAGAAGAAAGACGGGAGTATGCGACTTTATATTGACTACCGGGAATTGAACCATGTCACTATAAGGAATAGGTATCCGCTACCTCGTATTGATGACCTGTTTGACCAGATGCAAGGAGCACAATTCTTTTCAAAGATCGATCTTCGTTTTGGATATCATCAGCTGAAGATTAGAACTGAGGATATTCCAAAGACTGCCTTCAGAACTCGGTACGGGCATTATGAATTCTTAGTCATATCTTTTGGATTGACTAATGCTCATGCGGCTTTCATGGATATGATGAACCGGATATTCAAGGAATATTTAGATCAATTCGTTGTTGTCTTTATTGATGATATCCTCATATATTCCAAAAGCCGTGAAGATCATGAGCACCATTTGAAGTTGGTACTCCAAAGGCTTCGTGAAAACAAGCTATACGCTAAGTTGAAGAAATTCGAGTTCTGGCTTGAGGAAGTAGCATTCCTTGGGCACATGGTGTCAAAACATGGAGTATCTGTTGACCCGGCGAAGATTGGAGCAATAAAAGTTAGAGAATCAAGAAGGCGGTGACCAAGACGTAGCTTTCTGGGCCTAACTGGTTATTATCGGAGATTCGTGGAAGGATTTTCTCGAATCGCTACCTCGTTAACTCAACTAACTCAGAAAGATACAAAATTCGTATGGAGCGAAGAATGCGAAAAGAGTTTCCAAGAGCTTAAGAGGAGACTCATTTCTAAGACTGCTCGACAATACCATCTGGTTCGGATGGATTTGTTATCTCAAACGATGCTTTCGGACAAAAGGGTTAGGATGTGTTCTCATGCAACATGGGAAAGTCATAGCCTATGCCTCATGACAACTTAAAGAATATGAGAGGAATTATCCTACTCATGATCTAGAGTTAAGCAAATATCGTTTCGCTTAAAAAGATCTGGAGGCACTATCTATATGGAGAGAAAGTGGAGATATATTCAGACCATAAAAGCCTCAAATATTTCTTCACCCAAAAGGAACTCAACATGCGACAACGACGTTGGTTCGAGCTTTTAAAAGATTATGACCACACCATTCAATACCATCCTGGAAAAGCAAACTTGGTAGCTGACGCGTTGAGTAGAAGATCATATGCAGGAATGAGTGCGATGATGTCAAGTATACGCATAGAACCAACTTTAATCGATAAAGTTAAAGTTTGCTCAAGCCACAGACCCGGAGCTAATGCATATGAAGAAAAAAGTACAAGAAGGTACTATTCCAGAAGCAAGAATCGATGAAGAAAGAATACTTCGATTACACTCCAGACTTTGTGTTCCTAACGACTCTAATTTAAAGTACAAGATCATGACAGAGGCACATAATACACCGTTTGCAATCCATGTTGGATGTACCAAAATGTATCGTGATCTTTGACATACATTTTGGTGGAACAATATGAAGAAAGAGATTGTAATATTTATCTCGAGGTGTTTAACTTGTCAACGTGTAAAGGCGGAGCATCAAGTGCCTAAGGGTCCATTGCAACCATTTGAGATCCCTAAATGAAAGTGGGAACACATTACCATGGATTTCGTTACGGGTCTTCCCACTGTTTCTGAAGGTATAAATGCTATTTGGGTTATTGTTGATAGATTAACTAAGTCTGCTCATTTCTTGCCGATACGGGAGACTTATTCCCTTGAACGTCTTGCTCATATTTATGTAAATGAGATTGTGAGATTGCATGGCATGCCAAGATCCATAGTTTCGGATCGTGACCCAAGATTCACTTCACGATTTTGGGTTAGTTTGCAAAAACCCTATGGGCACAGATTTATGATCTGATTTGGCATACCATCCTCAAACGGACGGACAATCGAGAGAGACTATTCAAACTCTTGAAGATCTATTAAGACTCGTGGTCTTAGACTTCAAAGGGAGTTGAGATAAGTATTTACCATTGGTGGAATTCTCCTACAACAACAGTTATCAGGCAAGTATAGGGGTAGCTCCATTCGAAGCATTGTATGGAAGAAAGTGTCGTTCTCCAGTATGTTGGGATGAGGTGGGTGAAGCAATATTGTTAGGACCAGAGTTGGTACGTATTACTATAGAAAAGATCCAAATGATTCGACAACGTATACAGACGGCACAAGATCAACAAAACAGTTATGCGGATCTTCATCGAAAGGACGTGAAATTTAGTATTGGGGATCATGTATTGTTGCGTGTTGCTCCATGGAAGGGAGTTACAAGATTTGGGAAGAGG
Source organism: Panax ginseng (assembly GCA_020205605.1). Classification (NCBI taxonomy): domain Eukaryota; kingdom Viridiplantae; phylum Streptophyta; class Magnoliopsida; order Apiales; family Araliaceae; genus Panax; species Panax ginseng. Next base: position 35,066,475 of record CM035132.1, read on the forward strand.
GAAAAGCTCAATCCACGATTTATTGGTTCATTTCAGATTCTTGACCTAGTAGAAAATGTGGCCTATAGACTCGCATTACCTCCAAGTATGTCTCGTGTTCATAATATTTTTCATATATTTGTGCTTTGTAAATATGTGAAAGACCCGAACCACATTATTGAGTTAGAACCGGATGAGATAGCCGAAGACTTAACGTACGAAGAGGTACCTGTCAAGATCATGGATAGGAAGGAGCATGTCTTACGTACAAAGGTCATACCACAAGTCAAAGTTTTGTGGAGGAACCATGCTATTGAGGAAATGACCTGGGAGTTGGAAACGGAAATGAAAGCGAGGTATCCTCACCTTTTCGAAACACCAGGTACGTATGTCAATTTCGAGGACGAAATTTCATAAGGAGGGGAGGTTGTAAGACCCCAACTTATTATAAATGAAATTAAATTTCCTCTATTTATTATTTTGAAATAGTAAGGGTTGATTTGATTAATGTGGTTAGTTATGGGTAAAATGCGCAAATATTTCAAATAAGCAAGTGGTTATAAAATATTCACTTTTATCGGAGAATATTCGTTTGGTCGTGGAATATTCTTACGACGGCGCAGCCTTGTGTGGGCCCAATAACGGAAAGCGATTGGATGAAGAAAACAGCAAGTATAAGTTGTTTATAAATAATTCACAGTAGTTATTACTGAATTAATACTATTGGAATACTTCGGTGGTTAAAACACGAAGATAGCACCTGTATTGCACTAATTATTGATTCTTACGTAAGAAGGCACTACTCAATAATTGTTACAAGAATTACTTGCTTAATATTTTATTTTATTGATTCAATAATTGCTACGTTGATATTTTATATTATTGTTGTTTCAATAATTGTCATTACACAAATATTTTCCTTTATCGATTAATAATTCATATTATTTGAATAGTATTATTAGATAACATTATTGGCAATGTCTAGAAAGTTCTATCTAAGGAGAGGTTTGGTCACCTAATTGCGCGCTAGTAAGGAGAAATCCTTATTGGAAATCCCCCTCTTTCTTGGGAACGGCCTGATTGCCAGTATTGTGATTCTGTAATATTATTTGTGAATATTAATTATTGATTTATATGATAAGAAAAATATTCATTTTATGTGGATATAGATGGAGAAAATTTTAAAGTGACAATTGTTGAAAAATTGATATTTTATCTTAAATAATTTATTTAAATATATTATTATATTTTAATAATATAATAATGATGATATTTTTATAATGAATGTGGGATATATGAGTATATGAGGAGGAGGAGTATATTTATTACTAAAATTGTTTAAAATATGTTAAACATGTTCGTGGACCCCATTTCTTGACTGAAATTTAATTATAGCCTGTAAAATCGTCTGTTTGTGGATTTCGGTCAATTTCTGTTTGGAATTTGGAAAAACTTTCTTCTGTAAAGTTGTAGAGAATGGAATTTCCTATGGAAAGGATATAAGGTTTAAATTTTCTGATTAAAGGGCTATTTATTATGAATTATTGAAGTTCCGAAGTTCCGGAATAATTAATTTTTGAAGTTTTAATTATTTTTTTTAAGAAAAACATTTTTTCATTATTGGTGGGCCCCACATGTGTGGTAAATGAGCTGAAATCAGATTTCTAAGATGGGCGTGAAAATTTAATAATTATATTAATATTTTATTAAATTTTCTGCTTTGGTGTTCTAAGCATTTTCCTATAAATAGAGTGCTTAGGTTAGAATTGAAAATCACACCAGAAACTGAAGTTTTCTCTCTCTATATTATCGAGCGTATTCTTGTGAGTATTTTGATACTTTGAGTGTTGCTATACGGTGCAAGTTCCTTTAGCGTTATATCTGATATTTCAGCCAGAAGTACTATTCTTTTCGAGGTAAGGGATGTTATATTTTTTTAAAAATGATATTATTTCTTCTAATATCATTATGCCGGATTATTGGTAAGATTTTTCTTGTGAAATTCTTGTCTTTTAGTGTTTCCGAGGTTACTATTCACGATATTTACACTTATTCACGATACGTCCACTATTCACGAATACTAAGACTATTCACAAAAAATTAAATTTTCATTTTTTTCCAAAATATTGATTATGGATATTAGCTTTGATTGTATCCATGTTTTGATCATTCTTGAATTTTACTTCACTATGGTTATTTATGAAGTATTTTTGAACTTGAACTGTTTAAAGTACGAATCCTTAATATTTGTTCTTTTGTTTCATTAGATTCGTTTTCTTTAAAGTATTTTTCATCATCCTTAGTCCTAAATGATGATATTACTGAATATCTTTGGCCTGTAGTGCAAAGATGGTTGATTTTCTTATGAATATCTTTGGCCCGTAGTGCAAAGATGTACATGTGTTGAGATGGACATGGCCAACTGATGAATATCTTTGACCTGTAGTGCAAAGATGAATATTTGATTCAAGAAGTATGTTGATTGATGTTACAAGGATAAAATATTGATGATGGACTTTTAAATTCATATATATTAGTAGATTTCATTTTCTACGTAACTCTTCTATGAATTATTATTTCCTCTGCGAATATTGATCTGAAACTTGTTGTTATCATTATATTCTATCGATTTTTCCTGTTGAAGACTAACGATAATTTGTTCTATATTATCTTAGTCATAATATTCTTCTATCGGGCTAGTTGAGGTCACCCTTTTCTTTTTTGTTTTATTTTTCTTCTCGAGAGACGCGAAATGTAATGAGTCTTAGTCGGGTATGGAATGAAGGTCTTAGAAAGTTGTTTTAGTAGTCCTCACTATTTTTGTAAAATAATATATCAATAATTGTAATGAGGACTTATTTAAGTGTTGATATTGTCTAGAAGACAATATTTGTATTTAAACTCTTAGTTTTTATGTTGTATTAATAAAGTTGTAGTTGTTTCTGTACCATGTTATTGATGACTCAGAATGGGTGTTGTAAACCTATTTTGGGGGCGTCACATCGGGTCAAAATTTGGACATGTTACATTCAAATCGGGTGAAAAAAACAAAAAAAATGTCAAACCTAATTGATGAAAAATGAAATTTAGAGACGACTTTAAAAGTGGGTGAAGGGATAGAAGTGTCATTCAGCAATTCTACTAATGTTCATTAAAGTAAATATTTGCGGCCATCAAATGCCAAATTTTAATGCAGCCAGAAATTTAAAATTTTAACCCGTAGGGGCAAGCATTTTAATAGGATTCAAACTTATGTGGGTTTTAAAGTTTAAAACTTAATTTAGAAAATTTTAAACTTTAAAATAAATATGAAGTTTGATTTTAATTAATAAATCAAACTATCTTGCCGTTTACCCGGGAAGAAGGTTTGCCTTTGAGTGAGGCAAGACCAACAAAAATTTAAATCCACTTCAAAATTTTGGAATTTGGTTTCTCTTCATCCTATGCCTCCTCCATGTCATTATTCCGATCCTCATATACGCTAGGATTGGTTGAGTTGGGTCAGTAAGTAAAAATGACAAGTAGGATCAAATCAGTACTATACACAACCTCATTATTGGCTTTAATCAAGCAGTGCACAACAGCTCGAGACCTAAAAACCATCCAAGCTCATATGGTCCGAACTGGTCTAGCCCAAGACACCGTCCTAACCAGCGGTTTAATTGAATCCGCCGCGGTCAAGCTCCGGCACCACGTGGCTTATGCTCATTCTATCTTCTCTTGGACCCACCAACCTAACCTTTTCATGTGGAACACAGTCATTAGAGGCTATTCACTGAGTGATTCACCCATCAAAGCCGTGACACTGTACAAAGACATGCTTCTATGCGGCATTTCATCAAACACTTTCACACTTACGTTTGTTCTCAAGGCGTACTGTAAATTAGCACAAGCTCAAGAGGGAAGAATGGTGCATTGCCAGATTTTGAAGATGGGTTTCTGTTTTGAGACAACAGCTCTCAATGGTTTGATGAGATTGTATGTTATTTGTGGTTGTACTAATTTTGCACGCAATCTGTTTGATGAAATGCATTGTCGTGACGCCGCATCATGGAGCATAATTATTTCTGGGTATGCGCAAAATGGAATGGAGTCAGAAGCATTGGCATTGTTTAGAGAAAGGCAATCAGAGATTGCGAACATGGATGTGTTCACTCTGGCTAGTGTAGTTGGGATTTGTGGCCGTTTGGGTGATTTGGATTTGGGCAAATGGGTTCACTCTAATATTGATCAAGAGAATATGAAAGTGGATGTTGTTTTGGGTACCGCTTTAGTGGACATGTACTCAAAATGTGGTAGTTTAGATGATGCCTTCGAGGTATTTCATGGAATGTTGGAGAGGGATGTAATGGCATGGTCTGCTATGATTGGAGGGTGTGCCATAAATGGGTATGGTCAGAAAGCTTTAGAATTGTTTGACAACATGAAAATAGTTCATGTGAGGCCTAATTGTGTTACTTTTACTAGTGTCTTGTTTGCATGTAGCCACTCAGGTTTGGTTGCTGAGGGATGTCGATATTTTGATAGCATGCAGTTGGAGTATGGGATTCTTCCACAGTTTGAGCATTATGGTTGCATGGTTGATTTATTTTGTCGCGCCGGGCTTGTGACTAGAGCACATGATTTCATTAGAAAAATGCCTGTCAAGGCTAATGCAGTTCTTTGGCGAACCTTGCTCACTGCATGCAAGGCTCACGGATACAAAGAGTTGGGGGAAGATATAATTAGAGAAATACTCGAGTTAGAGCCACATGGTGGTAATAATTATGTTCTTGCTTCGAATATGTATGCTTCGCTTGGTCGATGGTCAAGTGTTAGTGATCTTAGGAGCCAAATGAAAGATAAAAAAGTGAAGAAAGAACACGGTTGGAGTTCTATAGAGGTAGATTTCGTGGTGCACCAATTTGTGATGGGGGATGAATCACATCCAGAGACTGATGAAATTTATCGAATGCTTAATGAAATGGCTAGAAAGTTGAGACAAGAGGGGCACTCAGCGACTACAACTGATGTTTTGCATGATATAGATGATGAAGAAAAAGAACACGCGTTAGGCCTTCATAGTGAGAGGCTCGCTATAGCTTATGGACTGCTACAACTGTCACAGGAGTCACCAATTAGAATTGTGAAGAACCTGCGAGTATGCAGAGATTGTCATTCAGCTATAAAGCTGATATCTGTTATTTACAAGAGAGTGATCATTGTGAGGGACCGAGTTCGGTTTCATCATTTCAGGGAAGGAAAGTGTTCTTGCAATGATTATTGGTAATATGTGCACGAGGCATTACTACTGGAATGAGCAATGTTGTATTTGAAGCTGATTCTCAGTTTTTTGGTAAAGGCAGTTCATTCTTGGTTCCCAGGAACGCCCATCAAATGGGTATGCGAATGAAATCTGGTATGAGGAATTCTACTTGTGGTAAAATACACAAGGTCTCTTAGTTCTCATATTAAGTTTCACAGAACGTTGGTAAATAAGATTTCCCTGTTAACCTGGTTCAGACCAACTAATCCAGGTAGAATTGGGAGCCGAGAGAAAGTGAATTCCAAACAATTTCTTTTATCAGAAGCTAGATTCAGAAAGTCAAGCAGCTCAAGGTAATGCAAGTTTTGATTATTGGATCCCAGACCAAAGAAACCCCGACTATATTGTCTCAAAAACTGGATCAGAATAAAGAATTCAAGTCCAAATAGGTGATTGTATTTTAAAGGAGACAAACAAAAAAGGGTTAAAGACCATTCAATAAATGAAATAAATTGCTTAAAGATTTGATTTTCTTTTGAGTTATTTGAGAATTATCAACTTGAATTATGAGTACAAATGATTTTTTTTCTAGGAAGAATGAAAAAAGAGAACGAAATCTTAGTCTAATTGATTTTATCAACCCTTTTGACATTTATTAGAATTCTATACATAGACAAACCTCGAATCATTTTTTTTCGAGCTGTACGAGGAGAAAACTTCCTATACGTTTTTGGGGGTTTTGTTCATTTACTTGCCATCTATCCCAATGAGCCGAATCATTGCAATTGATGTTCGATGTAACCCCCCAGTTTCATATTGAAAGTTATAGGAAAAATTTGTCTATACTTAAGAATTAAGTTTCTACCAATAATACATTAAGTTTCTACCAATATTACATTCAAGTTATTATCTTTTGGGTGAGTCTGTAGTGAGTTAAGATGACCTAAAAATATACTATTGAGTCAGTGGTTTAAGGCCTTTGGATGAATTTGATTTGATTCAGACTTGTGATTTGACTTGAGATTTGTTTCGAACTCGGGATTTGACCCTCGACTCTCAAAAGCTCCGGTTGGGTCATCTGATCGGGTTGTCGAAGGTGGGGACACAAAGGCTGATAGTATTATCCCACAATGGAGAGAAGAAGGTTCGGAGGTGGGGACACGAAGTCAATTGGTATTATCCTACAATGGCTAGAGAGACAAAAATCTGTGAACCCACAATGGCTAGAGAGGCAAAGATCTGTAAACTGTGTGTATGATCGGTTTTGACGGTGACTTCAGAAATTTAAGTGGGAGAGTTTATAACACCCCAGTTCCACATAGAAAGATATGAGAAAATTTTGTTTATAATTAAGAATTAAATTACTACCAATAATACCTTTAAGTCATGACCTTTTGGGTGAGCTTGTGGTGGACTAAGATGACCCAAGAATATACTATTGAGCCAATGGTTTAAGCCCTTATTTGGATGAATTTGATTCGATTCAGACTTGGGATTTGACCCGAGATTTGTTCCGAATTTGGATTTGACCTGAGTTGTTTCATTCGATCCCAAAAAGAATGAAGAGCTCATCTGAAAATGGATTTTTATGATTCGATAAAGAATCAAAGTTGTTTAAATATTCCCGCTATTTTATATTTTCTTGAAAGGTTGAATGGTATTTCTGTCCCTCTAAGTTGTCACTCACTTTCAAAGTCGTCTATAAAGTTCATTTTTCGTCAGTTAGGTCCTGACATTTTTTGGCGTTTATGTTCCTCCAACCCAATTTGACCCCAATCCGACCCATTTTGACCCAATCCGACACAGTTTAACTTAACCTAAATTTCAAATATTTAAAAGTAAAATAAATAATTTTAATATTTTTAAATAAATAATTACTTCAAAATAATTTTAAAATAATATTTATATTTAATATTTTAAAATAAAATAATTATTTTAAAAATAGTTGTTTTAATATTTTAAAAGAAAATATTGATTTTTAAAAAAATAAATATCTTTAATATTTTAAAATAAAATATATTTTAAAATAATTATTATTTTTAATATCTTAAATAAATATTTTTTTTAAAATAATAATTATATTTAATATTTTAATATAAGATAATTTGAAAATAATTATTATTTTTAATATTTTAAAATAAATATTATTTTAAAAATAATAATTATTTTTATATTTAAAAGAAATTATTATTTTTAAAATTTATAAAAAAATTATTATTTTAATGAAAAATATTTGATATTTTTTTTCAAAATGAGTAAAGTTTCCTAAAATATAGATTCAAAAAAATAAACAAAATATTAAAACTTTATTTTTGAAAAAATTACATTTTTTTATTTTTTATGGAAATTTTTTTTAGAAAATAAAAGTTAATATCTTTAATATTAAAATTTTTAAAACAAAGACTAAAAAATAGTAAAAGATAAATAAAAAAAGCTGATTCAACTTTTCTTTTAAAAAATAAATAAAAAAGTTTTAAAAATAATTATTATTTTCGTGAAAAAATTGGAAAAAAATCATTTTTAAAAAATGAGTAAGGTTTTATAAAATATATATTCAAAAAGTAAAACTTTATTTTCATAAAATAAAATTAATTTTTTTTAATGATGTAAAAATTTTCATAAAAATAATTAAGATTTAAATAATTTTAACTTTACTTTTTTTAATCCATATTTTATGAAACTTTACACATTTTTGAAAAATAAAAGTTTCTAATATTTTTCCTTAAAATAATAATTATTTTTAAAACTTTTAAAAATAATATTTTTTAAAATATAAAATTATTTTTTAAAAGAATATTTTATTTTAAAATGTAAAAAGAAATATTATTTTCAAATTATTTTAAGAAAATATTTTATATTAAAATATTAAATTAAATTATTATTTTACTTTTTGAAAAATATTTTATTTTAAAATATTAAATATAATTATTATTTGAAAAATAATATTTTCTTGTAAAATATTTAAAATAAATATTTTTAAAATAATTATTTTATTTTAAATTATTAAAAATAATTATTTTATTTTAAATATTAAAAATTTGGGTTGGGTCAAAATGGGTCGGGTCGGGTCAAAATTTGGTTAAAATGAGTCGGGTTGGGGGCAAACTGAGTTGAAGGAACGGAAATGCCAAAAAATATCACTTTAATGACTTAACTGACGAAAAATGAATTTAGGGATGAGTTTGAAAGTGAGTGACAACTTAGAAGGATAGAAGTGTCATTCAGCCTTCTTGAAAAAGGCACTCAACCCATTGCAATTGATGTTCGACCCCGAAGAGAAGGAAGAGTTCTTCTGAAAGTGGGTTTATATGATCCGATAAAGAATTAAAATAATTTAAATGTTCCCAATGTTCTATATTTCTTTGAAAAAGCCACTCATCCTACATGAACTGTTCGGAATATTTTAAAGAAGGTGGAGGTTTTTAAGTAACTTTACCCTAATCAAAATCAAACGAAATTCAATTAAGAAAATAAAAAGGGGCAGTGATTTGTATAAGTTTTTTGCACTTTGTTTTTTATTTCCCTTCTTTTTGTGCTCTATTTGTATCTATTTATCATTACTTCTATATAAGCTAATATTGTATAACGACAAAACTCAAATTAGTTGATCCTAGAAATATAGATTTTGGCATTTCTTTCAATTTGGCGGTTTTCGTTGGAACTTTACAAGCATGTAATAACAAGGAATAATTTTTTTGTATTCTATTTGTTGTGCTCCATTCGTATCTATTTATCATTGCTTCTATAGAATCTAATATTTTATAACGACAAAATCCTAGTTGGTTGATCTTAGAAATGAAATTTTTTGGCATTTAGTTCAATTGGGCGGTTTTCGTTAGAACTTTACTATCGTGTAATAAATAATGAATAATTATTTTTTCATTCAACTTATTATTGATTGAATAAATCTAAATTCGAGATTTTTTCTACTTCTTCCTTATTTATTTTCCTATCTAAACTTTTTTGCATCTATACAGTGCCAATACAATACAAATCAATAAAATTATAAAATATTAAAAAATTCTTATTGGTAAATAACTTAAAAAAAAAAAAGAATAGTACTTTGATGACAAAAGAATCTTAAAAATTACTTACAAAATGATGTGATTGGTTGTTATCACTAGGCCCACCCTAAGAGAGAGTTAAGGAACTACATTTGTAATCGCAATCGTATAAAACCGCACAATTTGTGGATGCAGTTCGATTTTGATTTTTTAATAACCACACATTGTAGTTACGATTGCGAATACACCACTAAAATCGCACCTGCACCTCACTTTATAATAAACTATATATGTTATATATAATAATAATAATAATAATAATAATAATAATAATAATAATAATAATAATAATAATAATAATAATAATAATAATAAATATCAAGTTGCAGTGCATATAATAAAGTTGTAAGTGAATTAGGTAGTATAATTTGTTTCTTATGAGTTTTAGTCACTTGTACATATAATATTGCATTTAGTGTATATCTTCCTAAAAATTCAGTAGTTCTCTTCAATTTTATGCAAACTAATATAAAAAACATGTGACGCCCCCAAAATAGGTATACATCACCCATCTTGAGTCACCAGAAAATACACTACTGACAACTTCATTTATACAACCGTGTCAGTAAAATATCTGACGACATATATACTGTGAGTTTCAATACAAATATATATACCAACTCTGACTCATGTCACAATTGCACCTTACATAAAGGTACATTCAATAACTGTTTTAGAAATTAAAATCTTTAGGAAGTGCTCAAGGAAACCTTCATACATGGGAGGCCATGCGTCTAGGTTATGATAGATATAATATGTCCACAAAATTATCCTTGGTTGACCCAAAAGACCCAAAGAAAAACGAGAAGATTACTATCATGTTTCTTCCAATGGTGAGTCTTCTCTTGACATATAACTATCTCCACTGTCTCTAAGTGAAAATTATATTTCAAATAAACTCCAAGATCATATAGGTAGTGCTCGTAGATATATTCAAAGAAGTGGATGTGCATAACCCCGCCTTTATGATAACACGAGGTCAGATGTCATTAGACATCTTGTATGATAGTGGCAAAACACCCTTCCAAAGTTGGGTTCACCTCACCCTATTTGGTTCACCAAAATTAAATATCAAATGACGTATACAATACGACACACTTATCTAACGTTCTCAACAAAATTATTTCCATACTATTTAGGAAAAACCTCAACAGCTATAAACCACCGTTCTATTCCCCGGTTATCCCCGCTCGACCTAGGTACACTCTTATTACCTGAAAGGAATTGTGAAGCAAAAGGGTGAGCACAAATAGCCTAGTAAAGAATATCGTGACTAAAGATAATTAAATTATCAATAGCATTCGTCAGTAATAAATCAGAGATTTAGAACATATGGTAGATGATAAAACTTTTCAACCATAGTTGCAGCGGAACGAATAATCCATTAGAAGAGTCAAATAGACCATAGAGTCTATTATTTTCTCCACGTTAAAAATCCACCAACAATGTTTTATCCCTGTAACATCAATCAACATTTCCTTTCCACAATCATATGAATAACTCATAATCATAATTGTGATTCTAAATTCTTCTTCGCACCCAGGACGAAGATAATTTTCATCACCTATCTTTACCTGAAACATCAAAGATCATGGTTATACCAAATCACAGATCCTGTTTATAATCATACTTATAAATTCATCATTGCACTACGGGCCAAAGATATTCATTAACAGTTCATGTAAAATCCCAAATTTTATGAATAAAGATTTAAATTTCTCGATTTTTTTAAATATTATGGTGTGGATTTAATATAATATTATAGTTGTGGTAATATTTATAAATTTTGCAAAGTATGCAAGTTGTTATATTATATTCGATTGGTCGTGGAATATTCTTTTGTGGTTTGGGAATATTCGTATGACCAAGACAATCATTGGTGGACCCTATTAATGTAATTATTGTTTGGATTGAGAAAACGACAAAAATATTTTTTTATGAAAATAACGACGAAAGTTTTACTGTTAATACTTGTTGAACTACTACTCGAAGATAAGCACAAAGAATACGTGTAGTTGCATAAGAGAACACAAGATTGATTATTGATGCTTAAGTGAGAAGTCACCCGCTTTTGTTCAATTATTGCTTCAAAGAATTGTTGCATAAGTATCTCACGTTATTTGATTCAATTATTGTCGTTATTTTATATATTATTAAATCAATAATTGAGATGACGAGTTATTAATATTATTATTTGCAATATTAATGACGCCTGTAAGTTCTCGCCAAGAAATGTTTGGTCACCTAATCAAGGCTACTAATAGGGAGAAATCCTTATTAAAAGCCCTCTTTCCCGGGAACGACCGGGTCGATTAATAGTGTGAATTATAATAATGATGATGAAGTTTGTTTTATTAGTATTATTAATGTAATAAAATGTAAAAGCTTTTATATAAAATGTAATATTTTTATAAAGTTATTCTATAAATAGAATATATTATATTCTATTATGCATAGTATTTTGTATAGTAAATATTTTTATATAAAATGTAATACTTTTATAAAGTTATTATATAAATAGAATATATTATATTTTATTATGCATAGTGTTGCATAAAGCTTCGCATAGTATTTTGCATAGTAAAATCTTTTTATATAAAACAGAATACTTTTATAAAGTTATTCGTTTTATTAGATTATAAATAGAATATATTATATATTTTTTAAAAGAGTTTACTTTAAATCTGGACCATCCGATTAAAAGTAAATCAATATGGACCGTTCATGAATTAGTTACTATGCAGTCCATTCTTCTATAAATAGAAGCTCATTCCTTCATTATTTCTTATAAATTCACTGAACTCTAGAGAGAGAAACTATAAAGAGAATTCTTCTTCTATAATCTTGAGCGTATTTCTTTGGAGTTTAAGAAAGCTTTGAGCGAAGTGCAAGTTTTCTTCGAGTATATCCTCGCCCTACCAGTCGGAGTACTCTTCTTTCAAAGATAAGGGATATTATTTGTTGTACCGTAAGGGGTATTATTTTTTTCATATTCATGAAGAGAACTTCTGTTATTCCATTCTTTATTATTTTGTTGGAATAACTCAGATACGCTGGCTCTACCCTATACTTGGTGAAATTCTTCCATTATTCCATTATTTATTATTCTCGCTAGAATAACTCGTCTATCACAAGTACCGCATACATGGTGAAATTCTCGTTGTTATTCCATTCTTTATTATTCTCGCTGAATATCCTCACTCGCGCGTTTTACGCCGCATTTGGTTCCGCCTTTTATTATTCTGCTTGGAATATCCTGTCTGCATTTTACGCCGGACCGGTTCTCGTTATTTATTATTCTGTTGGAATAACCTCGTCATGCGCAAGTACCTCATGCATGGTGATTTCGTTGTTATTCCATTCTTTATTATTCTCATTGAACATCCTGCTTGCGTGTAATTTCACCGACCGGTTCCGTTATTTATTATTCGTTGAATAACTCGCCTACGCAACGCATCGCATGCATGGTGATTTCATTGTTATTCCATTCTTTATTATTCTGCTGGAATATCCTCGCTTGTGCGTATTACGCCCGACCGGTTCCGTTATTTATTATTCTGTTGGAATAACTCGCCTATGCAAAAGTACCGCATGCATGGTGATTTCTTTTGTTATTCCATTCTTTATTATACTCAACAAGTTAAAGTTTTGACTTCTATACTCCATGAAATTAGTGGAATATCCTTGATATTTGCGGCTTCATCCAAAGATCTTTTCATGAAAATATACTTCGAGCATTCTTGAATTTTACTCTACAAAGAAGTATCATGTTGACAATTTGGACGTTATTAGTTCTTGGATAATTTAATTCTTGAACTTGTTTTATTGAATTCTTATATCATTGTCATCATCCTCATGTTTATATTTTGTTGAAAGTCATCTATGGCTCAGTAGGTATGCATAGATGGACTTGGTATGATTATGACCAGTGGATTATTCTTGGTATAATCATGACCGTAATGTTACAAATGATGTGGAAAAAGTCCTCATCGGCCCGTAGTAGCATTGATGGACGCTTTTGGTATGATTATGGCTATGGATTCTCTTCTACCAAGGGTGCAAAGATGAATTATTTTATGGCAATGATTAGATCTGTTGATAAAAACACAATTATCTTTGGCCCGTAGTGCATGGATAATTCGTGGTCGTGATATTAAATAATATCCTCGGCAGAAGTAAGGATGATGTGGATTCACTACAAGAAATCACACAAAAAAAATGATGCTAAAATTTGTCACATAAAATTCATTTTTTCATCACTAAACATTTGGTGACGATTGTTAATCGTCACAGAGAGACCGTCCACCGTATAAGCGTGGTATTAGGTATATTTGACAATATTTGATGTCGCCACTAAATATTTTGACTTATGGTGACGATTTACATCATTGTCACTATAATTAATTACTTTTAGTGACGCTAATAAATACCACTATTTGAATGAAACTTTAGTCACTCTATATTATGTTTCATTATCAAAACTTGGTGCATTAAATGACAAAAATCATTTTTTTCGTCATTAAATGATATTGTTTTAGTGATTTAAAATATGTTACTCAATTTAAATCATCTAATTTTAATGACGACAATATTGTCATATTTATTATTATTCTTTCGTCATGTTATTGCGTTTATCGTCACCAAAAAATAAGAAAATAAATGATTTACGTAACAATTCGTCACCTAATAATATATTTAGCATGACAATTATGTCGCTGTCATTTTTATTTATTTTTACTGCTTTCTTATTTTAATTTCTATTTTAATTTTTATTTTAAAAATTATAATATTGAGAATACATATAATAATGGTTAAGACATTAACCTTTTTTTTTTGAAAATAAAGTTTTACATAAAAATGAAAAATGTACTTTTTTAAAAAAATAAAGTTTTATTTTCTTATTTAAATTTTTGAATCTATATTTTATGAAACTTTACTAACTTTTTAAAAAATAATTATTGTTTTCAAATTATTTGAAAAAGAATATTTTATTTTAAAATATTAAAATAACAATTATTTTAATATAATATTTTATTTTAAAATATTAAAATTAGGGTCGGGTTTGGTCAAAATAGGTCGAGTTGGGTCAAATCGGTTAGAATGAACGGAAACGCCAAAAAATATCACTTTAAAGACCTAATTGACAAAAAATGAACTTTAGGGACGACTTTGAAAGTGAATGACAACTTGAAGAGACAAAAGTGTCATTCAACCTTTCTAATGTTAAGAACACATAATATTGGTAAAGACAAATCTAGTAATTTAGAGGAACAAAAGTGCAAAAAATGTCAAATCGGGTAAAAACAAATGGGTCATGTTGAGTCAAAATTTGGACGGGTTACTGTTAAATCAGGTAAAAGGAATAGAATCGACAAAAAATGTCACTTTAAATACTTAATTGACGAAAAATAAATTTTAAAGACGATTTTAAAAGTGGATGGCAAATCGAAGGAATAGAAGTATTCAGCCTGGGTAGAATAATGATTTAAAAAAAAAAATTATTATATTTTGATAAATGAAACCAATCAATCATTTTACTGTCTTCATAAAATAACTAATCATTACCGGATTTATTCTCAATATACATGGAATCACAAGATAAAACATACATTTGCATTAAAAGGGACCCAAAAAAACTCTAAATACATCTTTGAGCATTATGATAGGAAAGCCGAATCTACATTTTGTCACATAGCCCATATCTCATTTCTTCAAACTGAAACGTAGCAGCATTTGCCTTGAGAAGCCAGCAGCGTCAAATTCTTTATGTAGCATACAAGGAGCTTGGTGAGCAATGAAACTCTATTTCTTCAAAAAAATCTCTATTTGTACAAGTGCCTGCCAACATAGAAAAGCTAAGTTAACATAGCAAATCAAAGAGAGCTTAACAACACAATCATGGGAGTGAGATTTTTAAAGGAAAAGTCTTGGCAGACCGAAAATTGGACATTTTCGATTTATTTATTTTTTTTGCTTGTGACTCCCAAAAAAGGTTGTACAGACCTGCTCTTGTATATATATCTAAATTACACCTAAAACATTGTATTTTATAAAAATTCCTGTGGGAATAAATACTATACATTTTTTGGGAGTCAAGTAAAACAATAAAAAATGTCCAATTTTCCTGTCCCAATTTCCGGTTTGTGTTGAAGTGCTCATTTTTAAATGAAAGCCAATTTACAAGATATTGCGGTTGATGGAGATGGACCTCGATTGCAATTACAGTTGGCGTGAGATTGCATACATCTCCATAACCCAGTTTAGCAGTAATATCTGCAGATTGAAAACAGTCACATTCTTTGCGAAACAGAATTTGGCTACAAGAAAGGTATGTATGGAATCAAGATTTCAATGAGTTAGCATCCTAACAAAATATGCATTATCAGGAGGGATATCATTCAGTCACCAGTATAATCGTCTAAACCAAAAAGACAAGTTTCAAACTTCTATTACATACAATTGTCCAGACGTGATTGGTGAAAATGAAAAGAACAAAGTGATCGATAAAATGACATGGGTTCAGGGTATCTTACTTTCTAAGGAAACCCTAGCATTTGCATTGTTGTATGCTTCACTCCTCTCTTCCAAAAAAGTACACAAACGCCTGAATGTCTATAGAAAAGACAAGTCAAAAGAGGGGTCAAAGTCTCAAACAAACCAGCAGATATGCTTCGGCTTCAATAAATTACTCCCTATAACTCACTCAAATAGGAAAACTGTAAGAGTTGTCCTGGTGTGACTAGCTAAGCAAGAATACTGCATACCTTTGTGTAAGCATCACCAGATTCATTATGCAAAAGGGGTCGAGAATCAGTTCCTATATCAGTAATTCTATGAGCCAAGGCTTCCAAAGGAACATCCAACCAGAAATTAATTCCCCTCGGCATATGTTTCCTGACAAGAAAAATATATTGCTCAGCTAACAGTTATATAACTGAACTGAAAATCATCCAAGAAGCCAACTGTAAAGAGAGCTAACAGATAATATATTTATATGAAAATGTAATACCAGTTGATGGGCCTAATAAAAGCACCCCCACCCGTGGAAACAAAACAATCAAACAACTAGCCGTTGCATTGAAGACAGCTTCTGCAATACCTCAGTCTAACAAAGCACAATCAATAAACTCGATTGATAATGAAGCAAAAAATATAGCACAACGTTTTAAAACTTTAGTAGCGCTATAATTTGCAGATTTTATTATATAATCGGATTTAAATAAAAAGAAACTATCTTTATTTTAGACTATTCCATAAAATTTCCAGAATAAATAAATTTCATCGTTATCCAAAAACATCACAGGAAGAAAAGATTACAGAACAAAACAATACCTTGGCTCTCTACTTAGAGTCAAAGTCTATTAGAGGTCTGCCATTTAATCATCGTGTAGCACATCTCCATCTCTATCCCCTATCAAACAGGTATAAATATTTTAATCAGAACTCGAAGAAATTATATTGTCAAGAAGTTGCATTATTAGCTAGTTTGACAAATTTCAAGGTCTCGTAGGTTCTTTTTCTCTTTTCCAGGACGAAAGTTTAACTGAAAACATAGAGCAGTAGGTAATTTCAAACATTTGTGGAATTTCATAAACAAAATGTTCTTTAATATTTTTCCAACAGTTCCATTCTCTCGAACACAGTTCTTCATCTCCCGCAGTTCTCTATTTTATTTCAATTTGCTTGACAAGTACACTGTAATTATACGTCTTAAAATGTAGTGGGATACGCTGATAAAAAATGTGCTGGTTTGTATAATATGGTCTTCACACATTCTTGTATGTATCATACATGATTTCTTATATAATATAATTTGCAGGTAGCACAAACCTTTTCTCGAACTGTGCTTATATATAGGGCGTATATGCATGCGTGTAAGTATGTAAATATATGTGTATATCGCTTGTTCAAATGTATATACACGAAGCATGTCAATGTGTGAGGATATGGAAAACTAAAATTTGTGACCTGTGGATTCAATAGAGCTGTGTGGATCCTTTGGTGTCTTTTCTTACACTTTTTCTTGTGTATACCAAGTTCTTTTATTTGGCTTCTAACTTATTAATTATGTTTCTCTTTTACTCTACGGGTTGTCATTCAGGTTATTAACTGAGGCTTAAGAATGCAAGCGTCGAGCAAGCCCTATATGATTGCATATTGTTGACGGATTATGATACGCTGCCAAAATCATGGAGTGATGGTCTGTAATTTTGGAAAAAAAGAATTGGGGAAGAAGAGTCTGCTGGTTTATTAGATCATGAACCAAAGGCTGATGAAACCATCTTGAACAAGGCATTCGGAGTACTTGCCTTTATGCTGGCTAATACATTGCCATATTATGGTTTGTTCAGATGAATTCCCATATCAACTGCTTTTTCAGTACTCAGGCACATAAAATAGCTACTATGTCATCTCCTTTTTCGTTAATTGCTAAAAACATGGTCTCGTGTGAGCCATATTCATGAAACAATTACATGAAAAACCAAACCTTATGGATTAAAAAAACAGCTGAAAATAAAAATGTACAAAAGAAAAAATAAAAATTAAATAACAGCAAGTTGATCCATGTAGGTTGTTCATTAGAGGAGTTTGGATCACTCAATTCCCAAATGTTACCAATTCCAAGCTAAGCATTTTGCTAATCAATCAGTGAGTGCATCAATTTTGGAGTTACCATAACTCAGTGAGTAGGCCAATCCAGGAAAAAGCTTACAAAAGTACTTCCATTATATCAAATACAAGAACAAGAAAGAGTAACCATTTAATTAAAATGTGCAAGTCATAACAAATACCCAAGGATCGCGCTCCATTTAGCACCTTTAGGAGAATGTAACACAGTGAAGTTAAATGTCAACAAAAAGTATAAGCATTTTTTTTTATAAAAAAAACGAAAAAAAAAGTTAGACTGAATGTCTCAGTTTTTTAATAATGAGCTCAGCACCAAGGAGTAACTTCGTTACAAGATTATGCCTACGACATAAAACCAGACACGACTGAACTGGAATTAATTTCATCCTTGCTTTATCTGCTCTTCCGAATTTCTTGAATGAGCAATTCCTTTCACTCTTTTCATCTCGATCTATTTGTTTGCTCCCACATACTTTATTCCTGTTCCACCAAGAAGAAAATCTCAAGTTGCATAGAAGCAATAAAATGTACAACTAAACCACACAAACCAATGTTATATCAGGTGAACCAGGAATTTCTCAAGCATATAATGGTGGTATTCGGTTGGTTAGATCAAGCAGGAGAGAATACTTTGGTATAACAACTACACTTGTTTTGACCAAAAAACTCTAATTCAAATCAAACAACAATTATTTGATCATTTTCGAGCACAGTTAAGAGTAGTGTAGCATGTGAACATAACTGAAAAAAGTATGCTCATTGTAAGTTGTCAACTTGTCATTCACCAGTAATATAAGAAGCTTACTATTACTTAAAGCTAACTGATGTATCTTCAATTACATTGCAAAGGGGAATCTTGGTTGATTTGCACATCTGCTACCATGCTTAATTAGGATTATTTCAATGATTTTGTGACAAGCCCTTGAATTTTCAGTGGAAATTCTTCTCCCTTTATATAATTGGAACATATATATCATTTGATTCGCTGATCCAAATGGGCATAGGACCTAAATATTTCTTTTTGTAACTGGAGCATGATCCCCCTCAATTTAGATTACCTTTCCAAACCCTTCTTTTTTTGGACATATATCAAGGCCTCAACATTAAAACGTTCACTTTAACCCCCAGGCCACCCCCAACCTGTCTCCTATCATGGATATTAAAAGTTCAAAAGTAAAGAAACTGATCAGTACTCAAAGTAGAAACATAACCCTATGAAATGCCAAGAGTGTACCTTGAAAGAAAGCATCACTCTACTCTGTTCTCTTTGCCACTAATCCAAAAGCTTCAAAAGGCCATATCTATACAATGAATACTGAGTTTAGAAATCAAAGTTAATAGAAAAAATGAAGGTGTTTTCAGCAAGATATTGCAAAACATGCGCAAATATAAACAAAATAGCTGAATCTCTAAAACTACAGCTAGGTAAGATCAAAAAATTCAAACTTTAAAGTTACAATAAGTATAATGTCCGGTAATCATCCATTAGCGTCGAGTGAAGTCTTACAGCCAAAACATTTTCAGACATGCACTCAACTTTATCATATTAATTGTTTTAAGTTAGGCTACGAAATTCTTGGTTTGATTGTCACAATGTTTGTTTAAATAAATATGATCAAATAGTTGGGGCTCTTCATTGTAAAACTATTATCTTTTATGACCAAAATAAAGATAAAGTCTATTTAGCAGGAACCTATTACTTGCATAACAAACTGCACTTTGGTATCACAAAGTATATCTCATCTTAGTAAGGTTAGGGATGGGGAACTAAAAGTGAACTATATCCGAGTTACTCGTCGAATGACTCTCCCCAACAATGTAGTAGAGGCATTAACACAGAGACAAGAAGATACGAATATGTTGACAAGCTTAATCAGAAATATTTTCCAAATTTCACATACATTAGTATATTAACATAATAGCTAACTCACAAAGATCCTAATGACAAGATTTCATTGAATCCAACAAATTGAAAAACAAGCAACAAGCCAACACATGAAATAATGAAATTGGGGGGGGGGGGGATCATTTCTTTTAACATTTAATGAATATAGCCAAAAAATCTGCCAACAAGTGTGTTATCCAATTACTGCTTAATTTTTATACAAACATATATCGAAAATGAACTAGTACTATTCTTTTAACATAGATATAAAATGCCATTATTTAGAAGAAAAATATACCAAGTTGAAAACACTCACTTTCCAAAATATTCTGCCTTGTACAAGTCCATAAGGAACAGGGCCAAACTTCCTCGAATCATTGGACACATACTTGTTATCTCCCTCAATCCAAACATGCCCGTTAGGAACCTACAAAAATTAAATGAATTATGACTAAAACCCAAAAAAAAACAAAAAAAAACCAACAAAAATGGGTTAAAAATGAAGCAAAAATCTTTGTTGAAAATGATCATACAACAACAGTCTCGTATTTATCACTCTTGGGATCCACAGTGTATGTAATACTATCACCTTCGATGCCTGTAAGTCGTTTGGTGACAACCTTTCTGGGATTTTCAGGTGAACGAACCAAAACAACGTCGCCTCGACTCAATTTCTCGAACCGGGTCGATATTCTCTCGGCCAAGACAAGATGGCCGGTGATATCGAAGGTCGGGAGCATGCTAGGACCATAAACCTGCAAAGCCCCAATTACTTACTTATTTTCTTTTGAAGAGGAAGAATTACATCACACAAAAAAATCAAAAGAAAATTCTGAAAGATTAGAGAAAATTACAAGACCAATGGTTAAAAGGTAGGTGTTTGTGACATGAAGGGCACAGAAAAATTTGCCGACGAACAAGCCAGCGTCAAATGCTTCCTTCACTATGCTACTCCATACCTTCGAATTCATCTTCCTCCCTCTTTCTTCACAATTCACATAAATGCAGAGCCGGTATATATCAAATTTGCACAACTTATTGCCGATCTGCCTTGAATTGCGAAATAGGGTTGTTCATGAAATTGCAGCAGCAGCTTTGGGAAATCACAATTTGATTGCTGTTTATGCTAGATTACGAATCCCATCAGCTAGAAGAACTAGCTGATTGGGTTAATTTTTTAAGCATTATGAAGAACTTGTTGGGCTGCCCAATAGATTACGGCCCAAAACTGTATGTAAAACCCAATATTAAGCCCCAACATTTTTGTATACAAAATCTTATACAATCGCCAGTTCACTTTCCTGTACAAAGCTCTTCTTCTTTCACCCACAGTCCCGGGGTGAGTCTTCTAATTCCTCTGATCGACTTTCTGTACATCAGCAACCATGGCGACTGTCATGCAGAAAATCAAAGATATCGAAGATGAGGTATTCTTTGTTTCTCTATTTTAGATATACATAACATATACATATTTATATTGGTGAATATATATTTGTATTAACGCGTTCGGGAATGGCTTATTTTAAAATATAAATTGATTTATAAGTTAGTTTAAGTTGTGTTGTTCGGCATCAATTTGACTTATAAATAAAAGTGTTCGAAATTAATTTGATTTATAAGTCAAAAATTAAATTAAAACAAATTATAAATGTGTTGGTTTCATAATGTCTTATAAGTTAAAATCAAATATAAATATTACTAAAAAATACATTACGTCGGAAGAGAGAGATCAGGTTTTTTTAGGTTAAAGGGGGTATAGAGGTAATTTACCAAAATAGAAGAAAGACAAAATAGATATTACATTTGAATTAACTTATTAAGAATGACTTATAAATTATTTTTAAATAAGTTACAAATAGTTGCTTCTTTTTTTTGACTTATAAATCAACTTATAAGTCAAAAAATAAATCATTGCCAAACAGGTGAACAATGACAAAGGACTCGTCATAAATATACATATGCGCCTAGGCCTGTTCGGGGATGACTTATTTTAAAATGATTTATAAGTTTAAATTTAAAAAGACTTATAAGTCATATTAAGTGATAACTTATAAATAAAAGTGTTAACACATTTTGACTTATAAGTAAGACATTAAATTAAATTAAAATAAAATGTGAAGGTGTTTGGCTAAAATGACTTATAATTAAAATAAGGGCAAAACAATCTTTAAATTTGTTCAAACTTACTTATTTTAAAATGATTTATAAGTCATTTTTTAATAAGTCAGAATTTTTTTCTTATCAAAAATGACTTGTAAGTTAAAATGTAAGTCAAAAAATAAATGACCCCCAAAAAATTCAACAGTAAAAAATAACTTATAAGTTGGTTTGACAAACTTATAAGTTGTTATCGAACAGGAACCAGTTCTCTAAATTTGGTAAAACTAAAGCTCATTTCCTCGCTACTTCAGCTTTGATTTTTTTAGTTTTAAACCGATACTCAATAAGCCTTAGAGAAGAGGAACTTATTTGGGAAATTTCGGGAACTTTTTGTTTTATAAAAATTCAAGGGAAATCGGGATAAAAAATGTGGACTCTTTTCTTGTTTGAGTAGAAAGTCTAAGAATTGTGCTAACATTTGATTGAGCTGACTTAAGCAAAGTAAAATGAAATACCAAGTATTTAAGCAGCATTATGTTAATTGGATTAAAATGTGATTTAGCTGAATAGTGTTTTTTTATTGCCTAGTATACTTTGGATTTATGCTACTTGTGTTGTCTTTGGTTGATTGTTAGTGTGACAATACCTTCTTATTTGTTCGGCAAGGACCCAGAAGAACAAAGCTACTGCCCATCACCTAGGCTAAAGGTCAATATCCTTATCCTTATATTTATATGTATTCGTAATGGGAATGTTTGTTTTTGCCTTAGTCTTTTTCGTTATCTGGTTCGCCCAGTGGTCTAAAAATCATTAGGCAGACCTAGGCGGCGGAGGAGGTGCCTAGCGCCTAGGCCGCATAGGTGGTACCTAGGCATTTGCCTAGGCTAACGAGTCATTTTCTTAAGCGATCTCATTTATTTAATTTTCTATTGTATAAACTTGTTATATTATACAAAACATATAATATATGTATTTTTTTGAAATTCTACATGAAACATTACCAAAAAAAAAACTTAAGGTTTAACAATTTTATTTAAGTATTGTAGAGTTTCAAAGTAGAGGTGATTTTGTCTAGGCGGGGGCCTAGGCACTTAGCCAAATCAAGGCGTTAGAGGACTGCCTAGCACCTAAGCAAGGATTAATTGGACCTAGGAAGGGATTTTTAGAACACTGGGTTCGCTAGTTGGTTGATTCAGTTATATTATTTTCTACATTACCCATTGGCCATTTCTCTATGAACCCCATCATTTAGATGTATTAATATATCTTCATTATAATTGTTTGCTTGTTTACACGAAATAAATTTTATTTGCTGGATATATTGAAGAATAATGTTTGTTTGATTCCTCATGTGATGATAGGCTAGGCTTGCAAAGCTACGAAGGGATCTTCTTGAGCCTTCATCAAAAGGTGGTGGTGGTGCTGGAGAAGGTTTCGATGTTACAAAATGTGGAGATCCAAGAGTTGGGTTAGTGGGATTTCCTTCAGTTGGGAAATCAACGCTATTAAATAAGTTAACTGCCACTTTCTCTGAGGTGTGTAATACTGGGAAACAATGACATGAAACGATATCATATAAATACTACTGTAAGTATATAAAGACATTAATGGACTCTCTTAGGATGAAGTAAAATGTAAATGGTCCTTCACGAAGTACTTTGTTTGATCAACGAAAAAACTGTATTTATCAGAAAAACCACAAGGAAAAAAATGTGCTTTGATTGATCTTGCTTAGGACACAAACTCATATCCTTATCAAATAAAAATTGAATTTGTTAAGTATGTCAAACTGTGTTCACATGCTCGTTCTTTAGTCAAGATTACTTTTAAAAGTTATTTGAATATGCAGTATTTGATGGTTTACCCTACTGAGTAAACAACATTGTATGCTTACTTTGCTCCTTCCTACATTTCTTTTTTACAATCTTAAAATTACCATTGTTCCTTCTAAAATGTAATTAAAACTGTACCAATATAACATTACCTAGACTGAACGCCAGAAACGCATATTCTTTTCATTTAGCTTTTTATGGACTGCATCATTTCCAGTCATTGAATGCATTCACCAGAAAACCTTGCACGTGTCTTCTTTCAGAAACCTTGCCTCGTCATTGAAGACTACAATTGATAACAATGATAACTAAAAGTGATAATATCCTGCATGTTATGAGAGCCTTCATTATGGTTTTCCTAAAGGTTGTTTTTCTTTCTCCTATGGTTTACAGGTGGCGTCGTATGAGTTTACTACCTTGACTTGTATTCCGGGTGTGATCACGTATCGAGGGGCTAAAATCCAGGTACTATCGTTTGTCCTCTAATTATAGAAGGAAAAAAGCATCTTTATTCATGCATTAACTGGTTGACCTTTGTTTTCCCCGATCTTTTCCCTTTTTATCTCATCATATTCTTTTTATTGGTTTGAATTGACAGTAAAAAGGAATAGAGTATTATTAAATAGAATTTGCAGTCAATGTATAAATCATAAATGTGATGCAAATATCAAAGGGTTAAAGAAAAGGAAACATTATTAATGAGTTTTCCCTTGGTCAGCACTCACAAAACGTGTAAGCAATTTTTTCTATTCAAGTTTGACTAAAAATTCTCCCGTTCTTTGTCATATTTACATTTCACTGTAATTTGTAAAGCATCTTTGTCCAACTTTTCAGTAACACGTGGTATAGTTTGTTAATAAGAATTATTTTTCTTACATGGTGCATGTATCTTTTGGTTTTACTGTTTCACTGACATCTAATGCCACATACCAAAGTCATAAAACTGAGTGATTTCAATGTATGGAATCCAGATTGTAGGTTTTCTACTCTTCAATATCTCCATATCTTTAGTATATTATACTAACCTGTGGTTAACTTGTTCTTTTTCAAAGTTTAATGCTAATGGTATTCTGGTATCCTGACACTATAAACGTTGGTAGAGAAGTGATACAAGTGTCGATTAATGGGTGAAGATACACAGTCAAAGTTGGAAATGATGGTAGATGGTCGGAAGACAGCTATAGTATATTTAAACCTTATGGATTTCTTTTTGTTTATTCCTGACCAAATGCTTTCAATATACAGAAGTTCAAAATTTATGGTGTGAAATTTTAGAGATCAAACCCCACTGGTTGGTAAAGATGAAAAGATAGATTGATGGTCACACATCTTTCTGCTCAGTTTCATATTCCTGTCTTCTTGTGTCATATAGGTGGATAAGAGTATATCCATCTTGATTTCCTAATTTTATGGTTTACATATTCCAAAAAGGAATTTCACAGTAAAAGGGCGTCTGATGACTTGAATTATTTGGGTTTCTCCCTGCACATGCCTTTTTTAAGAGTGTGGAGCGGGATATGGAGTAGCGGTTCTTGCTTACCATTTGGTTCTTTTACGTCTGTTTAGCTCTTCTTTGCCTGTGCTTGTTATTTTATGTGAGATGTCTTGAAGATAATATATCCTTAACTGAACCCTTCCTGATGCTCATATTTCACTTTCACTTCTTCTTTTTTGTTGAAGTCCTTATTTTGGTTATTTACATATTTTTTATTGACAGTTGTTGGATCTCCCTGGTATCATTGAGGGTGCTAAGGATGGGAAAGGTAGAGGAAGGCAGGTAAGCGTAAGGGGGTGGTGTAATTATGCTTTACTAGTACCATATATAAATATTGGTTGCTCTTGCTTCCTGATGGACTCCTTGTAAACATTTAAAGTAAGAACAACCACTTGACAACCAGTTGTATCTTTCTTGCATATTTCTTTGCCGTATATTTTTTGAGTCATTCCCACTTTCAATTATTTTGATCCTGTTGCCAAGTGGTGGATTGAAATTTTCTCTGTCCTTTCCTCATTATTTGTAATGTTTTAGACTTTCTGTGTTTAGATTTGAATTTTTTGGTTTATGAAGGGCTTATTTTTTGTACCTTTTGGCTTTTGCTTTCAGATAGCATAATATTATTCAAACGGAGCAAGTTTGTATGTGATGTGCCTTTCACCACTCTAAGCTCTTACTTCTACGCTGATAAAAGCTTCTCTTTGTTAAATGGAAATTTCCACCCTACCCTGGAGTATATATATGACATTATCATCACTAGAGCTTATATATTAAATTCAAGTAATGAAACCATTGTATGATAGATATATATCCAACTCTAGCTGTAGTTCTGTAATTAGAGTGAATTTGAGGGATTTATTTTTTTAGGATGTCAATTTTATTTACTTTAGGACTTTGTTATAGTTTATGCTCTCCTCAAATCAAACTAAACTATTTTCCACTTTATGATTCTCTTTGTAAGTGCAGTTTTATTATTAAACATGTGATTCTGATAGGACCATTGGCTGAAACAAAAATATATGTAATTCAGATGTCTCTTCTATGAATACTTTATTTTACCCTAGGGCATGAAAGAGAAACGAGACATGCTGGCAACTTGACAGTATTTTCCCTGCTCTTTCATAGGTTGCTTTTGCTGGATGGAGATAGCAAAAACACATGTTATCACTTATGAAGCATCTGAACTGGTGTAATAAATGTTCAAGAAAAGGCTTTAATGCGGTCTCGTAGTTCTAAAATTGTTGTTACATGGTTGGCGTTGCTCTAAAATTAATGAGCGGATTGTGATTACGTAGCTTTTGGGTCATTTAATAGTGCTGTAATCAGAAATCCTTGAACAAACATTAAGAAAGAGTTTCTAGGTTTCCATTAAGATATTCTTCACAATGAAACTCAAAATATATAATTCTATAGCAGAAAGAAGTAGCTTGCAATGTGGTTTACATCACTTGGAAACTTTAAATAAGCAAATTACCCATTTTCATCCATCATCCTCCAATATACATAGGCGGCAATCACTGGTAGCTAGCTTCTATAGTAACCATCACACTTGAACTAACTTTGGTTATATGATGTCAGCAGTTGGCTTTGAGTGCTACTTGAGAAAAACACGTCCAAGTTTTGGTTAGTTAATTGCTCTGGCTTCATGTTTTTCATGTTGCTATGGGTGCCGAGGTGGTCGCAGTAGCATGCTTAGTTGAATATTTACTGAAAAATAAACAAAACCAAGTAATTAGGAAGTAAGACTCTTGCAGTCTTGTTTCGTGTTGGATAATTAGCTAAACGCAGTCCCATATCAACACATCAGTGGTCCACTTCTTTTCAAACAATGATCTGACTTGGAGGAATTGCCTTTGTTTCATGTGGATGAATTTGATCCCATACTTAGTGTGCTAATTGTTCCAGTCCACCTTTTAAATTATATGGATTACATTGTGTTACAGTCATGTTTTACTGGTATAAAGGTTGGAGGTATTCATCTCGACTAACTGCATTAAAAAACTTTAAATGCTAGTGTTTGGGGAATTTGATTATATTATACTTCAAAAATGCTAATTTTATAGTCTGGGTTGTTGGGTCCCTTCTCAAAAGAGTCACCCATCTGTGAAATGGTTGGGAGTCTGAATGTGATGTTATATGACATCTTTTCTGTTAAAAAATAGCTCTTCACCTTTCATAATTTACTTTCCTGAAAACTAACTTGCAATCTAATAAAATGAGGCAGTGCTTTGGTTTGGGGATCGAGTGCAAAGCATAAGCCCCAAAGAGTGGGCAAGGTAAATAAATACTCACAATTTATTTAGTTTGTGCTAATATTCTTATTTCTCCTTTGATGTTTAATTTGCTTACATATATGTGCATTTTGCATGAAGCGTTAATAATTCATGCCTATGCTTTCTTTACACCAGGAGCATGAACTTGAAGACGAAGATGTTGTGCAAATTATCAAAAAGGTGTGAGGTTAGAACTCTCAATACTTTGTGCTTTTTGGCAAAAGGAGTATCAGGAATAATAAGCTAATTTATCATGGACAACATGACACCCATCCATGCTCCATATAGCAGATCGCGTGGAATAGATGATTGCTTCTTGTTAAGCAGTTTTTGGTTAGCTCTTTTGTGATAATGCTCCCCCCCCCCCCCTGTAGCCATTTTTTTTAGATAAAAATAGTTTAGACATTAGCTGGAAGAAGTCACAGAAGCAAAGCATGTCTAAGATTTGATCCTGCAGTTAATAAGAGCTATCAATGCTCACCAAATGCCGTAGGTGAAATATTGTGTTTGATAAATAGAGGCAACAACATTATAAGCATGGATAATTTGTATTCATTGTCCATTTTATCTCGTCTAAAGTTATTTTTAATGCAAATGGCTTTAGGGTTCTTTAATTGTTTCTATTTCTTCAGAAATTCTCAATTCGGTGGCTTTAATGGTCAGGTCAATTCAGTCCCTAAAGCAAAGAACATGAGTATAAATGGACCTACATGATATAAGCATTAACAAATTTATTTGGACCTCTAGTATCTTCATGTACAGAAAACAGACATTTCGTTTTGCCTATTTTTAGATTCACCATATTTTGCTTAATGCCAAGTATTAATTCTACATTCAGCTTCTTTGTGCCACCCTCAATTGTGGCTGCCGGACGATTACAAATCAGTATATGACGCTGGCAATATTTTGGGCCGTAGACCATATTAAGAACTTCTGATTTTTGCCGACGCAAGACCACGTTAGGGTCACACGCAGTCTTTATTTAGAGAGTTGTTTTCACAAGTAAAAATTAATATTTCTACAAGATTTTTTTCATATAAGTATGGGACTTATTACTATTCGGAGGGACCGTGTGAAACTATCCCTACAAATGATAACAAGCTCAATAATTAGAATTGGCTTATCAGGTATATTTTAAATATGACATTTTTGAGCTACGTGTTAATTGGTTTTGAATCAATTCAACAGTTCAAATTTGATGACTTGATAGTTCAAATGTTTAATTTTATTTATTTATTACCATTATTATATATAATATTTGTTCGACTTTTGAGCTGAATTGAGCTTTTTGAGAATGCCAAAATTTATGACTAAAAAAACACTTTTGAGCTATCTACTTGTCAACTTCAAATTGCTGAGTTGACTCAGAACTAATTAAAATATTTACTTGTATAAATTTGATAGTTTAACGTGATAACATGGTAATAAAATTATGATGTGAATTAAAATTATTGTGTCATTTATATTTATCATCAAAATAAATGGAGCTTGTATTGTGAAATGACTCTTTTTGCGTAGCAAAGCGAATGTTGTTCAGGTGTGACTCGCGAGGGAGAGTGACTTACCCTGTATCAGCCGTCAGCGT
This sequence comes from Panax ginseng, assembly GCA_020205605.1. Classification (NCBI taxonomy): domain Eukaryota; kingdom Viridiplantae; phylum Streptophyta; class Magnoliopsida; order Apiales; family Araliaceae; genus Panax; species Panax ginseng. The sequence goes on from CM035132.1 coordinate 35,095,561, forward strand.
TTCCATGGCCAGGGAAAGAGGCACTATTAAATTAGATTTATGACATTCATTTATTATTAGTAGCAGTTATTTTTTCAGTTCGAGACAAGAAACTAAGTATCAACAGTTCAGAAAAATGGAAGCTGTTCCGGTGGAAGCTATATATGGAGGAAATTGATATTTTAATATGATTTTTTGATATTTTCACATGAAAAGTGTCGCTATAAAAGTATAGCAACAATAAAAACCATCATTATAGAATCTACAGCGACGGTTTTCATGTGAAAATGGTAGAAATGTCAGTTTCCTATCTAGATTGCTGTTAGGGACCCAAGTACTATACTTCATTAGATTTTAGCAGAGTATGAATCCTATTAGCCAAACCACATGGCTGATGCCACCAAACAATAAGAAAAATGAATAGATTCTTGGACATGAGAAAATAATGTAGAGCAACAACAAGTTTCAACTTATGCTGGTTATCACTCTGGCTACTTACTCAAAGTTAATGTTCTTTTTTTGTAACTTGTTCCCTGCAATTTTTGAGACTACTTGGTTGAGCTCTCTACCTATATATTTCACTTAGATGATTCCTTAGATCTTTTGTTTGTTCATCATATGCACAAAAATGGAGAAATCGGACAAAACTAATCGGAAGTGGAGGAAAAAACGAGCTAATAAACATAAATTGTCACGGTACATATCTACAAAGATAATGAAATATAGCTAGCTACCCATAGTAATTCCCGAAAAGATTTCATTGCATAAAAGCTCAAAAACACTGGAAATTGCTCACGCTTTCGCACAGCAGTTGAAGTAGCTAAAAATGCTTCTTCTTCTCTGTAATGCAAAAACAGCCAACAGATCCAATCAGAACCAGATCACTAAAGCACAACAATAGCTTTCTTGATGTAGTAAGAGGGGTGGGGGGGAGGAAAGTCCACACTAAGCATATACTACTTTAAGATTGGTGCAATAAACAAGAAACAATATATGGTAATTAAGAAAAGAACTAATAGATTTTAGATAATTAGATGTATGTTAAATCATGCCGAGTAATTATTTATGGCACAGGACAATTTTGCATGTAAACCACTTGTTCTTTTGTGTGGCCAACTTAAATAAGATCATCCCCACTTGTTTCCAATTACCGAATGATGCTTTCCTCTTTCAGGAGATGTCTATATCATGCAAGTTGTGGCCAAATAATCCCCATACCCCTCCCCAACAACACCTAATCAATTCAAATGATTTTACCAAAAAAAAGAGAGAGTTAGTTAATCTATTATGGACTCAGCAATGGACTGGGCACCATTTGTACCAATACTTACAAGAAAAGTCCTTATGCAGACACAGGTTTAGCTGCTGAGCGAATTAGATGAAGTTTACAGTCCTCTATTTTATTAATTAAGTAATTGAGCTGATGAAGAAATTTTTTTGATGGAGAAAACCTTTCTATAGGGTCATGAATTTTCGATGCTGCTGCAATTGTACTTAAAATGTTGTACGAATTCTAATCTAACTGGTATACAAATTCTAAACTAATTGGTATATGAATTCTAATCAACGTTAGCATCAAAACTCAAAAGTATTTGTGTAATCAAGGATATATGCTATATACCAGTTAGTGTATGAAGATTCCATTATGTCTCAGATGGGGTACCGTTTCTTATAATATTCAACGCTCACATACATCGTTTAAATATGGAGCATGACATTTTAATGCACCAAAAAATGAGCGTTTAGTGCCACACTCAAAGTTGACGACTTAATCGTTTGAACTTTGAAGCATCTAACATAGAACCAACTGCAAATAGCCAGAACCGCCCAGGCTCATTTACATATTGTGCATAAAGTCTGAACTTTCCGTGTGGGTAACATTAAGTTCTTGATACTGTAGATTATAATGGTGTGTCCTGCTAATTCATAACACGTGTATAATAACTAAGAAGACACTTATCCCCCGCTGTCCTATGGGCTATCATACCACATGTATTTCCAATTTGTTTAAATATTGGTTAATATCCATTATCCTAATAAAAAAATCAGAACTACCACACCTATAATTTTGTATTCTTAAATCCTCGATTTTTTTTTCCTTACAATTTTTATGAGTATTAAACTACAGAATCTTTGTTATTTATCACCAACTAGTATCAACCACTACATTTACTATATGAAATAAATGCATCAAAAATGAAGCAATGAACAAATCAAGAAATCTTACAGTTGGAGAGTGGTCCCGACTGTAATTGTGATGAACAGTGTGGGCTGTGCTGGGCTTGGTAGTGGCAGAGGAGATGAGCTCTTCTTCATTTCCAAGACTGGCTCTTGATACATCCCTCTTATTCTGCTTCCTCATTTCTCTAATCTTTGAGAAATCTAGAGAATAGTCTGGAACTTGTCCCCCTTTTAGGTCCCAGTCCCCAAACTGTGGCACAGATAGCCATGGTGCAACTTTCTAAAAGGAACAGAAAATTATGCCCATTACACCAAATGCAAAAGCAAATTGATCATCAAAAACAAAGGTGAAACAATTGAAATGACTGTATGTAATTATTTCCAGTAAGGTGTTAACATAGAATAATTTGATGTGTTTAACATTCCGAATTATGTTCTTTCTGGAAAATTCCTTGTTTCTTCATTTTTTATAAATCTGAAAGTTCCAGCATCCTACTTCTATATGTGGAAAAATCATCACCAAAAGAAAAAAAAAAGAAAAAAAGAATTCAGATATCTACTTCATGTTTAGCCTCTTGATCCCTCTGAGTTTCTTAATTAATCTTTAGAATTGGCAATTTGAAACCAAGCTTCCTTCAAGTAAAGGGAATACTACCCTTCATATACAAATAATTAAAAGGAGAGACTTTTCCCACCCCATCTAAAACAAAGAAAAGAAAATTAGTGAGAATTTTAACTGATTCTCACCAAATGAACAGAACCCATTTTTTCTTCTTGTGGGAAATAATACCATAACAAAAAATCTATAGCTTTTGTGTAAGAAACAGAGCTCCCAGATTAACAAAATATACTAACTTGGAAATGGTAAAGTGAGTACTAAAACCCATCTCTCCAAGTGATTTATACTTCTAAATTGAGAAACTTCATCAAAGATTAAACAAAGGAAAAACAAAGCTGAAGCACATATATATAGAGAGGAAAAAAGGGTCTTACTTCCTTGCGATCTTCCATGAGAACAGAGATCTTGAAATTGGAGCAGAAAGATGAGAGCTTTTGGGAGTGGTGGATATGAATTCCAGATAGAAATAAACAGTTATATATATATATATATATATATATATATATAGAGAGAGAGAGAGAGAGAGAGAGAGAGAGAGAGAGAGAGATTACATTTATGTATGTAGTTTGATTGGGTGTATTTATAGTGAATCTAAGTAAAGGGTACAGCAAGATGACAGCGTGTGGGGAGTTAGGGAGGGAGGGATAATGAGAAGAGCTATAAACATGTTAGTAGACATTTAGGCCTAGTCATTTTCACCATCATCATATCCTACTCATCCTAATAATTACCGGAAATAGTATTATTAAGTATTAACAATATAATTTATTTATGTACATTAGTATCCGGTGTGACAAAAAATAAAAAATAATACTCCTTTCTTCTCAAAAAAAGATAATTAAACGTATATATTTTTTTATTCCTAAAAATGATATAAAATACATCAAATTAAGGATAATTCATTTAGTAGGACTTATTAATATAAAAAAATAAAACTAATCATAACTTTATATAATATTATGGGGTCACTAAAATAAATTTGAATTTTTTTATCCTATTTCCTCTACTTTTATCTTTTTATATATGTTCAAATTATATTTTAAAATTACCCCTCATAGAAAAATGGTTACTGAGATGAGATAAATATGATAATTATGAAAATTTAAAAGTATTATAGATAATTGATATTATATTTAATGATATACTAAATTATTTCTTTAATTCTTATACACAATCCTAAAACGACGTATATTAATAGACGAATGGAGTACATACTACATAGTAATGTAAATTGTAATGACGAGTTCAAACTTGAGCTCAAAATAAAATTTAATTAACTATTCATAAATAATATGTTATATTATTTATGAATATAACATATTCATTTGAAAAATCATAACATATTATTAATATTTTAAATAATAGAATTGAGATTGTATAAACGTGTTTTGATATTATAATTAATTTTAGGACTAAGACTTCATGTAAAATAAAGTCATCTCACACATTTTTCATTTTTTATGTGGAATCCAAATATCATAAATAACCATCGACGTGATAAGAATCTTTTTTTTCTATTTATAATTATACGTACTGAGTTTTAGAAGAGTACCAATAAATTTTAAAGATGATTATTTTTACAAAAGAAATTTAATGATCCGATTTTATAGTAAGTTGATCAATTGACTAATACAGTGTTAACATGCAAAGAGAAAAAAAAATCTTTCAACCTGCATATCGACACTATTTTAATTAATCAATTGACTAAAATTAATTTTATACTAATTATTCTCAAAACTTAATTATTCTCAACATGGAATTTGAGTAATCTAAAATAAATATTTTATTTTATTTATAGGAAAATAGTACTCCCAAATTTTGATTTTATCTTTGTTACGAGGAGTACTATTTTACCTTGGTACTTTTCTATGATTTTACATTGAAAACAACTTATTACACGCGGTGGGGGCTGTGCCTTTTTTGCAGTAGCTGTCTGTCACTTTTACATAGCCACTGGCTGGCTGGCGGGCTTTCCACTCGAAAATAAAGTGGCCGCCGTGTCAATTTCGTGTGTACAATCAAACCAACCAGAAAACGAGCAATTCTACGGGGATCGGAATTTGTAACCGGTCTAGCAAACGGTCATTTTTTTTTTTTTTTTTCTCACAAAACACTAAATCCAAAACTCAAAATGTAAAATGCTAAACTCAAAACACTAAACCCAAAACCCAAAATAATTGAATTTTATAAAAATTTGAGTTAAAAAAAAAAATTAAGAAAAAAGAAAAGAAAAAAAAATGTTAGAGAGGACCGGTCGCTAGACCGGTCACAAATCCCGGTCCCCCAAGAATTTTTTTCACAAAAATCACAATAGGCTCACTAAAAAAGCTACAATGATCGATAAATTCCGACCGGTCTAAATTTATATATTTTTTTGTTTCGACTTCCAAAAAATGTATAGTATTTATTCCAACTGGAATTTTTACAGAATTCAGTTATTCATATGTAATTTGAATACATATAAAAAATAGTGCTGTACAGTCTCTGCAACAACTATCCGCATATTATAATATTATTCTTAACATCACATTTAATTACTCATCATGTATCATAATGTCACACAAGCTCTTTTATGCAACTTAGTAAGTTATACAATTCAACTTACTTTTACCATATAGTCCTATACATTACTTATTCTCATCATTTTATTATTCTTGATATCCCATATATATTTATACATGAAGCAACTTTATTATACTACCACTCACATATCATAAGAGCATTCACAACAGTTTTCTTATATTTATCCTTACTTGAAAGTGCTATTGGGTCATTCTACAAAAAATGGATTCAAATTTTTCATTATGTACCCAACAGGTTTTTTATATTGTTTCCTTAAATAATAAAATTTAAAAGTTCCAACTGTCAAAACATCAAATTAATAATAATCTTATAATTAATTTATAAAAGAGAGTATAATTTATCAATTATATTCCACTTTAAAATAATTTTTATTTTATTTTAAATTTTAAGTAATTTATAGAGTGAATATTGAATGGATTGTAGTTGCAAATGTATCAATATTAACTTTTAAAAAGTTAATTTATGATATTTTTAATTTTAAATTTAATATGATTCATTTAAATTTTGAACATAATAAATTTTATAATTAATAGTACTTTTATAATATTTATAATTATATTGACATAAATTAAATAAATTTATATCAATTTTAAATTTGAATACGTTTGAAATTAATTTTTAAAAAATAAGTCAATATTAAGTTTATAATTTGAAAATAAAGTAGTAAAAAATGTCAAGATGTGTATGATTGATGAGTTATCCACTTAAATGAGGGTGTTGTTAGAGTTTATGCTCTAGAGGCCAATTATTTGATATAATTGCTTAACGTTTTGATATTATATTTGATTGAATAAATGAATGATTTTATTATGGTTTTATTTATGCGTTATATAAATGTTAACATAATAAAAAATCCTTAGAATATTGATACAAATTATATAGTTTCAAGTATGTGACTTGAACATGAGATTATATAATTATAATTAGTATCATTGTTCTTAAATGTCCCTAGTCGAGTATCATTGTTGATGGGACAACAATAATGTATTGAGACTAGTATGGATGGATTATTGATGACCAAATCTCATTGGTCATAAATATATGAGATATTAAGTCAATGACAGTATACGTATTTGAAACGATGTCTTGGATAGACCCACCATGAGAATTCTATGTGGAGCATTATGCGAAAGTGTCATTAGCAATTCTCATAGTGACAATGATGTAATGGTCCTCTGACCTGAAATCACTATATTACTACACGAGAATTTATGTACTTTGATATCATCAAATGTCACCTTTAATAGGGTGGACTATAAAGGTGATTATTGGGTACATCATGAATCGTGTGAGGAATATGAGTGATCTGGATGGAATTGAACCTTCCTATATATTAGGGATGATATCCATAGGCCTCTTGATTGAGTAGGACTATGAAATGCATGGCCATGCTCAAATAGTGATTTGTTTCATATAGTCTACTCATTGATCAAGAAAAACTTCGGATTAAATTATGAAGAGTATGACACATTCCATGACTTGAGTTTAATCTAGGATATTAAGGTTAAAATGATTAAATTACATTGAAACATTGGTCACAAAAAGGTTGCATCGAATCATCGCTCTTATTATTACTTGGGTAGCGTTGATGCATTACTTGATGCCGCTTCATTTTTTATAATTTTATAATATGATTTTAAAATTATTGCCAACGTGATAATAACTTTATAGGGTCACACACATGTAACGTAATTTAAAAGGAATAAATTTAAATTTTAAGCATTTAAATATATTAATATGATTAATAGTATTTAAATCAATTTAAATTAAAAGGAAAATTTGTATATATGTATATATAATTAAGTAAGACTTAATTAAGTTTTATATATATAAATTGGATTTTATGAAATTAGGTTTTAATTAATTCCTTTTAACTACTATATATAGGATATATAGCAGACTACTTAGGGTTAATTTCATAACTTGAAAAACCTAGCCGCTCTTAGAGAGAGACTAGAGAGAAAACATACTGATTTCATAAAGGTTCCTTTGGTGGCTAAGACAATGAAGTCCCTCTTATTGCGAGAATCGTTCGACTGCTCGATGCGGCGTTCGATGTGGATACCATAGAGACGTAGTTTCGTGAGGAATTGCGTTAAGGATTCGAGCGCATCAATTTCAGATTCTCGTTTTTCATATTCGGTATAATCTCTAAACAACTGAGTTAATTGTTTTTCGTATGGATCCTGTTTTTGGGTTTCAGAAATTGCTTTGAATTTTTATATTTCCGCTGCGTTTTATGTGCCGAACCCTTACAGGTGTGAAATGTCATTTTGTATATATAGAGAATAATCTTTTGACTCCCTCACACTGGGGAGTAAAATCCTATATAAGGATTAAAATAGAGAGTCAAATAAGGATAAAGAAGTTGTTGGATAATGATTTGTTAATGTATTCTTCAAAATTGGGGATAGAGAGTTGATTAGGGAAACTATTATTAATGCTCTAAATGGTTGCACATAACAATTAATTAATCAATAATGTTAATTTAAATAATAATAGTAATAAAATGATAATTAGTCCACTTAATTTTTTTTTTATTAATTTAATTAAACAATTACTTAGTCCATCACTATGTCACACTAGGCATATCACATAATTTTTCATCATTTCTATCGTTTTACTTACTCATCACGTATTTAACTAAATTTAAATTGAATTCTCACTTTCCATGACACACATAACTATAAATGTATTTCAACATAAATATTCAAACATTCAAAATACTAATATTATTATTATTTATAAAATTCACGGGTATTACATCATCCCCCATTATAAAAATTCCATCCTCAGAATTGGTACAAGGTTACACAAACAGATGGGGGTACTCCCTTCTCATCTTATCTTCTAATTCCCACGTAGCCTCCTCGGCGTCGAGGTTTCGCCAAACTACTTTTACAGAAGATATAACTTTATTTCTTAATGTTTGTTCTTTTCTATCTAGGATTTGGACATGAATTTCTTCATACGTCAAATTCTTCTCTACTTGAATGGGCTCATAGGATATCACATGCTTATGGTCAGGCTTATATGGTCGTAACACAAAAACATGAAACACGTTGTTGATGTGTTCCAGTTCGGGCGGTAAAACAATCTTGTATACCACTTCGTATACTCGCTTCAGTACTTCAAATGGTCTTATGAACCTCAGACTCAATTTTTCTTTCTTCCCGAATCTTATCTTCCCCTTCCAGGGAGACACCTTCAGAAACAAAAAACTACCGACTTCAAAGTCTCGGTTCTAATGATGCCAATCTGCGTACTTCTTCTGGCGATCTTGAGCTGCTACCAATCTGGCTCTTATCGTTGTCACCACGTTGGCCGTTTGTTGAACTAATTCTGGTCCCAAAAGTCGTCGTTCTCCGACTTCATCCCAACACAATGGTGTTTTACACTTTCTCCCGTAAAGAGCTTCATACGACGTTATAACAATACTCACATGATAGCTATTATTATATGCGAATTCTACTAATGGTAAGTGGTCGTCCCAATTCCCTTTGAAGTGCATCACGCAAGCTCTAAGCATGTCCTCCATCGTTTGTATGGTTCGTTCACTCTGCCCATCAGTTTGAGGGTGATAAACAGTACTTAATCTCAACTGTGTTCCTATTTTTTCTTGCAAGTTTTTCCAAAAATTTGACATGAAGCGTGGATCCCGATTAGAGACAATCGACACCAACACTCTATGTCGCGAAACGATTTCCTTTACGTACAAATTTGCTAACTGATTCAGATTAAATCAGATCTTAATTGGTAGAAAATGAGTTATCTTCGTTGGTCGATCCACGATAATCAAAATGACATCATAACCCTTCTGTGTGATCGAAAGTCCCACCAAAAAGTCTATCGTAATGTGCTCCCATTTTCACTTTAGTATTTCTAACAGTTAAAGTAGTCCACTTGGCATCTGGTGCTCTTAACTCGTTGACAGGTAAATCATCTAATGACATACTCTGCGGCATCTCATTTCAGGCTGGGCCACCAAAAATGTTGTCGAAGATCCTGGTACATTTTCGTGCCTCTTGGATGAGCATAATATATTGTATTATGTGCCTTGTGTAAAATCTCCTCTCTTAATTCGGTTATGGCTGGCACCCACACTCGACCTTCGATCCTTATTATACCGTCCTTATCCAATCTGAATTTTTCTTCTTCATTTACTGCTATTCCTTTCCTTATCTTCTCGTACTTTTCATCTTTCTCCTGTGATTCCCTTATTCTATCTAATAACGTCGGACGAGCTTCCATTACAAATAACTTTCCCTTAGACTTTCTGAGTTCCTTCACTTCTATTTCCAATCTCTCTATTTCTCTTATTAGCTTCTCCTAAGATGTCAGCACAAATAATTTTTCCCTTCCTTTTCCACTCAACGCGTTGGCTACTACGTTTGCCTTTCCTGGGTGATAAAGAATTTCGTAGCCATAGTCCTTGATTAATTCTAACCCGTCGCATGTTCAACTCCTTCTGTGTGAAGATATATTTTAGACTTATGTGGTCTGTATATATCTCACATTTTTCTCCATACAAATAATACCTCCAAATCTTCAACGCAAAAACTACCGCTGCTAACTCCAAGTCATGAGTAGGGTATCGCTTCTCGTAATCTTTCAACTTTCGTGACGCATACGCAATGACTCTGTCATATTGCATTAGCACACATCGAAGACCTATGTGCAACGTATCACTATACACCACAAAACATCCCGTATCATTCGGTAAGGATAACACAGACGCCTCGCTCAACCTCTTCTTCAACTCTTGGAAACTTTCTTTGCACTTTTCCATCCATACGAACTTCACTGTCTTTCTCGTTATATTGGTCAACGGGGTTACTATCTTAGAAAAATCTTGGATAAATCTTCGATAGTACCCGGCTAACCCTAAGAAACTTCTCACCTCTGTTGGCATCTTCGGTTGTTCCCAATTACTCACCGCCTCTACTTTTACAGGGTCTACTGAAATCTCATTCTTGTCTATCACGTGTCCTAAAAATTGGACCTTCTCCATCTAAAATTCGCACTTAGAAAATTTTGCATACATCTTTTCCCTTCTTAGCGCTTCCAATACCATTTTTAGATGTTCAGTGTGCTCTTCCTTGGTCTTTGAATAAATCAAAATATTATTGATAAATACTGCCACGAATTTATCCAAGTATGGCTTAAAAACTCGGTTCATCAAGTCCATGAATGCTATCGGTGTAAGACCCCAGCTTTTTATAAATAAAATTAAATTTTCTCTATTCATTATCTTGAAATAATAAGGAGTTAATTTGATATAATATTTTGGTTATGGGTGAAATGTGCAAATTTTACAAAATAAACAAGTGGTTGTAAAATATTCCTTTTGTCGGGGAATATTCGTTTGGTCGTGGAATATTCTTTTTGTCGGGAATATCCGTATATATCTATGATCAATTGTGGGCCCATAATGAGAATAAGCATCTTGGATGAAGAAAACGACAAAGTTTGAGTTTTATAAATAACGGCGTAATTGTTACCATTAACACCGTTGGAATACACGGTGGTTAAAATACGATGTCTGGCGCGGGTTGCACGCGATGGTACGGTATTGCGCACAAGTATTGTTGAATTATTGATTAAATGCGTAAGAAGGCCTTTAGTCGATAATTATTACGATGAATTCTTTATTCAATATTTTATTTTCTTGATTCAATAATTATTGCGTTGATAGTTTATATTATTGTTGTTTCAATAATTATCACTGCACAGTATTTCCTATTATCAGATCAATAATTAATATTATTTGAATAATATTATTAGATAGCATTATTTGCAATGTCTAGAAAGTTCTGTCAATGAGAGGTTTGGTCACCTAATTGCGTGCCAGTAAGGAGAAATCCTTATTGGAAAGCCCCTTCTTTCCTGGGAACTGCCTGGTTGTCATAATTGTGATTTTGTAATATTATTTGTGAATAATTAATTATTGATTTATATGATAAGGAAATATTTATTTGATGTGGATATAAATGATGAATTTATTTATTTTATGTGGTTATAAATGAAGGAATTAATGTTGAGTTGTTTTATCAGTATTTTGTCGGATTGGAGGTATTAAAAACTCAAATCGGTGTTCTTAAAGTTTTATTGCGTGAGTTGTAATTTTAATCTGACCTTTGGATCGTTGTGATTTTTGGATATGTTATACATATATGAGTTGAGTATATGTCCACAAATTTTGAACCGTTGAAAATTAACGCATGATTTGTTATGAATTTTAAAAGGTGTTGAAATGGTGTTGAAAATTGTCCTTTTGTGGATTTCAGATATTTTCTATTTGGAATTTGGAAAAACTCAAATCTACAAAGTTGTAGAGAATTCGATTTCAGGCAGAATGGACATAAAATTCGTATTTTTTGATAAACGGGCTATTTTCTATGAATTATTGAAGTTTCAGAAAATAAAATAATTTTTATTAAATTTATGGGTGGGACCCACTTTTGGTTTTTCAAGCATGTGGGTTGTTATTATTTTTCAGATTTGGCTGGCTTGGTTGGTGAAGGTGTGCGTAGAAAGTTTGAAAAGAAATAATATTAATTTATTATTTTAGTCTCCTATGACGTTCTAGCATTTTCCTATAAATAGACGCTTAGGTTAGAATTGAAAATCACACCAGAAACAAGTTTTCTTTCTCTCTAGATAATCGAGCGTATTTTTGTGAGTATTTTGATACTTTGAGATTTGTTATTCTGTACAAGTTTCCTTCGGCTTTCTATCCGATATTTCGATCAGAAGTACCGTTATTTTGAGGTAAGGGATGCTATTTTCTTCTTAAATGATATTATTTTCTTCAATATCATTATGCCAAAATATTGGTGAATTTTTTAATCAAATTTAGAACTTTTTGTGTCGGGGTTACTATTCACGTATCTGGACTTTATTCACGAATCTGACACTATTCAATTTAAAATGAAATTTTCTTCATTTTGTCCAAGATGTCTATTATGGTTACTATCTTTGATTGTGTGACGCCCCCAAAATAGGTATACAACACCCATTCTGAGTCGCCAAATACATGGTACAAAAAGTAAACTACAACTTCAATAATACAATTATCGTGCAAAATACGACAACACATACTGTGAGTTTAAATACAAATATTGTCTTCTAGACAATATCCACACCCAAATAAGTTCTCATTACAATTATTCATACACTATTTTAAAGAAATAGTGAGGACAACTAAAACATCTTTCTAGAACCATCATTCCATTTTCGACTCGATCCTCGCTATGTTCTCACCTCCGAGAAAAAAAAATGGAACAAAAAAAGAAAAGGGTGAGCTCAACTAGCCCAAGAAGAAAATATTATGACTAAGATAATATACAACAAATTATCATTAGTCTTCATAGGGAAAAATCGATAGAATATAATAGATAACAAGTTTTAGATCAACAAACACAAATGGAAACAACAATCCATTAGAAGAGTCACGTAGAGAATGAATTCTACTATCTTCTAAGATTTAAGAGTCCATCATCAATATTTTATCCCTGTAACATCAATCAATATAAATCTTTTAATCAAATATTCATCTTTGCACTACAGGCCAAAGATATTCATTTATATCATCAGTCGGTCATGTTCATCTCAACACATGTTCATCTTTGCACTATGGGCCAAAGATATTCATCAGTTAATCATTCATCTTTGCACTACAGGCCAAAGATATTCAGTAATATCATCATTTAGGACTGAGAATGATGAAAAATATTTTTAAAAAAACGAATCCAGTGAGACAGAAGGACAAATATTAGGGATTCGTATAACAGTTTTATCCAAGATCAATAATACTCCATAATAACCAATTTTGAAGTAGAATTCAAAAATAACGATCAAAATATGGATACAATCAAAGATAGTAGTCAAAATAGACATCTTGGACAAAAAAGAAAATTTTTATTTTTATGAATGAATAGTCTTGATATCGTGAATAAGAACCCCGACACAAAAAGTTCCAAATTTGATTAAAAAGTTCACCAATATTCCAAAGATAATGATATTGAAGAAAATAATATCATTTAAGAAAAAATAGCATCCCTTACCTCAAAATAACCGTATTTTGATTGAATTTGGTATAGTCTTGATGAAACTTGCACCGTAGATATAGCAACACTCAAAGTATCAAAATACTCACAAGAATACGCTTCGATAATCTAAAGAGAAAGAAAACTTATTTACGGTGTGATTTTCAATTCTAACCTAAAGCGCCTATTTATAGAAAATCTTTATAACGCCAAAGGAGACTAAATAATAAAATAATATTATTATTAATTACAATTCCTACGCATGCTTTGAATTTTGGGGCAGCCATGTTGGAAGAATTCAAATGACCCATGTGTGTATTCCACCAACCAAAAGTGGGTCCCCCATAAATTTAATAAAAATCATTTTATTTATCGAAACTTCAATAATTCATAGAAAAATAGTCCGTTTATCGAAAAAATACGAATTTTATATCCATTCTCTTTGAAATCAATTGTCTACAACTTTACGAGAAGAAAGTTTTCCAAATTCCCAACAAGAAAATATCCAAAATCCACAAATGATGATTTTAATACCTCCACTTTGACAAAATCTTGATAAAATACCTCAACATTAATTCCTTCATTAATAACCACATAAATAAATTCATCATTTATATCCACATCAAATAAATATTTCCTTATCATATAAATCAATAATTAATTATTCATAAATAATATTACGAAATCACAATTATGACACCAGGCCATTTCCGGAAAGAGGGGCTTTCCAATAAGGATTTTTCCTTCTTCGGGCGGCTTGATTAGGTGACCAAACATCTCCTTAGACGTAACTTTCTAGACATTGCCAATAATGTTATCTAATAATATTATTCAAATAATATGAATTATTGATCTGATAATGGGAAATACTGTGCAGTGACAATTATTGAAACAACAATAATATAAACTATCAACGCAACAATTATTGAATCAATAAAATAAAATATTGAACAAGAACTCATCGTAATAATTATTGAGTAGTGCCTTCTTACGTCATGAATTAATAATTCAATAATCTTTATGCAATACGATACTGGTGTATTTCTTGTGCCTGCAGCACGTATTCATCGTATTTTAACCACCGTATTCCAACGATTGTTAATTCGTAATAACTACGCCATTATTATAAAAACTCATACTTTGTCGTTTTATTCATCCGACGGTTATTCTGTTATGAGCCCCACGAATGGGCTGCGGCACCATCGCATTTAATATTCTCCGATAAAAAGAATATTCCACGACCAAAAGAATATTCCCCGACAAAAATGAATATTTTATAACCACTTGCTTATTTTGCAAAATTTGCACATTTCACCCATAAACCAAATCATTATATCAAATTAACGACTTATTAATTTAGAATAATGAATAGAAAATTCAATTTTATTTATAATAAGTTGGGGTCTTACAACCTCCCTCCTTATAAAATTTCGTCCACACGAAATTGACGTCGCGACTGTGTTTTGAGCGGTGAGGGTACCTCGCTTTCATTTCCGATTCCAACTCCCATGTCATTTCCTCCATTGCATGGTTTCTCCATAAAACCTTGACTTGTGGTATAACCTTGGTGCGTAAGACATGTTCTTTTCTATCCAAGATCTTAACAGGTACCTCCTCGTACGTTAAATTTTCGGCTATCTCGACTGGTTCTAACTCAATAATATGGTTTGGGTCTTTTACATATTTACAAAGCATAGATATATGAAAAACATTATGAACACGAGACATGCTTGGAGGTAATGCAAGTCTATAGGCCACATTTCCTATTCGGTCAAGAATCTCAAATGGACCAACAAATCTTGGATTGAGCTTTCCTCTCTTTCCAAATCTTGTAACTCCCTTCCATGGAGCAACACGTAACAGTACATGATCCCCAATATTAAATTCCACGTCCTTTCGATGAAGATTAGTATAACTCTTTTGTCGATATTGTGAGGTTTGAATACGTTGTCGAATCATTTGGATCTTTTCTGTAGTCATGCGTACTAATTCTGGTCCCAACAACGTTGCTTCTCCCACCTCGTCCCAGCATACTGGAGAACGACACTTTCGTCCATATAACGCCTCAAATGGAGCCATGCATATACTTGCTTGATAATTGTTGTTGTAGGAGAATTCCACCAGTGGTAAGTACTTATCCCAACTTCCTTTAAAATCTAGGACACAAAGTTTTAATAGATCTTCAAGGGTTTGAATAGTCCTTTCGATTGCCTGATTCGTTTGAGGATGGTATCTTAGAATCGAATCATAAATTCGTGCCCATAGCTTTCTGCAAACTAACCCAAAATCGTGAAGTGAATCTTGGGTCACGATCCAAAACTATGGATACTGGCATGCCATGCAATCTCACAATCTCATTTACGTACATACTAGCAAGACGTTCAAGGGAATAAGTCTCACATATAGGCAAGAAATGAGCCGACTTGGTTAATCAATCAACAATAACCCAAATCGCATCTACACCTTAAGAAACCTTGGGAAGACCTGTAACGAAATCCATAGTAATGTGTTCCCACTTCCATTTCAAAATCTCAAGTGGTTGCAATTGACCTTTTGGTACTTGATGCTCCGCATTTACACGTTGACAAGTTAAACACCTCGAGATAAACTCCGCGATCTCTCTCTTCATATTGTTCCACCAAAATGTATATCGAATATCATGATACATTTTGGTACTCCTGAGATGGATTATGAAGCGGGGTGTTGTGTGCCTCCATCATGATTCTATGCTTCAAGTCAGAATCGTTAGGAACGCAAAGTTTAGAGTTGACTCGAAGTATTCCTTCTTCATCGATTCTTGCTTCTGGAATAGCACCTTCTTGCACTTTCTTCTTCATACGACGCGCCCAGTGGTCCGTAGAGCTTGGCGGCTTTAACTTTATCGATTAAAGTCGGTTCCACTCGTATATTCGCCATCATCACGTGGGTCCCTGGAGTTTTTAACTCTATCTCCATCCTTTGTAAGTCATACAAAATGGGTCTTTGCATTGACAATATCGCTTTTCGTGATTGCATATGATCTTACTACTCGATAAATCCGACTCACTACGTTCGCTTTTCGAGGATGATATTGAATAGTGTGATCGTAATTTTTCAACAGCTCAAGCCAACGTCGTTATTGCATATTGAGTTCTTTTTGGGTGAAGAAATATTTGAGGCTTTTATGGTCCGTATAAATCTCCACTTTCTCCCCATACAAGTAGTGTCTCCAGATTTTTAACGCAAAAAGCAATCGCCTGCTGCCAACTCCAAATCATGAGTAGGATAATTCCTCTCATATTCTTTTAGTTGTCGCGAGGCATAGGTTATGACTTTCCCATGTTGCATGAGAACACATCCTAACCCTTTGCACAAGCATCACTTTATAGATAACAAATCCATCCAAACCAGATGGTATTGCCAGAATAGGTGCAGAAATGAGTCTCCTCTTGAGCTCTTGGAAACTCTTCTCGCATTCCTCGCTCCATATGAATTTTTATCTTTCGAGTCAATTTGAGTTAGCGGAGTAGCGATTCGAGAAAATCCTTCCACGAATCTCCAATAATAACCATTTAAGCCCGAAAAGCTTCATGACTTGTCCACCGACTTGATTGCTCCTAACTTTGTATTGCTTCAATCTTGGCACGGTCAACGGATACTCCATGTTTTGACACCACGTGCCCAAGGAATGCTACTTCCTCAAGCGAACTACGCATTTCTTGACTTGGCATATAGCTTGTTTTCACGAAGCCTTTCAAGTATCGACTTCAAATAGTGCTCATGATCTTCACGACTTTTAGAATAGATGAGGATGTCATCAATAAAGACAACAACTAATCGATCCAAATATTCCTTGAATACTCGGTTCATCATATCCATGAAAGCGGCGGGAGCATTAGTCAATCCAAAAGACATGACTAAGAATTCATAATGCCGTCTGCAGGAGTTAAGGAAGGCGGTCTTGGAATATCCTCGATTTTAATCTTGGTGATGATATCGAGCGAAGATCGATCTTTGAAAAGAATTATGCTCCTTATAAGCTGGTCGAGCAGGTCATCAATGCGAGGTAGTGGATACCTATTCTTGATGGTGACATGGTTTAATTCTCGAGTAGTCAATACAAAAGTCGCATACTCCGTCTTTCTTTCTTCTTTACGAATAAAACAAGAGCACCCCAAGGAGATGTACTAGGACGAATGAAACCGATGTCTAATAACTCTTGTAGTTGGACTTTTAACTCCTAAAGTTCAATAGGAGCCATTCGATATGGGGTTTTAGAAATGGGTTTTGTGCGGTTCAAGGTCGATAAAGAATTCAATATCACGCTCTACGGGGTAGGCCAGGGAAGTTCTTGAAAATACATCGGAAATTCTCTAACAACATAAATATTATCCAAATCTGACTTGTCTTTATTCAAATCCATAACATGGGCTAAGAAAGCTTGGCATCCATTTTTCAATAAATGAATAGCTTTGTGGCTTGATATGATGTTGGTGATTTTAGTGGTTTTGTTGTTTGAATTAAATATAATGAGTTGGTTAGAATATGAAAACTAACAACCTTACGAAAATAATCAATTTTGGCATGATGAGTGGTTAACCAATCAATTCCTAAAATCACATCAAAAGCAAGTATCTTTAAAGAAATAAGATCAACATGTAATGTGATTGTGCCAACTTGGATCAAGCAAGATTTATAAGCGTAGATGTAACGAAGGTTTCACCCAATGGAGTTTCAACGAGATAAATCAAAGTCTAATTTCTCCGGAGTCAAGTTTAAGCGTTGAGCACAAGCGGGAGAGATAAAAGAATGGGTAGAATCCGGTTATCTAGTAAGGTATAAACTTCGCTTGAGAATTCAAGATTATCTTACCTGTGATCACCTCGTTCGGGTTCCTCACGTTTTGGCCAGTCACAACAAATGCTCTTCCAGGAACCGTTGATTTCGACTTATCCGGGACAGCCTTTGGAGTCACCATCCCCGCTGAACTTGGTTTCGCTATAGTACAATCTCGAGCGATATGTCCTTCCTTTCCACAATTATAACATACCTTGGATTATTGTGGGCAGTTTGGACTGATATGTCCCTCTTTCCCACATTTGTAACATCTAACTGGCGGTCGTTCTCCTCCCCTAGAATTTGTTGTTGGTGTTGGTGATGCTGTTGATGTCTTCCCATCATTGTTGAATCTCCTCTTTTTGAAATTGTCACTTGACTCACCTCTCCTATTATCATGGCCATGATTACCACCAAAGTGGTTACCACCTTTGTCCGTATTTTTCCCTCCTCACTAGTTATCATCGTTCTGATGACTGCTGTCACCAGTATGACCCTGGTTGTGATCCCTCGGTTGAGTATACTCATTATCTCTCTCTAATAATTGAGCCCTGTTGACAACATCTGAATACAGAGAAAATTTATGAGAGATAAGGTATTGACGAATCTCAGGTTTTAGACCTCTCAGAAACATTCGCGTCATACGTTCCTCATTCTCTACCAAATGAGGTGCAAACCTAGATAACTCCGCGAACTTCGCCTCCTACTAAGACAACGTCATGTTGTTCTGTTCCAGTCTAATAAACTCTACCTCTTTCATATGATGAATACTTTCTGGAAAGTACTTGTCATTGAATAGTTTCTGAAATCTTTCCCAAGACATCTTAAGTGCGGCTGGCTGGGTACGCTTCACGGATTCCCACCAGTAATCTGCCTCACCACGGAACATAAATGTGGCGAATGGAACCTTATGTTCCTCCGTGCATCCCAAGACATCGAATATCTTGGTAATTTTCTTGACCCATGTTTCCGCCTTAATCGAATCGGGCTTTCCCCAAAAATCTGGTGGTCCCAACTCCTTGAACTGCTTGGCTGTGATAGACCGCGCGTTGCAATCATTTCCACCCGTATTTTGTACACGAGTCTCCCTCATCTGATTTTGCATGAACTACAAAAAACTTCTAAACATCCCATCATTCATCGCCACATTTAAAAGAAAACGAATCCAGTGAGACAGAAGGACAAATATTAGGGATTCGTATAACAGTTTTATCTAAGATCAATAATACTCCATAATAACCAATTTTGAAGCAGAATTCAAAAATAACGATCAAAACATGGATACAATCAAAGATAGTAGCCAAAATAGACATCTTAGACAAAAAAGAAAATTTTTATTTTTCCGTGAATAGTGTCGTATACGTGAATAGTAACCCCAACACAAAAAGTTCCAAATTTAATTAAAAAGTTCACCAATATTCCGGTATAATGATATTGAAGAAAATAATATCATTTAAGAAGAAAATAACATCCCTTACCTCAAAATAACCGTACTTCTGACTGAATTTCGGGTATAGTGCTGACAGAACTTGCACCGTTTAGCAACACTCAAAGTATCAAAATACTCACACAAATACGCTCCATAATCTAGAGAGAAAGAAAACTTGTTTCTGGTGTGATTTTCAATTCTAACCTAGGCGTCTATTTATAGGAAAATGCTAGAACGCCAAAGGAGACTAAATAATAAAATAATATTATTATTAATTACAATTCCTACGCATGCTTTGAATTTTTGGGCAGCCATGTTGGAAGAATTCAGCAGCCCATGTGTGTATTCCACCAACCAAAAGTGGCCCCCCCATAAATTTAATAAAAAATCATTTTATTTGTCAAAACTTCAATAATTCATAGAAAATAGCTCGTTTATCAGAAAAATACGAATTTTATGTCCATTCTGCCTAAAATTGAATTGTCTACAACTTTACAGAAGAAAGATTTTCCAAATTCCCAACAGAAAATATCCGAAATCCATAAACGGATGATTTTTAATACCTCAACTTTGACAAAATACTGATAAAATACCTCAACATTAATTCCTTCATTAATAACCACATAAATAAATTCATCATTTATATCCACATCAAATAAATATTTCCTTATCATATAGATCAATAATTAATTATTCATAAATAATATTACAGAATTACAATTATGACAACCAGGCTGTTCCCAGGAAAGAGGGGGCTTTCCAATAAGGATTTCTCCTTACTGGCGAGAAATTAGGTGACCAAACCTCTCCTTAGACAGAACTTTCTCGATATTGCCAATAATATTATCTAATAATATTATTCAAATAATATGAATTATTGATCTGATAATGGGAAATCTTTATGCGTTGACAATTATTGAAACAACAATAATATAAACTATCAACGCAAACAATTATTGAATCAATAAAATAAAATATTGAACAAAGAACTCACAGTAACAATTATTGAGTAGTGCCTTCACGCGTGCGAATCAATAATTCAATAATCTTTATGCGTCTGGTGTCTTTCTTTGTGCCACCACGCGATTCTTGTATTTTAACCACCGGTATTCCAACAAAGTTGTTAATTCTGTAATAACTACGTCGTTATTTATAAAAACTCATACTTTGTCGTTTTATTCATCTGACGATTATTCTGTTATGAGCCCCACGAATGGCTGCGCCGTCGTACGAATATTCCCCGATAAAAAGAATATTCCACGACCAAAAGAATATTCCCCGACAAAAATGAATATTTTATAACCACTTGCTTATTTTGCAAAATTTGCACATTTCACCCATAACCAAATCATTATATCAAATTAACAACTTATTAATTTAGAATAATGAATAGAGAAAATTCAATTTTATTTATAATAAGTTGGGGTCTTACAAATTGTATCCATGTTTTGATCTTTATTTTGAATTCTGTTTCACAATTGGTTATTATGAAGTATTATTGATCTTGGCTAAACTGTTATACGAATCCCTAATATTTGTTCTTCTGTCTCACTAGATTCATTTTCTTTAAAATATTTTTCATCATCCTCAGTCCTAAATGATGATATTAATGAATATCTTTGGCCTGTAGTGAAAAGATGAATGATTAACTGATGAATATCTTTGGCCCGTAGTGCAAAGATGAACATGTGTTGAGATGAACATGACCTGGTCGATGATATAAATGAATATCTTTGGCTTTGTGTGCAAAGATGAATATTTGATTAAAGTTGTATATTGATTGATGTTACAGGGATAAAATATTGATGATGGACTTTTAAATCTTAGAAGATAGTAGAATTCATTCTCTACGTGACTCTTCTAATGGATAACTGTTTCCGCTGTATTTGTTGATCTAAAACTTGTTGTCTATTATATTCTATTAGATTTTTCCCTGTTGAAGACTAATGATAATTTGTTGTATATTATCTTAGTCATAATATTCTTTACTGGGCTAGTTGAGCTCATCCTTTCCTTTTTGTTCCATTTTTGTTCTCATGAGGTGAGAACATAGCAGGATCGAGTCGGGGTATGGAGTGATGGTTCTAGAAAGATGTTTTAGTTGTCCTCACTATTTCTGTAAAATAGTGTATAAATAATTGTAATGAGGACTTATTTGGGTGTGGATATTGTCTAGAGGACAATATTTGTATTT
Source organism: Panax ginseng (assembly GCA_020205605.1). Taxonomy (NCBI): domain Eukaryota; kingdom Viridiplantae; phylum Streptophyta; class Magnoliopsida; order Apiales; family Araliaceae; genus Panax; species Panax ginseng. The sequence goes on from CM035132.1 coordinate 35,117,409, forward strand.
AAACTCACAGTATGTGTTGTCGTATTTTGCACGACAATTGTATTATTAAAGTTGTAGTTTGCTTTCTGTACCATATATTTGGTGACTCGGAATGGGTGTTGTATACCTATTTTGGGGCGTCACGGTTGGTATCAAAGCTTAGGGATATGGTCTCTGGCGGAGATCGGGGAATAGAACTAGGAGGGGAGAGATGAGTAAATCATTCGCTAGTGTGTCTTATCTAAGCTTATTTGTTGGTCGGTCATAATATAGGGATATTATGTGATATGTTAATTTGTTTAATTAACCCTTGTTTTATGGCAGTATTTAAGAATGGCTGCTGAGAACGTTAACAATGGAGTGAATGAGATCGTGGAGACACCTCTAATCACCAACCAGGATAATGTGATGTCAGGCGAAGAAAGAATTACAGATATCCATGTTGTGAGTGAAGAATTGATAGTTGCACCCGAGATAGTCGCAGAGGTAGCAGCTGAGAGTGAGGAAGAAGATGAAGAAGAGGTACCCGATGAGAATTTATTAGAAGAATTTTATGATCGAAATTTAGAATTGCAAAATCGAATTCATGAGTTAGAAGAGCAGGCTGAAGAACGGCAGACGGTCGTGGAGCAAAAGGATGCAACAATTCAAGCTTATGTTACCCGATATGTAATGCTTGAACAGAAGCACTCTTTGGCAGAGTATAAGATGATAAAGCTGAAATCTGAGCTGAAAGAAGAAACAACTGAACGAGTGAGAATGAGTGATGCATGGGTAAAAGTCGCACGACGCTTTGATATTGTGGAAAGAGATGTCTGATCTAAGATGGCTAAAATAGATGATATGTATTTCTCTTTTTAGACAGCAATTGAGAGAACCCAACATCGAGTTTTGAATTACCCTGTACATTGCGGTCAACCCCAATTCGATATGGATCGAAGATTAATGATTCAAATCATGAAAAAGGAATACGATGAAGCAGTTGAGGATGGAATATGCCCTATAGAAAATTCAATTTCAACGGTAGTGATGACACGAAATGCTACCCCAGACAAGTCAAAGCCGGGTAGTTCAAGGGAGAGCGGTTGTCATGACTTCCCAACAAGTGAGGAACCCAAATGAAGTTATCACGGGTTAGTTAATCATAAATTTTTGCAAAGTTTATACCTTACTAGATACCGGTTCTACCCATTATTTTATTTCTCCTGCTTGTGCTCAATGTTTAAACTTGACTCCAGAGAAATTAGACTTTGATTTATCAGTGGAGACTCTGTTAGGAGAAACTTTCGTTACATCCACTATTTATAAATCTTGTTTGATCCAAGTGGGCACAATCACATTACCTGTTGATCTTATCTCTTTAAAGATACTTATATTTAACATAATTTTAGGGATTGATTGGTTAACTACTCATCATACCAAAATTGATTATTTTGTAAGGTTGTTAGTTTTCATATTCCTAACCAACCTGTATGCGAACTCAAGCAACCAAACCATTGAAGTCAAACACTTTTATATCAAGCCATAAAGCCATTCGTTTATTGAAAAATGGATGTCAAGCTTTCTTAGCCCATGTTATGGATTTGAATAAAGACAAGTCAGATTTGGATAATATTTCTGTGGTTAGAGAATTTCCTGATGTATTTCCTGAAGAACTTCCCGGTTTACCCCCAGAACGAGATGTTGATTTCTTTATTGACCTTGAACCGGGTACAAAACCCATTTCTAAAACCCCATATCGAATGGCTCCTATTGAACTTCAGGAGTTAAAAGTCCAACTACGTGAGTTATTAGATATCGGTTTCATTCGATCTGAGTACATCTCCTTGGGGTGCTCTTGTTTTATTCGTAAAGAAGAAAAGACGGGAGTATCGACTTTGTATTGACTCTGAGAATTAAACCATGTCACCATCAAGAATAGGTATCAGATTACCTCACATTGATGACTGTTAGACCCGATTCTGAGGAGCAAAATTCTTTTCAAGATCGATCTTCATTCGGATATCATCAAATTGAAGATTAAAAGCGAGGATATTCAAAAGACGCCTTCGAACTTCGATGCGGGCATTATGAATTCTTAGTCATGTCTTTTGGATTGACTAATGCTCCAAACTTTTATGGATATGATGAACCGTGTATTCAAGGAATATTTGGATCGATTCGTTGTTGTCTTTATTGATGACATCCTCATCTATTCCAAAAGCCGTGAAGATCATGAGCACCATTTGAAGCTGATACTTGAAAGGCTTCGTGAAAACAAGCTTTATGCCAAGCTGAAGAAATGCGAGTTTTGGCTTGAGGAAGTAGCATTCCTTGGGCACGTGGTGTCAAAACATGGAGTATATGTTGATCCGACGAAGATTGAAGCAAAATAAAGTTGGGAACAGCAAGTTTCGATGGTCAAGTCTGTGACTCTTTGGGCTTAGCTGGTTATTATCGGAGATTCGTGGAAGGATTTTCTCGAATCGTTACTCTGTTAACTTTGCTGACTCAGAAAGATACAAAATTCGTATGGAGCGAGGAATGCGAGAAGATTTTCCAAGAGTTCAAGAGGAAACTCATTTCGGCACTTGTTCTGACCATACCATCCCGGAAAAGCGAGCGTGGTAGTACGCCGCGTTGAGTAGAAGATCGACGAGTGCGAGTGCGATATTGTTGAACACAAAGACCTATTTTGTATAATTTACAAACAATAGAGATAAAGTTAAAGACTCTAGGGACCCACGTGATGATATATGAGTAGAATCGACTTTAATCGATAACGTTAAAGCCGCTCAAGCTACAGACCTGGAGCTGATGAATATAAAGAAGAAGGTGCAAGAAGGCGTTATTCTAGAAGTAAGAGTCGATGAAGAGAAGAAAGCTCAAACCTTCGATTTATTTGAAATCCTCGATCGAATAGGAACTGTGGCCTATAGACTCGCCTTAACACTAAGTATGTCGCGTGTTCATAACGTTTTTCATGTATTGAAGTTATGTAAATATGTAAAAGACCCGAACCACATCATTGAGTTAGAACTGGACGAGATAGCCGGAGATTTAACGTACGAGGAGGTACCTGTCAAGATATTGGATAGGAAAGAGCATGTCTTACGAACAAAGGTTATACCACAAGTTAAGATTTTGGAGGAACCATGCAATTGAGGAAATGACATGGGAGTTGGAATCGGAAATGAAAGTGAGGTACCCTCACCTGTTCGAAACACCAGGTACGTACGTTAATTTCGAGGACGAAATTTTATAAGGAGGGGAGGTTGTAAGACCCCAGCTTTTTATAAATAAAATTAAAAGTCGCACGACGCTTTGATATTGTGGAAAGAGATGTCTGATCTAAGAAGGCTAAAATAGATGATATGTATTTCTCTTTTTGGACAACAATTGAGAGAACCCAACATCGAGTTTTGAATTACCCTGTACATTGCGGTCAACCCCAATTCGATATGGATCGAAGATTAATGATTCAAATCATGAAACAGGAGTACGATGAAGCAGTTGAGGGTGGAATATGCCCTATAGAAAATTCAATTTCAACGGTAGTGATGACACGAAATGCTACCCCAGACAAGTCAAAGCCGGGTAGTTCAAGGAAGAACGGTTGTCATGACTTCCCAACAAGTGAGGAACCCAAATGAAGTTATCACGGGTTAGTTAATCATAAATTTTTGCAAAGTTTATACCTTACTAGATACCGGTTCTACCCATTATTTTATTTCTCCTGCTTGTGCTCAACGTTTAAACTTGACTCCAGAGAAATTAGACTTTGATTTATCAGTGGAGACTCCGTTAGGAGAAACTTTCGTTACATCCACTATTTATAAATCTTGTTTGATCCAAGTGGGCACAATCACATTACCTGTTGATCTTATCTCTTTAAAGATACTTTACTGGGCTAGTTGAGCTCACCCTTTTCCTTTTTGTTCCATTTTTGTTCTCAGGAGGTGAGAACATAGCAGGATCGAGTCGGGGTATGGAGTGATGGTTCTAGAAAGATGTTTTAGTTGTCCTCACTATTTCTGTAAAATAGTGTATGAATAATTGTAATGAGGACTTATTTGGGTGTGGATATTGTCTAGAGGACAATATTTGTATTTAAACTCACAGTATGTGTTGTCTTATTTTGCACGACAATTGTATTATTAAAGTTGTAGTTTGCTTTCTGTACCATGTATTTGGCGACTCAGAATGGGTGTTGTATACCTATTTTAGGGGCGTCACAGTCGGAGCATTAATCAACCCGAATGACATCACTAAAAATTCATAATGTCCGTAGCGGGTTCGGAACGTCGTCTTTGGTATGTCCTCCTTTTGAACTTTTAACTGATGATAATCCGTTCGTAAATCTATCTTGGAAAAACACTTTGCTTCCTTCAGTTGATCAAAAAGGTCGCCTATCCTTGGTAATAGATATATATTCTTAATCGTCACTCTGTTCAACTCTCGATAGTCGATACAGAGCTTCATCAATCCATCCTTCTTTCTTTACAAACAACATTGGTGCTCCCCAAGAAGACACACTCAGCTGAATATAACCATGATCTATCAATTCTTGCAGTTATATCATCAATTCCTTCATTTCTACCAGTGCCATATGATATGGGGCTTTTGAAATCGGTGCAGTTCCCGGTGCTAAGTCTATTATGAATTCGATTTCTCTGTCTGACGGAAGGCCGGGCAGATCATCTGGGAATACGTCTTGAAATTCTCTCACTACTGATATATCTTTCATTTCCACTCCCTTTCTATGAGTATCCATAATATAGGTTAAATAACGTACACATCCTTTCCTTAACAACTTTTTGGCCTGCATCATCGTAAGACAACACGATTTCCTAAGAGATGAACTACCATAAAACACTACCTTAGACCGGTAGGAGTTTGAAGGTTCACACTTTTCTTCTGACAGTCGATTATCGCAGCGTGGATATATACCCAATCTATTCCTAATATTACATCAAACTTTCCCAATCTTATTGGGATCAAATCTACGCTTAGTTCTTGACCTCTAATGTTTACATAATAATTTCGGTAAACAAACTCTACGGGGATTATTTCTTTATTCGCAACTTTAATGTTCAAATGATTTTTTAATCGTTCTTGGGGTAAGTTCAATCGTTTAGCAAAGTCTTCAAACACAAAGGAATAGGTAGCACCCGAATTAAATAATATGTAAGCATTTATATTATTGATTGGGACAATACCTGACACCATATCTTTTGCATCTACTGCGTCCTAGATTGTCATATTGAAAGTTCTGGCAGTTGATTGGTTGGGTTGGGCAGGGCCGCCAATCATTAGTTTACTGCCTCCTCCTTGGTTGCCTCTTCCATTCTTTGGGCAATCCTTAATTTGATGCTTTGTCGATCCACAAGTAAAACATCCTCTGATCTCTTCGATTTTGGGCAGTTTGGTGAAATGTGCCCTTCTTGGACACAGTTGTAGCAGACATTGCGCCCCTTCCAACATTCTCCTTGGTGACTCTTTGTGACGCCCCCAAAATAGGTATACATCACCCATTCTGAGTTGCTAAATACATGGTACAGAATACAAATACAAACTTAAATATACAACATGAGCTGTGATTTTTAATACAAATATTGTCTTCTAGACAGTATTCAAACTCAAAATAAGACCTCAATACTTTTATTATCACACTATTTCATAGAATAGTGAGGACTACTAATGCAAACATCTGGACCGTCACTCCGTTTCCCGACTAGTCCCAGGTATATTCTCATTTCCTGAAGAGAACAATGAAAATAAAAAGGGTGAGCTCAACTAGCCTAGTAAGAAATATATGACTAAGATAATGCAGAATGATTTATCGTTAGCCTTCAACAGTGTTAAACTGATAAAATACAATAGACATCAAGTTTAACTGCAGCGGAATAAACAATCCATTAAAAGAGTCAAGTAGAGCATGAAATCTACTATCTTCTATGATTTAAAAAGTTTATCATTAATTTTTATCGCTGAGACTCAGCTTAATAAATAATCCACATCATTGAATCACCCCTGCACTACGACCAAGGATATTCATTAGTATCACGACCATAAATTTTCCATGCACTACAGGCCAAGGATATTCGTGTTTTTATTAATGGTTATGATCATGCCAACAACTGTCTATCAATGCACTACGGGCCAAGGAGGACTTTTACCACATCATTTGTAATATTACGGTCATGATTATACCGACTAATCCCTGGTCATAATCATACCAAGTCCATCTATGCACTACGACCAAAGATGACTTTCATAACAATATAAGCATGAAGATGATGACAATGATATATGAATTCAATTAAAAGAAAGCAAAGGATAAAATTTTAAAGATTTATAATTTAATTTATCCAAAATTTAATAATGTCCAAATTTTCAACATGATACTGCTTTGTGGAGTAAAATTCAATAATAATATTGTATAAAAATGATTTGGACTGAAAAGAACTCAAATTTTATCATGAATAGTACTCCGGGTGAATAGTAACTGAGTGAATAGTACCCCGTGAATAATACTTCGGGAATAGTACCCCGTGAATAGTACTCTGGCATGAAAAAGTTAAAACTTATCAAGAATGCTCAGAATAATATTTCCATAAAAAGATACTGGATGAAGCGCAAATATTAAGGATATTCTACTAATTTCATGGAGTATAGAAGCCAAAACTTTAACAAAACGAGTGTAGAAATCAAAATCTAAAATGAAATAATATTACTTACATACTACATAGTATGAAAGAAAATATTATTTCATACGAATATTGAATGAAAATAATATTCATACGAATACGAAAAATAATATCTCTTCAGAATATGAAATAAATAATATCCCTTACAACTGTTGAACGAAAATAATATTCCTTACGAATATTAAACGAATATAATATTCCTTACGAATATTAAACGAATATAATATTTCTTGCGAATATTGAACGATATAAAATTTCTTACGAATACGAAAAATAATATCGTAAGTGAATATGAAATAAATAATACCCCTTACAACTGTTGAACGAAAATAATATTCTTTATGAATATTAAATGAATATAATATTCCTTACAAATATTAAATGAATATAATATTCCTTACGAACATTAAACGAATATAATATTTCTTTCGATTATTGAACGATATAATTTTTTTTACAAATACGAAAAATAATATCGTAAGCGAATATGAAATAAATAATACCCCTTACCTTGAAAAGAAGAATATTTCAACTGGTATAGTGGGGATATTCTTGAAGAAAACTTTCATTGTTTTCTACGCTTAAACCTTTCTAAAACTCGAAAAAAATACGCTCAATATTATAGAAGAAGAATTCTCTGATTCTGGTGTAATTTTTAATTTTAACTAAGCATCCTATTTATAGAAGAATGGAAAAGATACTATTTGAAAATAAAAATCATGGACTGCACAGTCGCCCGATTCACGGGCGCATCGACGAAGAAATTTTTTAAAAAATTTGATTTTACTATTCATTACTATGCAATAAAATATTCTAATAAAGCAAAAACTTTAAATAATATATATATATATATATATAATTATAATTATAACCTTTGCCTTACGGCAAAGGTATCCTCCTTCCTTCACATTAATTCACACACACACACATGTTGATATATATATATATACATTTTGTTTAACATATATATATATATATATATATATATATATATATATATATATATATACCGACCTTGTAATCCTTCCCAAAAGTTCCCCCCCAATTTCATTTTTTTACACGTGGGCCCCACGTGTTCCCTTTCCACCAACATGTCATCATCACTTGGTGGGTCTCACCATATTACATATATACTAAAAAACTTTCTACGTATTATTTTGAAAAATGGGTAAATGGGGGTCCAAATAATAAGCAAAATTTACAACAAATACTTCATAAAAATTCCTTCAATATTTTTAACAACATTTATTCATCATTATTATTATTCACAATATTTAACAACCAGATCATTCCCAGGAAAGAGGGGGCTTTCCGATAAGGATTTCTCCCTATTGACGCGCAATTAGGTGACCAAACCTCTCCTCGATAGAACTTTCTAGACATCGTCAATATTGCAAATAATAATATGAATAACTGTATCTTCTCAATTATTAATTTAATAATATATAAAAATATTGACAATAATTGAATCAAATTACGTGAGATACTATGCAGTAATTACTGTAGCAATAATTGAACAAAAGCGGTGACTTCTCACGTAAGCATCAATAATCAATACTGTGCGCTACTACTATGCAACCACGCGCATTATTCTTTATTTTTTATCACCGGGTATTTCAACAGTTAATGGTAAAACTTCTGCCATTATTTTCATAAAAAGATATTTCTGTCGTTTTCTCATTCCGACAATAATTTCGTTTTAGGGCCCACCAATGATTGTGTCGTCATACGAATATTCCCTGTTAAAATAAATATTTTCCGACCAATCGAATATTTTATGACAACTTGCATACTTTGCAAAATTTATAAATACTACTCACAACTATAACATTATATCAATTCCACACCATAATACTTAAAAAAATATTTTGAGAAAATTAATCTTTATTCACAAAATTTGGGGTCTTACACTCTTCCTGCACTTTGAACATGCTTCGGTTCTTTTCTTAAACCCTCCTTGATGATTTCCAGTTTGATTGTTATTTATTTATGTTGTTGTTGTTGTTGCTATTATCCCACTTCCTCTTTCCCAAGTTGCTTCCTCCACTACTACTTCCTCCACACCTTTCTCCTCTATTGATCTTGTTCTTCTTCTCATTGTTATACTTGATCAAAGCCTCACTACCTCCTTCCGCAATGATGTCCTTCTCCAACAGCGTGGTGAATGAGTCGATTTGGAGAGCTGACACCTTGTTGAACAACTACGGTTTTAGTCCTAATTCTAAATGTCGGACTTTCCTCGTCTTCGATGTCCACTTGATGCATTGCAAATCTTGCGAGCTCGTTGAAATTGGCCGCGTACTGCGTCACAGTCATTTTTCCTTGTTTTAATTATAAGAATTTCACCTCTATCTTATTCTTCATGCTCTTCGGAAAATAATTTTCTAAGAACAACGACTTGAACCTTTCCCGGGTTATAACTTCTTCTCCGGCTCTTTGTTGATTTTCTTCCCACCAATAGTTTGCTTCACCCTTCATCATATACATAGCGTATGCATTCTTCTAATCTTCATCCACATGAGCAATGGTGAATGCTCTTTCCATCTCTTTGATCCAACTCTGAGCCTTGATAGGATCGGTAGTTCCCCTAAATTCTGGAGGCCCTACACTTTTAAAGTCTTTGAAGTTTGTTACTGGGTCCGCTTGGGGGTTTTTACACACGGGTTCATTGTTTCTTCCCTGAAGGGCTTCTCCTAGTAAGTCGGCTAACCATTGAATAGGGTCTACTTGATCCCTCTCGTTGTTGACTGATTCTCCCGATCCTGTTAGTCTATGTCTGAGCGGCATTTTCTGAAATGACAACTTCATAATATTATCCCATTATATTCTTTAAGTATTCCTTTAATGAAAAAGAAAAAATTTATAATACATTTATGAAATAAGAATGTGACACCCCCAAAATAGGTATACATCACCCATTATGAGTCGCCAAATACATGGTACAAAATTCAAATACAACTTAATAATACAACTGTCGTGTAAAATACGACAAAACATAAACTGAGAGTTTTAATACGAATATTATCTTCTAGACAGTATTCAAACTCAAAATAAGTCCTCAATACATTAATTATCACACTATTTAACAGAATAGTGAGGACTACTAATACAAACATTTGGATCGTCAATCCGTTCCCCGACTAGTCCCGGCTATATTCTCATTTCCTGAAGAGAACAATGAAAGCAAAGGGTGAGCTCAACAAGCCTAGTAAGAAATATTATGACTAAGATAATGCAGAATAAATTATCGTTAGCCTTCAACAGTGTTAAACTGATAAAATATAATAAACATCAAGTTTAACTGCAGCGGAACAAGCAATCCATTAGAAGAGTCAAGTAGAGCATAAAATCTACTATTTTCTATGATTTAAAAGGTTTTTCATCAACTTTATCGCTGAGACTCATCTTAATAAATAATCCACATCATCGAATCATCCCTGCACTACGGCCAAGGATATTCATTAGTATAACGACCACGAAATATCCTTGTATTACGGGCCAAGAATATTCTTGTTTTCATCAGTGGTCATGATCATGCCAACAACTGTCCATCAATGCACTACGGGCCAATGAGGACTTTTACCACATCATTTGTAATATTACGGTCATGATTATACCGAATAATCCTTAGTCATAATCATACCAAGTCCATCTATGCACTACGGCCACTAATGACTTTCATCGTAATATAAACATGAGGATGATGACAATGATATAAGAATTCAATTAAATGAAAGCAAAGGATAAATTTTTAAAGATTTATAATTTAATTTATCTAGAAATCAATAACGTCCAAATTGTCAACATGATACTGCTTTGTGGAGTAAAATTCAAGAATAATATTGTACCAAAAATAATTTGGACCAATAACAAATTAATTTTTATCATGAATAGTACCCCGGGTGAATAGTACTCAAGTGAATAGTATCCAGTGAATAGTAATTCGGGAATAGTAACCCCGTGAAAAGTACTCCGGCATGAAAAAAATTAAAACTTATCAAGAATGCTCAGAATAATATTTTCATGAAAAGATACTGGATGAAGCACAAATATCAATGATATTCTACTAATTTCATGGAGTATAGAAGCCAAAACTTAAACCAAATGAGTATAGAATTCGAAATCTAAAACGAAATAATATTACTTACATATTACAGAGTATGGAAGAAAATATTATTTCAAGTGAATATTGAACAAAAATAGTATCCCTTACCTTGAAAAGAAGAGTATTCCGACTGGTAGGGCGGGGATATTCTTGAAGAAAGCTTGCACTATTTTCTACGTTCAAAGCTTTCTTAAACTCTAAAGAAATACACTCAAGATTATAAAAGAAGAATTCTCTGATTCTGGTGTGATTTTCAATTCTAACTAAGCATCCTATTTATAGGAGAATGGAAATGATACTATGCAATAAAATATTCTAATAAAATTAAAACTTTTAAATAAAATATTATATATATTATATTATATATATATATATGTGTGTATATATATATATATATAAAGATATAGTGCTCCATCCTGTAATACTAAAATTCCCCCCACTCCACCAATTTTGATGACTAAGACATAACATATGTTTTATAATGTTCATTCACGGGATGCACCTGATTCCCCGCTTATATATATATATATATATATATATATATATATATATATATATATATATATATATATATATATATATCTTGGATAACCTTCTACCCATTATTTTGAAAAATGTGTAAGTGGGGGTCCAAATAATACGCCACATTTTACAACAAATACTTCATAAAATTCCCCTCAATATTTTTAATAACATTTATCATCATTATTATAATTCATAATATTTAACAACCAGGTCATTCCCAGGAAAGAGGGGCTTTTCAATAAGGATTTCTCCTTATTGGTGCGCAATTAGGTGACCAAACCTCTCCTTGACAGAACTTCTAGACATTGTCAATATTACAAATAATAATATGAATAACTTTGTCGTCTCAATTATTGATTTAATAATATAAAATATTATGCGAGATGATCTTTGTAACAATAATTGAATTAATAATATGAGAGATATGATCGCAAAGAATTCTTGTAGCAATAATTGAGTATAAGCGAGTGACTTCTCACGTAAGTATCAATAATCAATACAATGTCTTCTACTATACAACCACGCGTATTCTTCGTACTTTTAACACCTAGTTATTTCAACGAGTTAGCAGGTAAAACTTCCGTCGTTATTTTCATAAAAAGATATTTACGTCGTTTTTCTTATTAAATGATAATAATTATGTTGTGGGGTCCACTTAATGATTGTGCTTGCCTTACGAATATTCCTGTTAAAATGAATATTCCCAGGCCAATCGAATATTATATAACAACTTGCTTACTTTTGCAAAATTTATAAATATTACCCACAACTATAACATTATAACTTCAAAGCTTAATATTCAAAAATGATATTTATAGAAAAATTCATCTTTATTCATAAAAGTTGGGGTCTTACAAAGAACATTTATATTCATATGCCAAAAGTTATTACATCGATACAATCTTCCTATAACATAGTGCTATTAATGTTATCACATATCCCCTAATATCACAAAAGATGGGAAATCCTAACATACTACCCCTCTAACAAAACATTGGGGTTTACAATAAATTATCCCGCATCTTATAAAAAAGATTGGAATTCAACAACAATACATATATAAACTACAACTACAACTACTAGACTCGTACACATATATCCTAGCCCAACATCCCGTGCTCTACTGCGCTCTTGTACTTCATCTTCCCCATGTAGGCCATCAAATCTCTGCTCAGGGTGTAACATGTTTGTCCTTGCTCTGGCGAATAATGGTATACACCATCAATCTATCTATCTATGGTCATGTGAAAAGCGTAGCCCATCTTGTTTATCTTTCTCATCTTGCATCTTACTTCATCTTCCAAGTCTTCGGCCCTATCATTGGCTTCCTCTCGCTTTCTCCTCGAAGTGGATCCTCTCCATAACCTCTAACTCCAGCTGTATGCGAAGAGCCTCTTTCTCAGCTTTCTCGCTCAACTCCCTCTATTCGGATTGTTCTAGCTTTCCTATTAGCTCCACATTTCTAGACAAGAAACGGTGAAAAAAGTCCCTAGTTATGTCCCTGCTTCCTTACAATATGCAATTTCTACCTCCATCTCTTGCATCTCTAGCTTCCTCTTATGGTCTTTAATCCTCAGGTTCTGCATCTCAGTCTGTCTCTCCTGAGCCTCGACCTCTAACTTCTCAACTATGCATCCTAACTATAGGATTCGTTCCTCGTATTCTCCCAACATCCGATCCTTAAAGGTGGTCTCACCGGAATCTCCCATGAGCTCATCCTCCCTAGGTTCTTCCTCTAGATCGGACTCCATCTCCTCGTCATCCTCATCTTCGACAGGGGCCACTGCCGAAATGGGCTCAGCTACCAACAGTGATTTGAATACCACGTGTATGTCACATGGCTCCTCCTTTACCACCCTACTAGGTCCTCCTATACCTGTCATCCTACAACCACAACATAAGACAACAAACAACAAATTCTATTAGTATATCACAATAAAACATAATTTCATTGTATGGAATGAACATATATTTTACAAAGTTACGAACTTTTTAAGAAAACTCTACATGAGTTTTATCTCCTTTTATTTTTTTAAATTCTTCTAAGGTTATAGTCTAAGAATTCTCGCTCCTAAGGTTTATAACCTAAAACTTTGATACCAACCTGTGATGCCCCCAAATTTAGATACGTGTATCTCAAATTTGGTGCTCACATTCTAGTTCTAATAACAAACTAATGTCTCACACAACGGAAATAATAGAATAATTCACATTGATTTAATATAAATATTCTTACCCAAGTCTCGTAACCGTTACAAAAACATTACATAAATAAGTCTAAGACATAACTTAATACATAAATCAAAATTAAGGTTTATTACATAACCATAGCTAAATATTAAAACAACTTAATAGGTAATTTCTTCTTATAGAAGAACAAAGCTACGTTGTAGCCTTGCCTTTATCCTTTCTTGAGGGTCCGCACTGTTCTGCCTTAACTGAAATATTTAAGGAAGCAAGGATGAGCAACAAATTTGTCCAGCAGGTAATATAGTAGATAGTTATGATAATAAGTTCATAATATCAAGAATATAATGATAAGGAATAGCTCAGGAAATTAAGGAATAATGTCACAAGCAAAGAAGCATCAATAACTCCAAATTTGTCCTTTGAATTTTAAACAACGAGTCATTATAGACCGAAGGATTTGAAAAGAATTCAAAGCTTCCAACACTGAGTAGTCACTATGGACCAAGAACTCCTGCTAGAATTAACAGTATTATACTGACAATCCAATATAAACAAGTATAATAGGTGATCAGCCCAAAATACCCAACGTTATTCATAACATTTAAACATGTTGTTTGTGTGCACGTTGATTTCCCGACAATATAAAATTTTACCTCCTAAGAGGGTTGTTCATCTCAGTAGATTTATAAGATTCATCGCCAAAGCAATTGGTTTAAATAGCTTTCTAAATTCATAGATACTAGTCTAGCCGAATTAAATGGCCTAGATCCTTTCTCAATACACTTAGGAACAATTTATAAGTTCTAGACTTGCAATATGATTAAAAATTATAATAGCGAAATCAAACTAAGCTTTTGAGTAGGAATGATAATTTCTGAGAGTTTAGATATCACAAGAATGATTTGCTCAAACACATAGCTGATATAACAATAATCATAACCTTGCATAATATCCAAAGTTGTGAAAGTTAGGGAACTTGCCTTTTATGTCAATTACCAACTTATAGCTTAATATCACGTCAAGGAATTATATTATCCTATTTACGTATTTATAGGTATGCATTAGTCACACATACTTGCCAAATATATTAACATACACATGTATATCCATGTATTCGATACTCATTTAAAACTTATAGATGCATAATCCACATTGTTCTTACTTTTGCAAACCTTAATAAAATCTGTCAAATCTTGGTTCTATATGGCCGTCACAGGTAGGAGTGAGCAAAAAACGGAAAAAATCGAATTATCGAACCAAACCGAATTTTTTTAACCGAATTATTTCGATTTTTCATTTTTTTTTACAATTTCGGTTATATCCGAATTATTTCTCAATATTCAATTTCGGTTTTCAAAAAAAATATTATTCGGATACCCGAATACCGAACCTTAATACTTAAAAAAATTATTTTATAATATTATATCTACTATCTAAGTATCCTGACTAGTGAAGTGAGTAGTGACTATCAGACATTCAGACTATCAAACTTAGTTTTCCCTTATTTGCCCTAGCCACCCGCTCCCAGTCCCAGATCTCATCATCTCAGTATCTCACAATTCCTCTCTTCACTCTTGCCTCTCGAGTCTCGATCTCACATCCTCTCCAGCTTTCTCCGTCTCAAACTCTCAATCTCCATTCTCCAGCCTCCGCCTCTCAGCAGTCGGCAGCAGGCCAAGGTAACAATCATCGAAGTAAATCCTTTTCTATTTTTTTTCTTTTTTGTATACATGTAGGTGTGAAGATAGCCAAGGAAGATACATACCTTGTTCAGTGCCTGATAACAAAATTTTTGACTGTTGTTAAACTGCAAGATTTAATTTTTACTATGTACCCATTGATGGGTAGTTAAAAAAATAGATTTAAGAGAATGCATAGAAAATTTAGTTCCCAAGTTATTATTACTCTAGTGTTTAGTTAAGGATTTTATTTGCTTGATTTATGGTGATCTTGTTAATAGGATGTTGGGGTTAAATTTTGTTGCCAGTGTAAACTTGACAGAGTAGTTTTTTGAGTGAGGTGCAGAGCTTTCAACTGAAGATATATCATCACTCTGCTTCTTTTTTTATATTCCTTTTAGTCTAGATTTTGTATGTGGTTATTTGGTTGGAGTTAAACTATAAGTATGACTACTTCTAAGCATTAAGTATGGCTACTTCTTGATTCGTTTTAAATTTGGGATATAGTCCTTTAATATGTTTGAGCCTTGTTACTAATGATGCCAATGTTTTTCGTGACTCAACTTGATTAATGAGGTAAATTCGTCTCTCGATTCATCATTGTAATTTAATTTTTATGACCATATGTTATATGCCAATTAAAATATAATGGAGTAGGAGATTGGTTTGGTTTATTATTCTTCTGTACATGCATCTTAGTTCTAATTTAATTATGGGCACTTCAGAATTCAATATTGTACTAATCTTATCGAAGTCTAAATATTTAATGAAATTATAGGAAGAAGGAGGGAATTGATGATGTCTTCTATTGTGTACCTTGTTGGAGCTCCCATAACAGCACTGGCTCCAGTGGCCAGTTAATGTGTTTCAATAATATCAAGTTGATTTCCACATTTCTTATTCTGCATTTGTCATACTTGTTTTGTTTCAATAATAAACCAATTGTGTTGCATAAGACTAGAATTCAGAACACTTCATAAGACTAGAATTCAGAACACTGCTTTTATAAACTTTTCCTAGTCTGGCAGTGCATTCTCAGCTGCTAAGTAATAAGATTGTTAATGCCTGTTAAATAGAGTTTGATTGTTAATGCCTGTTAAATAGAGTTTTGTATACCCAGCCAATGGGTATTGCAAATTCATTATGTGAAAGTAATCCTGCAATCATTATGTGTATTCCAGTTTTTATAAACATTCTAAGGTGTTGGATCTTATTATATACTCTTCCCTTTTCCTGTTTGGTCATGTGATGTACAGGATTTGTGTTGCATGTTCTTGTTGTTGGATGTTGGTTGTTGTTGTTCATTGTTGGTCATTGCACAAGCACACAACTTCTTTGCTAGTCTTCTTTTCTTTACTCGCAAGTAGAATAATTTCATGTTGGCTTGTTCTTTGCTTTATTAAGTCATAACTTTGTTAAGGTCTTAAGGATGCTTAATTTGTTGGCTTGTTCTCATTGTATTTTTTAAACTTTTCTTTTTAAGTTACTTTCTTTGCGGATAATTAAGTTAATAGTTGTTGGAAAGTTAATTTGTTAAACAGTTAACAGTTATTTTATGTTGGATGTTAGTTCGGTTATTACCCGAATACCCAAAATTATAAATCGATTATTCGGTATTCGGTAATTCGGTTTTTTTCAAATTTCGGTTATCATTTCGGATAGTAAAATTAGCAATAATTTGATTTTTGGTTATAACCGAATAGCTTATTCGGTTCAGTTATAACCGAATGATCACTCCTAGTCACAGGCTTGTATACTTAAAACATCACTTAAGACATGCATTAAGCTTAAGACACTCATACACACATATTAAGAGGTTTTGGACTAGGTTTGGTCCCTTCTATTTATTTTCAAACAATTGATAGTTTTATTCGCAAGATTTCCGTTTTAAAAAGCTAAGAGAGTTCATTATGCAAAAGACTAACCATATTACATATTAAGCCAAATAATAAAGCTAAACAACCTTTACTACGCATGCTTGCATGTATTTGATTTATTTGCACGTAGTTAGTATAGTCCTCTACTAGAAACTCATTTTAATTCATGTTGTTTATCGTGCCTAGCTAGATGAGTGGATATGTCGGTCATATCTAGAGGCACTAAATATCCTATTATGATTGTCCAAAAGTCCAAAATACAAGTAGGGTAGTTTTCAACAAAGTTGGTTTTCAAACTTCTAAGTTTTGAAAATCTCATGTTAAACAACTAAGTATGCAAAGCACTTTGAATACACATTTCATACTCATTTATAAACTTAACTAAGTTTCATTCACATGCTTAAAATGTCAGAATCCAAAAGACAAAAGGTTCGTCAAGTTTGATTTTCAACTTCTAACTTTCCTTTAAAAATGTCATTAAATCAAGCTTTAAGCCAATTAAAACAACTTATCATACCTACATGTTTAAAGCTTCTTCATGTTCATTAGATTAGGTTAGGTTAGCATCTCTTGGACTGAACAAGCAAAATAACATTTTAGGCCATTCTGCCCATTTTCGCCATGGCAAAAATTTGTATTGCAGGAATCCTGCAAGGGCAAAAAATGTAAACTGGGAACTCCGTCGGAGCGGAGAAGCCCAGACTTGGCTTCTACTATCTGTTTCTTCATATCAGTTGCGACCCAATACTCCCAAAACTGCATACAAACAGGAATTTAAGCATACACACTTTATATAAACTCCACAAACTTATTACCAAACGCACATAGCATGATTCTAACAACTCATGTAAGACCCCAACTTTTTATGAATAAAGATTTAATTTCTTTAAATATTATTTTTGAATAATAAGGTGTTGATTTGATATAATGCTTTAGTTATAGGTGAAATGTGCAAATTTTGCAAAATAAGTAAGTGGTCATAAAATATTCGTTTGGTCGAGGAATATTCTTTTTATCGGGGAATATCCATACGACGACGCAATCATTGGTGGACCACATAACAGAATAATTGTCGGATATAGAAAGCGACATAAATAACCTTTTTATAAAAATAACGGCAAAACTTTTATTGTTAACTGATGAAATACCCGGTGATAAAAATACAGTAATACGCGTGGTTGCACAATAACACACGGTATTGCACAGTATTTCGGATTATTGATTCTTACGTAAGAAATCACTCAGTTTTATTCAATAATTATCACAGTAATTATTGCATAGTATCTCATATTATTGATTCAATTATTGTCACAGTATCATCTGCATAATATTTTATATTATTAAATTAATAATTAACGCGACACAATTATTCATATTATTAGTTAGCATTATTGGCAATGTCTATAAAGTTCTGTCGAGGAAAGTGATTGGTTATATAATTGCGCGTCAATAAGGATAAATCCTTATCGAAAAGGCCCCTCTTTCTTGGAAATGATCTGGTTGTTAATATTGTGAGCTTATAATATAAATTATGAATAATTATTATATGGTGGATATTGGTTCAATGAAGGAATTTAACATGAAATATTTGTTGAAAAGTTTGGCAATTAACTTCTCCGATAAAATATTCATGTAAATATATTATAATTGTTTAAATAATAGTATTATATATATATATATATGCATGTGATAAAAGTAATGGTTGGTGGTTAACTAATGCATGCAAACTTTTCTCAAATTGTGGGCCCTCAAAATGAAAGTTAGGCATTGAAAATAAGGAATTTGGCAGAGAAATGGTTAGGCAGGAATGGAAAAGAAAAAAAAAAGTTAGGCAGGTGAGCGGAGGAAAATTAGGCAACCATGTTTAATTTTTCCTCCATGATGTACTATAAATAGGGGGTAACCTTTCCTTCCTAAAACACACCTTCAATATCAGAAATTCTTATTCTATAGTATTGTGAGTATTTTCTTGAGTATAAGGATACTTTGAGTGTAGTTTTTTCGTGCAAGATTTTCTCAGAATAATATCCGATATTCCAGTCAAATCCAGTTTCTTCTAAGGTAAAGGATATTATTTTATTCAATACTCGTAAGAAATATTATTTTCTTTCATACTCCATATTATGTAAGAGATATTATTTTATTTCATATTCCTAAATTAAAACTTACTATGGTAAGTATTACTTCTATAATTCCTGAAATGATTAAAAATTTCTTAAGTTTTGCGCTTCATCTAATATCATTTCACTAGAATATTGGTCTGAACTATCTTATTAAATTTTAAACTTTTTATGTCTGGGTACTATTCATACGGTACTATTCATGGACACTATTCATATGGTACTATTCACGAGTACTATTCATAATAGAATTTAATTTTATTTTCTGTCCAAATTATTTTTGATACATGAATATCATTCTTGAATTTTACTTCATAAATAGTCATCATGTTGACAATTTGGACATTTTTAAACTCTGAATAAATTGAATTAGAATTCTTTAATATTTATCATTTATCTCACTTGATTGAATCTTTATATCATTGTCATCATTCTCATGCTTATATTGTACTGGAAGTCATCTTTGGCTCGTAGTGTAAAGATGGACTGTTGATTGGTATGATTATGACCAGAAATTGTGTATTGGTATAATCATAACCTTTAATGTTACAGATAAAGTTTGTGGTGAAAGTCCTATTTGGCTAGTAGTGCATAGATGGACAAGTGTTTGGCATGATCATGATTACTGGTGATACAAATGATTATCTTTGGCCCGTAGTGCATATTTAATTCGTTGATTGGAAATAATTATTGATTGATTGTGACGCCCCCAAAATAGGCATACATCACCCATTCTGAGTCGCCAAATACATGGTACATAACTTAAATACAAACTTAATTTATATTAATCAAGTAAGTCGTAAGTAATAATTACGACAAAACATAAGTTGTGAGTTTTAATACAAATATTGTCTCCTAGACAATATCCAAACTCAAATTCAATCTCATTACAATTATTATCACACTATTTCACAGAATAGTGAGGACTACTAAAGTAATCATCTGGACCGTCAATCCATTCCCCGACTAGTCCCAGTTATATTCTCATTTCCTGAAGAGAACAGAGAAAGAAAAGGGTGAACTCAACTACCCCAGTAAAGAATATTATGACTAAGATAATGCAGAATAAATTATCGTTAGCCTTCAACATTATAACCACTGATAGAATACAATAGACAACAAGTTTTAGATTAACAACTGCAACGGAATAAATAATCCATTAGAAGAGTCAAGTAGAGCATGATATCTACTATTTTTTATGATTTAAAAAGTTTATCATCAATTTTATCGCTGAGACTCAGCTTAATAAATAATTCACATCACTGAATTATCCATGCACTACGAGCCAAGGATATTCATTAGTATCACGACCACGAATCATCTATGCACTACGAGCCAATGATATTCGTGTTTTCACCAATGGTCATGAACATGTCAAACACCAATTCATCTTTGCACCCTTGGCTGAAGAGAACGCATAGTCATGATCATACCAATAACTGTCCACCAATGTACTACGGGCCAATGAGGACTTTTACCACATCATTTGTAACATTACAGGTCCTGATTACACCGAATAATCCCTGGTCATAATCATACCAATCAACAGTCCATCTTTTCACCCTTGGCCGAATATGACTCTCATCACAGTATAAGCATGAGGATGATGACAATGATATAAGAAATCAATTAAATGAAATCAAGGATAAATATTAAAGATTTATAATTTAATTTATCCAAAATTCAATAATGTCCAAATTGTCAACATGATACTGCTTTGTGGAGTAAAATTCAAGAATAATATTGTATCAAAAATGATTTGGACCGAAAAGAAATCAATTTTTGTCATGAATAGTACCCCGGGTGAATAGTACCCCGTGAATAGTACTCTGGCATGAAAAGATTAAAAATTATCAAGAATGCTCAGAATAATATTTTCATGAAAAGATACTAGATGAAACACAAATTTCAAGGATATTCTACTAATTTCAAAGTGTATAGAAGCCATATTTTAATAAAATTAGTATAGAATTCAGAATCTGAAACAAAATAATATTATTTACATACTATAGAGTATGGAAAAAAATATTATTTCATACGAATATTGAACAAAAATAATATCCCTTACAACTGTTGAACGAAAATAATATTCCTTACGAATATTGAACGAAGATAATATTCCTTACGAATATTAAATGAAGGTAATATTCTTTACGAATATTAAACGAAGATAATATTTCTTGCGAATATTGAACGAAATAAAAATTTTACGAATACGAAAAATAATATCGTAAGTAGATATGAAATAAATAATACCTTTTACCTCAAAAAGATAGCAATTTTGACTGATATAGCGGATATATTCTTGAAGAAAACTTTCACTATTTTCTACACTCAAAGCTTCCTTAAACTCTAAAGAAATACGCTCAATATTATAGAAGAAGAATTCTCTGATTCTAATGTAATTTTCTTTTCTAAACTAAACATTCTATTTATTGGAGAAGGGAAAGATACTATTTGGATGCACAATAAAGAAAAAATCACGGACTGCACAGTAACTTCACGTACGATTTTCTAAAAATTCACATGATTTACTATGTTGTCACTATACAAATACTATGCATAATAAAATATAATATATTCTATTTTTCTAAAAAAAATAAAACTTATTCTATAATATGTATATATATATATATATATAAATAGTAACACCCGTGACTTTCATCAGACTCCCCCATCCCACATTCATTTTTAACACGTGGGCCCACATGTATTCCCAATATTATATATATATATATATATATATATATATATATATATATATATATATATATAAATAACTTTTTACAAAAATGGGTAAATGGGGGTCCATTTAATAAGTAAAATTACAACAAATACTTCATAAAAATCCCCTCAATATTTTTAACAATATTTATTCATCATTATTATAACTCGCAATATTAACAACCAGATCGTTCCGAGGAAAGAGGGGGCTTTCCGATAAGGATTTCTCCCTATTGGCGTGCAATTAAGTGACCACACCCCTATCCTCGACAGAACTTTTTAGACATTGTTAATGATGAAAATAATAATATGAATAACTTGTCATCTCAATTATTGATTTAATAATATAAAATAATGTGATAATAATTGAATCAAATAATGTGAGATACTATGCAGTAATTACTATGGCAATAATTGAAATAAACTGAGTTACTTCTCACGTAAGCATCAATAATCAATATTGTGTGCTACTATGCAACCACGCGTATTACTGTACTTTTACCACCGGGTATTTCAACAGTTTAACGGTAAAACTTTCACCGTTATTTTTATAAAAAGATATTTCTGTCATTTTCTCATTCCGACAATAATTCCGTTCTGGGGTCCACCAA
Source organism: Panax ginseng (assembly GCA_020205605.1). NCBI lineage: Eukaryota > Viridiplantae > Streptophyta > Magnoliopsida > Apiales > Araliaceae > Panax > Panax ginseng. The sequence continues at coordinate 35,139,908 of CM035132.1, forward strand.
TGATTGTGTCGTCGTACGAATATTCCATGTTAAAACGAATATTTCCTGACCAATCGAATATTTTATGATAACTTGCATACTTTGAAAAATTTATAAATATTACCCACAACTATAACATTATAATAAATCCACAGCATAATATTCAAAAATATATTTTGATAAAAATTAATCTTTTTCCATAAAAGTTGGGGTCTTACATTGATGTTACAGGGATAAAATATTGATGATGAACTTTTAAATCATGGAAGATAGTAGACATCATATTCTACTTGACTCTTCTAATGAATTGTTATTTCCACTGCAATTGTTAGTCTAAAACTTATTGTCTATTGTATTCTATCAACTTTTTTCCAGTTGAGGACTAAGGATAATTTGTTCTACATTATCTTAGTCATAATATTCTTTACTGGGTTAGTTGAGCTCACTCTTTTTCTTTTTGTTCCATTGTTCTTCTTAGGAGGTGAGAATATAGCTGGGACTAGTCGGGGTGTGGAGTGATGGTTCAAGACAATATTTGTACTAAAACTCACAGAACACGTGTTGTCATATTTTGCACGATAATTGTATTAATGAAGTTTGTATTTGGTTTCTGTACCAGATATTTGGCGACTCAGAATGGGTTGTGTGGACCTATTTTGGGGGCTTCACAACTCAAACCAAATAAACAACCAAATTAAGGACTCAAATTCAAAGTTCATACCATTTTTCCATAGTTTAACATGTTTAGCGATTTCGTTCATTATAGAATCGTTTCTGGACCAAATTGAATCGTTTAACTTTCATTGTTTTCATATTTAACCACATTAACAATGTCTAACATCAATTTACAGATAGCAACAAGTTTTAACCATCAATTTTTGACTCAAATAACAAGTATTCATGAATATTTATAAGAACTATCAAACTTGGATTCAAGAACATGTTAGCAGGCATTACCACTTTGAAGTTGTGAAGTAAATTCTTGTTTTCACATCTCAGATTACTCCCCAATTCCTCAGCACTCACTCTCTATATGGACTAAAATCTCAGACTTTCAAGTGTGAAGAATGAAGAAGAAGGTCTCCATTTATAGATAACTTAATGTCCAATTTTCGGTTCTTGTCCTAGGAATTAAACCAAAGGAAAAAGAAGAGACCATTGGGCAAGCAAGATTTGGTAGAACACTATTGAGGCCACTTCCTTCTTAATCATCACCATCATTTGCAAATCTTTGAGATTGACATTGTAGGAGTAGAAATAGGCTAATAGCTATTCACGTGATTGAAGAAAAGGGACTCACAAAATGGGATAACCCCTTTAAAACTCAGCATTTGCAAAAATGATACTAGCATACTTAGGTTTATTTCCCTTTTGACTTACAAGCTTACATTTGATGACTTAATGTTATTCCCATATGATAAGTTAGGGATACATATACACATAATTATATAATCTATGTATATTGCGTTAACCCAAATAATATTTAATTTGGGTTAGAATATAATTTAGTTGGGTACCAAATATCTATTATTTCCCATAAAACTTATTATTCAAAAATACACATAAATACGGAAATAATTATTTAGCATCAAGTACTTATTCACTTTAAACTTATTTTCTCCCATACTTTTAAAATATCTACTTTATTGGCTTTTCAAGAATTATTATGTGACGCCCCCAAAACAGGTATACATCACCCATCTTGAGTCGCCAGATACATGGTACATAAACTCAACTACAAACTTAATTATACAACTGTCGTTCAAAATACGACAAAACATAGCTGAGAGTTTAAACAAGAATATTGCCTCATGTATGCGATATCTGAACTCAAATTCAAATTCTCATTACACTTATTATCACACTAAGTAGTGAGGACTGCTATAGCCACCATATCGGACCATCACTCCGTTCCTCGACTCGTCCCAGATATATTCTCATTTTCTGAAGAGAACAGTGAAAGAAAAGGGTGAGCTCAACTAGCCCAGTAAGAAATATTATGACTAAGATAATGCAGAATAAATTATCCTTAGCCTTCAACAGTGTTAAACTGATAAAATACAATAAACATCAAGTTTAACTGCAGCGGAACAAGCAATCCATTAGAAGAGTCAAGTAGAACATAATGTCTATTATCTCTTTTAGATTAAAAGTCAATCATCAATTTTATCGCTGTAATACCCATCAACAGTTCTTTGTTATACCCAATATAAAGAGAATCTCATCACATGTCTTCACCTAAACCACCAAAGATTATAGTTAAATCCACAATTCATATTTATAATTATGTAAATCAACAGTTTATCCTTGCCACAAAGGCTTGATAGAACGTTTACTCAATATCCTTACCCCAAAGGCTAAAGATATTCAGATGTAATAACAATGATCATCCCAATCAGTTGTCTACCTTTGCACTACGGGCCAAAGATATTCAACTATAAAACTAATGGTCATGATCATACCAATCAATTGTCTGTCAGTGCACTACGACCAAAGACATTCAATTGTTAACTAATGGTCATGATCCTGCCATCACATCATCGAATTATCCATGCACTACAGGCCAAGGATATTCATTATTATCACCAGTGGTTATGATCATGTCATACACCTGTCCATCTTTGCACGTAAACCAAAGATATACAACTATAAAACCAATAATCAACAGTCCATCTTTGCACGTAAGCCAAAAATATACAATTGTAAAACCAATAATCAATAGTCCATCTATGCACGTAAGCCAAAGATATACAACTGTAAAACCAATAATCAACAGTCCATCTATGTACGTAAGCCAAAGATGACTTTTATCACAATATAAGCATGAGGATGATGACAATGATATAAGCATTAATCAAACGAAATCAAATCAAACGAAATCAAAGATAAATATTAAAGACTTTAAATTTATTCAAATATTATCAATCACTTAATAAACTCATAATCTAATATAATTAATATTATAAAAATATTTTAATCATTTTTTAAACTTATAACAATTTATTTCAATTATTTACACTTTACCAAATAAAGCATTTTAATCATTCAAAAATGCCATACTCATAAGATTTCATCACCAATGATCAAATCCCTCATCAAAAATCTGCATATACCCTATATAGGATTCCCAAGTCATAAAATCTTATTTTTCAATTTTGTTACTTCACATAACATATTTAATTCATTTACTCATAACTAGTTCATTTTCATGAAAAATACCAAATCAGTCCCAAAAATATTTCTTTTCTGGGATTTAGCAGAATATAGTCCCATATTGAACATATATTTTTCTCGGAATTTTTAAAATTCATTTACTATTTTTCATATGGCCAAAACTGCCGAATATTTAGACATTTATCATAAATTGTACTTTTATCCAAAAATTCTAAAATTTACAGGGTATACTCCTATTATATACATGTACTCCCAATAAAAATTTCACCAATTTTAGAGTTAACCACAAGGAGTTATAAGGGTTTACTTTTAAAATAGTCTTTTTCCATAAAATCCATAACTTTTAATCTATACATCCAAAAATCGCCATTTTTGGACACAATCTAGAAAACTCATCAAATTATCATTTTAAATTTTTCCAGAATTTTTTAATTCGGAAAAATTATGAAACCGCTTCTCGCGAAACCCCTTTGAATGAAAAATACTATTCATATGAATACAAAGGATCATTCACCATGCATGCGGTAATCCACATGCATGTGTTATTCCAATGAATAATAAAGAATGGAATAATGTAAGAATTCACCATACATGCGATGTAGCCTTGCATGACGGGTTATTATTCTCAACAAAATAATAAAGAATGGAACCGTGTCATGCGTGAAACCGCGTAGTATGGATATTCCAACGTAATAATAAAGAATGGAATAACAACAGAATTCACCATGCATGCGATAGACCGCACAGACAGGTTATTCCAACAGAATAATAAAGAATAAAACCAGGTCATGCGTAATCCGCACAAACAGGATATTTCAATAGAATAATAAAGAATGGAATAATAGAAGAATTTTACCATGTATGCAGTACTTCGCATAGACAGATTATTCCAACATAATAATAAGGAATGGAATAACAATAGCTCTCTTTATGAATACGAAAGAAATAATACCCCTTACTATAATAATAATATCCCTTACCTTAGAAGAAAACTGGATATTAAAATAGTGAGGTAGCAGATTTCTCTTCTTCTTTCTCTATATAATTTCTCTCTATAATAATTGTTCTATAGCTTTAGTGAATTCATAATTCCCGTGCATCGGAGTTCGAAGGCGCCTTTTGGAATATCCTCGCTTTTAATCTTCAAATTGATGATATCCGAATCGAAGATCAATCTTTGAAAAGAATTTTGATCCTTGTTAATCGGTCAAACAGTCATCAAGCGCGAGGTAATCGGATACCTATTCTTGATGGTGACATGGTTTAATTCTCGTTAGTCAATAAAAATCGCATACTCCCGCTTTTCTTTTTACAAATAAAACAGAGAGCACCCCAAGGAGATGTAGGGACGAATGAAACCGATGTCTAATAACTCCTGTAGTTGGACGTTTAACTCCTAAAGTTCAATAGGAGCCATTCGATATGGGGTTTTAGAAATGGGTTTTGTACCCGGTTCAAGGTCAATAAAGAATTCAACATCTCGTTCTGGGGGTAGACCGGGAAGTTCTTCAGGAAATTCTCTAACCACAGAAATATTATCCAAATCTGACTTGTCTTTATTCAAATCCATAACATGGGCTAAGAAAGCTTGACACCCATTTTTCAATAAACGAATGGCTTTATGGCTTGATATGAAAGTGTTTGACTTCAATGGTTTGGTTGCTTGAGTTCGCATAACAGGTTGGTTAGGAATATGAAAACTAACAACCTTACGAGAATAATCAATTTTGGCATGATGAGTAGTTAACTAATCAATCCCTAAAATCATGTTAAATGTAAGTATCTTTAAAGAGATAAAATTCAGAAATTCTAAACTACGTAAATATTATCCAAATCAATTGCTCTTTATTCAAATCCATAACATGGGCTAAGAAAAGCTTCGACACCCATTTTTCAATAAACGAATGGCTTTATACGGCTTGATATGAAAGTGTTTGACTTCAATGGTTTGTCGTTGAAGTTCGCATAACAAAGTCAAGTTAGAATATGAAAAACTAACAACCTTACGAGAATAATCAATTTCGCACGACGAAAGTAGCTTAACTAATCAATCCCTTTAAAATCATGTTAAATGTAAGTATCTTTAAAGAGATAAAATCAATGTAAATGTGATTGTGCCTACTTGATCAAACAAGATTTATAAATAGTGGATGTAACGAAAGTTTCTCCTAACCGAAGTCTCCACTGATAAATCAAAGTCTAATTTCTCTAGAGTCAAGTTTAAACGTTGAGCACAAGCAGAGAAATAAAAGAATGGGTAGAACCTAGATTCAAGAAGGTATAAACTTCGTAAAAATTTATGATTAACTAACTCGTGATAACTTCATTTGGGTTCCTCACTTGTTGGGAAGTCATGACAACCGCTTCCCTCGAACTACCCGGCTTTTGACTTTGTCTCGGGGCAAAGATTTGGTGTCATCACTACCGCTGAAATTGAATTTTCTATAGGCATATTCCACCCTCAACCGCTTCATCAGACTTCGCTTCATGATCTCGAATCATTAATCTTCGATCCATATCGAATTGGGGTCAATCGCAATGTATTGTGGTAATTCAAAACTCGATGTCAGGTTCTCTCAATCATCATTCCCAAAAAGAGAAATACATATCATCTATTTTAGCCTTCTTAGATCGTATATCTCTTTCCACAATATCAACGCTGCTACGCTGCTTTTTACCCACGCATCACTCATTCTCACTGCTCATTGTTTCTTCTTCACCGATTCTCGCTTATCGCCTTATACTCGCCAAAGAGTGCTTCGCTCAAGATCACATATCGTAACATATAAGCTTGAATTGTCAGATCCCTTTTGCTCCACGGTCATTCCGCCGCTCTTCAAATTTCTCGCTTCTTCTAACTCATGAATTGATTTTGCAATTCTAAATTTCGATCATAAAATTCTTCTAATAAATTCATCTGCACCTCTTCTTCATCTTCTTCCTCACTCTCACCGCTACCTTCACGCACTCATCTCTATGCAACTATCAATTCTTCACCACAACATGGATATCCCAGAATCTCTCTTCACCGACATCACATTATCCCGGCTAGGTGATTCAGAGGTGTTCCAAAAGATCACATCTCATTCATAATTTTCGCGAAAAATGTAATTCAAATCGAAAGATCATCCTATAGATCTCAAGATCCCAACTTATTATAAATAAATTGAATTTCTCTCATTCATTATTCTAAATTAATAAGGTGTTAATTTGATATAATGATTTGCGGGTGAAATGTGCAAAATAAGAAATGTGCAAAAATATTATAAAATATTCATTTTGTCGTGAATATTCTTTTTTTTGAATTCATTGTATATTTTATTTTATTTATATTTCAGTTTATCAAGATTTTTTCATTATCGCATCAATAATTCATATTATTCTCACGTAATGTTATCTAATAATATTATTCAAATAATATGAATTATTGATCCGATAATGGGAAATATCGCAAAAGTTGACAATTATCAAACAACAATAATATAAACTATCAACGCAACAATTATCGAATCAATAAAATAAAATATCGAATAAGAATCATCGTAATAATTATCGAGTAGTGCCTTCACGCATAAATCAATAATTCAATAATACTGCAGTAATACCGCGTGCTATCGCGCCACCACGCCAGACATCAGATTTTAACCACCGTGTATTCCAATAAGGTTAATTGTGAATAACTACGCCTGCTATTTATAAAACTCATTCTTTGTCGCTTTGTTCATCCGATTTGCTATTCCGCTATGAGCTCCCACGAATGGTCATACTGGCCGCATTTAATATTCCCCACAAAAAAGAATATTCCCTAAAAATGAATATTTTATAACCACTTGCTTATTTTGCAAAATTTGCACATTTCACCCATAACCAAATCATTATATCAAATTAACAACTTATTAATTTAGAATAATGAATAGAGAAAATTCAATTTTATTTATAATAAGTTGGGGTCTTATGATTGTATCCATGTTTTGATCTTTATTTTGAATTCTCGCTTCACAATTGGTTATTATGAAGTATTATCGATCTCGCTAAACTGCTATACTTAATCCCTAATATTTGTTCTTCCGTCTCACTAGATTCATTTTCTTTAAAATATTTTTCATCATCCTCACCCTAAATGATGATATTAATGAATATCTTTGGCCCAGAAGTGAAAAGATGAATGATTAATCGATGAATATCTTTTGGCCCGTAGCAAAGATGAACATGTGTTGAAATGAATACTGACCGACTCGGGTGATATAAATGAATATCTTTGGCCCGTAGCAAAGATGAATATTTGATTAAAGATGTATATTGATTGATGTTACAGGATAAAATATTGATGATGGACTTTAAATCTTGAAGATAGTAGAATTCATTCTCTACGTGACTCTTCTAATGGATTGTTGTTTCATCTGTATTTGTCGATCTAAAACTTGTTGCTATTATATTATATCGTATTTTTCCTCGTTGAAGACTAATGATAATTTGTTGTATATTATCTTAGTCATAATATTCTTTATCGGGCTAGTTGAGCTTACCATTTTCCTTTTTGTTCCATTTTTCTTATTAGAGAGTGTAAACATAAAGCAGATCGTAGCCTGGTAATGGAATGATGGTTCTAGAAAGATGTTTTAGTTTTCCTCACTATTTTGTAAAATAAAGTGTATGAATAATTGTAATGAGGACTTATTTGGTGTGGATATTGTCTGTAAGACAATATTTGTATTTAAACTCACAGAGATGTGTTGTCGTATTTTGCACGGTTAAATTGTATTATTGAAGTTGTAGTTTGCTTTTTACCATGTATTTGGCACTCGTAATGGGTGTCAGATACCTATTTTGGGGACGCCACAATTGGTATCAAAGCTTAGGATATGGTCTCATGAGATCTGGGAATAGAACTAGAAGGAGAGATGAGTAAATCCTTCGCTAGTGTGTCCTATCTAAGCTTATTTGTTGGCTCATTCATAATATAGGATATTATGTGATATGTTAATTTGTTTAATTAACCCTTGTTTTATGGCAGTATTTAAGAATGGCTGCTAAGAACGTTAACAATGGAGTGTATGAGACTGTAGAATAACCCTTAGTCACAAAGCAGGAGAACGTGCAACAGGAAGACAATATTCCTCCTGTAAACAACGCTACCGAGCAAACGATGAATGATGGGATGTTTAGAAGCTTTTTGCAGTTCATGCAAAATCAGACGAGGGAGACTAGTTTACAAAATACGGGTGGAAATGATGGCAACGCCGCATCATCACAAACCAAACAGCCAAGGAGTTAGGACCACCGGATTTTGCAGGTAAAGCCCGATCCGATTAAAAGCGGAAACATGGGTCAAGCAAATTACCAAGATATTCGATGTCTTACGATGCACGGAGGAGCAGAAGGTTCCATTCGCCACATTTATGTTCCGTGGTGAGGCAGATTACTGGTGGGAATCCATGAAGCGTACTCACCAAATTAGCTTAAGATGTCTTGGGAAAGATTTCAGAAACTATTCAATGATAAGTATTTTCCAGAAAGTATTCATCATATGAAGGAGGTAGAGTTTATTAGACTTGAACATAACAACATGACGAGTCTCAGTACGAGGCAAAGTTCGCGGAGTTATCCAGGTTTGCACCTCATTTAGTAGAGAATGAGGAACGTATGACGCGTTTCTGAGAGGTCTAAAACTTGAGATTCGTCAATACCTTCTCTCATAAATTTTCTCTGTATTCAGATGTTGTCAACAGGGCTCAATTATTAGAGAGAGATAATGAGTATACTCAATCGAGGGATCACAACCAGGGTCATATCGGTGACAGCAGTCATCAGAACGATGATAACCAGTGAGGAGGGAAAAATACGGACAAAGGCGGTAACCACTCGGGTGGTAATCGTGGCCATGATAATAGGAGAGGTGAGTCAAGTGAAAATTTCAGAAAGAGGAGATTCAACAATGACGGGAAGCACCAGCACCAACAACAAATTCTAGGGGAGGAGAACGACCGCCAGTTAGATGTTACAAATGTGGGAAAGAGGGACTTATCAGTCCAAACTGCCCACAACAATCCAAGGTGTGTTATAATTATGGAAAGGAAGGACATATCACTCGAGATTGTATTATAACAAAACCAAGTTCAGCGGGGATGGTGACTCCAAGGGCTGTCCCGGATAAGTCGAAATCAACGGTTCCTGGAAGAGCATTTGTTGTGATTGGCCAAAATTTGAGGAAACCGAACGAGGTGATCATGGGTAAGCTAATCTTGAATTCTTGCGAAGTTTATACCTTACTAGATACCGGTTCTACCCATTCTTTTTATCTCTCCGCTTGTGCTCAACGCTTAAACTTGACTCGGAGAAATTAGACTTTGATTTATCTCATTTGAAACTCAGTTGGGTGAAACCTTCGTTACATCTACGGTTTATAAATCTTGCTTGATCCAAGTTGGCACAATCACATTACACGTTGATCTTATTTCTTTAAAGATACTTGCTTTTGATGTGATTTTAGGAATTGATTGGTTAACCACTCATCATGCCAAAATTGATTATTTTCGTAAGGGTTGTTAGTTTTCATATTCCTAACCAACTTTGTCATATATACGAATTCAAACAACTAAACCACTAAAATCACCATCGCTTATATCAAGCCACAAAGCTATTCATTTATTAAAAATGGATGCCAAGCTTTCTTAGCCCATGTTATGGATTTGAATAAAGACAAGTCGATTTGGATAATATTTACATTGTTAGAGAATTTCAAAGAACTTCCTGTCTACCCCCAGAACGTGATGTTGAATTCTTTATTGACCTTGAACCGGGTACAAAACCCATTTCTAAAACCCCATATCAAATGGCTCCTATTGAACTTCAGGAGTTAAAAGTCCAACTACAAAATTTATTAGACATCGGTTTCATTCGTCCTAGTACATCTCCTTGGGGTGCTCCTGTTTTATTCGTAAAGAAAAAAGACGGGAGTATGCGACTTTGTATTGACTACCGAGAATTAAACCATGTCACCATCAAGAATAGGTATCCACTACCTCGCATTGATGACCTGTTCGACCAGTTACAAGGAGCACAATTCTTTTTATAGATCGATCTTAGCTTACGGATATCATCAAATTTGAAGATTAAAAGCGAGGATATTCCAAGACGCGCTTGAGAACTTCGATGACGGGCATTATGAATTCTTAGTCATGTCTTTTGGATTGACTAATGCTCCCGCCGCTTTCATGGATATGATGAACCGAGTATTCAAGGAATATTTGGATCGATTCGTTGTTGTCTTTATTGATGACATCCTCATCTATTCCAAAAGTCGTGAAGATCATGAGCACCATTTGAAGTCGATACTTGAAAGGCTTCGTGAAAACAAGCTATATGCCAAGTGAAGAAATGCGAGTTACGGCGAGGAAGTAGCATTCCTTGGGAACGTGGTGTCAAAACATGGAGTATCTGTTGACGGCGAAAGATTGAATTAATACAAAGTTGGGAACAACCGAAGTTGGTGACCGTCGCGTAGCTTTCACGGCTTAGTTGGTTATTATCGGAGATTCGTGGAAGGATTTTTTTTCGAATCGCTACTCGCTAACTCACCGACTCGGAAAGATAAAAATTCATATGGAGCGAAGAATGCGAGAAGAGTTTCCAAGAGCTCAAGAGGAGACTCATTTCTAAGACTGCTCGAAATACCATCCGGTTCGGATGGATTTGTTATCTCATGATGCTTGAGCAAAGGGTTGGGATGTGTTCTCATGCAACATGGGAAAGTCATAGCCTATGCCTCGCGACAACTCAAAGAATATGAGAGGAATTATCCTACTCATGATTTGGAGTTAAGCGGCGATCGTTTTTTTATTAAAAATGCTGGACACACTACTTGTATGGGGAGAAAGTGGAGATTTATACGGACCATAAAAGCCTCAAATATTTCTTCACCCAAAAGAACTCAATATGCGGCAAGAACGACGCTGGCTTGAGTTGTTGAAAGATTACGATCACACTATTCAATATCATCCCGAAAAGCGCGTAGTAGGCGCGTTGATCGAAAGAAGATCATATGCAAATCACGAGTCGATATTGTCAACGCAAAGACCTATTTTGTATGACTTACAAAGGATGGAGATAGAGTTAAAAACTCCAGGGACCCACGTGATGATGGCGAATATCTGAGTAGAACCGACTTTAATCGATAAAGTTAAAGTCGCTTAAGCTACGGACACAGAATGATGCGTATGAAGAAGAAAGTGCAAGAAGGTGCTATTCCAGAAGCAAGAATCGATGAAGAAGGAATACTTCGAGTCAACTCTAAACTTTGCGTTCCTAACGATTCTGACTTGAAGCATAGAATCATGATGGAGGCACAAAACACCCCGTTTGTAATCCATCCCGGGAGTACCAAAATGTATCGTGATATTCGACATACATTTTGGTGGAACAATATGAAGAGAGAGATCGCAGAGTTTATCTCGAGGTGTTTAACTTGTCAACGTGTAAAGGCGGAGCATCAAGTACCAAAAGGTCTATTGCAACTACTTAAGATTTCGAAATGGAAGTGGGAACACATTACTATGGATTTCGTTATAGGTCTTCCCAAGGTTTCTCAAGGTATAGATGCGATTTGGGTTATTGTTTATTGATTAACCAAGTCGGCTCATTTCTTGCCTATATGTGAGACTTATTCCCATGAACGTCTTGCTAGTATGTACGTAAATGAGATTGTGAGATTGCATGGCATGCCAGTATCCATAGTTTCGGATCGTGACCCAAGATTCACTTCACGATTTTGGGTTAGTTTGCAGAAAGCTATGGGCACGAATTTACGATTCAGTTCGGCATACCATCCTCAAACGAACGGGCAATCAGAAAGGACTATTCAAACCCTTGAAGATCTATTAAAACTTCGTGTCCTAGATTTTAAAGGAAGTTGGGATAAATACTTACCACTGGTGGAATTTTCCTACAACAACAATTATCAAGCAAGTATATGAATGGCTCCATTTGAGGCGTTATATGGACGAAAGTGTCGTTCTCCAGTATGCTCGGACGAGGTGGGACAAGCAACGTTGTTCGGACCAGAATTAGTACGCATGACTACAGAAAAGATCCAAATGATTCGACAACGTATTCAAACCTCACAAGATCGACAAAAGAGTTATGCTGATCTTCATCGAAAGGATGTGGAATTTAATATTGGGGATCATGTACTGTTACGTGTTGCTCCATGGAAGGGAGTTACAAGATTTGGAAAGAGAGGAAATCTCAATCCAAGATTTGTTGGTCCATTTGAGATTCTTGACCGAATAGGAAATGTGGCCTATAGACTCGCATTACCTCCAAGCATGTCTCGTGTTCATAATATTTTTCACATATCTATGCTTCGTAAATATGTAAAAGACCCGAACCATATTATTGAGTTAGAACCAGTCGAGATAGCCGAAGATTTAACGTACGAAGAGGTACCTGTTAAGATCTTAGATAGAAAAGAACATGTCTTACGCACCAAGGTTATACCACAAGTCAAGGTTTTGTGGAGAAACCATGAAATGGAGGAAATGACATGGGAGTTGGAATCGGAAATGAAAGCGAAGTACCCTCACCTGTTCGAAACACCAGGTACGTACGTCAATTTCGAGGACGAAATTTTATAAGGAGGGGAGGTTGTAAGACCCCAACTTATTATAAATAAAATTAAATTTTCTCTATTCATTATTCTAAATTAATAAGGTGTTAATTTGATATAATGATTTGGTTATGGGTGAAATGTGCAAATTTTGCAAAATAAGCAAGTGGTTATAAAATATTCATTTTTGTCGGAGAATATTCTTTTGGTCGTGGAATATTCTTGTTATCGAGGAATATTAAATGCACGGCGGCCAGACCATTCGTGGGGCTCATAATGAATAACCGCTTGATGAACAAAACGATAAAGTATGAGTTTTATAAATAATGGCGTAGTTATTCTGATAACACCGTTGGAATACACAGTGGTTAAAATACGATGTCTGGCGTGGTGTAAGATGACACGGTATTACATAAGATATTATTGAATTATTGATTCGCATACATAAGAAGGCCTACTCAATAATTATTACGGTGAGTTCTTGCTTCAATATTTTATTTTATTGATTCACTAATTGTTGCGTTGATAGTTTATATTATTGTTGTTTCAATAATTGTCACTACACAGTATTTCCCATTATCAGATCAATAATTCATATTATTTGAATAATATTATTAGATAATATTATTGGCAATGTCTAGAAAGTTCTGTCTAAAGAGAGGTTTGGTCACCTAATTTCTCGCCAGTAAGGAGAAATCCTTATTGGAAAGCCCCATCTTTCCTGGGAACGGCCTGGTTGTCATAATTGTGATTCTGTAATATTATTTATGAATAATTACTTATTGATCTATATGATAAGGAAATATTTATTTGATGTGGATATAACTGATGAATTTATTTATGTTGTTATTAATGAAGGAATTAATGTTGAGGTATTTTATCAGTATTTTATCAAAGTAGAGGTATTAAAAATCATCCGTTTGTGGATTTCGGATATTTTTTGTTGGGAATTTGGAAAAACTTTCTTCTGTAAAGTTGTAGAGAATTCGATTTCAGGCAGAATGGACATAAAATTCGTATTTTTCTGATAAACGGACTATTTTCTATGAATTATTGAAGTTTTGATAAATAAAATAATTTTTTATTAAATTTATGGGGGGACCCACTTTTGGTTGGTGGAATACACACATGGGCTGCTGAATTCTTCCAACATGGCTGCCCAAAAATTCAAAGCATGCGTAGGAATTGTAATTAATAATAATATTATTTTATTATTTAGTCTCCTTTATGCGTTAAAGCATTTTCCTATAAATAGAGCGCTTTAGGTTAGAATTGAAAATCAAACCGTAAACAAGTTTTCTTTCTCTAGATTATCAAGCGTATTCTTGTGAGTATTTTGATACTTGAGTGTTGCTATACTGATGCAAGTTCTCATCGGACTATACCAAAATTGATTAAAAATGCGGTTATTTTGAGGTAAGGGATGTTATTTTCTTCTTAAATGATATTATTTTCTTGATATCATTATACCTAAATATTGGTGAACTTTTTAATCAAATTTGGAACTTTTTCATCGGGGTTACTATTCACGTATATAGCCTTTATTCACGTATACGACCTATTCACCGAAAAATAAAAATTTTCCTTTTGTCCAAGATGTCTATTTTGGCTACTATCTTTGATTGTATCCATGTTTTGATCGTTATTTTTGAATTACGCTTTAAAATTGGTTATTATGGAGTATTATTGATCTTGGATAAAAGCATTATACGAATCCTTAATATTTGTCCTTCCATCTCCGTTGGATTCATTTTTAAAAAATATTTTCATCATCCTCGGTCCTAAATGATGATATTCTTTGAATATCTTTGGCACAGTAGTGCAAAGATGAATGATTAATGAATATCTTTGGCCCGTAGGTGCAAAGGTGAGCAGTGTTGAGATGAACATGACCAATTGGTGATATTGATGAATATCTTTGGCTGTAGTGCAAAGATGAATATTTGATTAAAAGATGTATATTGATTGATGTTACAGGGATAAAATATTGATGATGGACTCTTAAATCTTAGAAGATAGTAGAATTCATTCTCTACGTGACTCTTCTAATGGATTGTTGTTTCCGCTGTGTTTGTTGATCTAAAACTTGTTGTCTATTATATTCTATCAGATTTTTTCCTGTTGAAGACTAATGATAATTTATTGTATATTATCTTAGTCATAATATTCTTTACTGGGCATGATCGAATCGGGGTATGGAATGATGGTTCTAAAAAGATGTTTTAGCTGTCCTCACTATTTCTGTAAAATAGTGTATGAATAATTGTAATGAGAACTTATTTGGGTGTGGATATTGTCTAGAAGACAATATTTGTATTTAAACTCACAGTATGTGTTATCGTATTTTGCACGACAATTGTATTATTAAAGTTGTAATTTGCTTTTTGTACCATGTATTTGGCGACTCAGAATGGGTGTTGTATACCTATTTTGGGGGCGTCACAAGTACCTTCAACTATACCTCCATTTTTAACTTAGTCATACAAGTATTATCAAACTTGCATCAACTCCCCTAATAGTAAATGAATGTGATTTAATAGTACACACATGTGATCAAATAGTTATAATCATATGAATTAATAGCAATTAATTGCTCATTTATCCGATTAATTATCCGATTGGTCTATATAACTTCCAGACATCAATTATTATTGAAATAAATGTCGGTTTCCATTAACACTAATAATCTCAACACAATGGAACTATCAATTTCATCTTTAATTAACATGAACTTATTCATTATTAATATTATAACTCACAATATTTATCAACTACGTCGTTCCCAGGAAAGAGGGGGCTTTCTGATAAGGATTTTTCCTTATTGGCGCGCAATTAGGTGACCAAACCTCTCCTTGACAGAACTTCTAGACATTGTCAATATTGTAAATAATAATATGAATAACTTTGTCGTCTCAATTATTGATTTAATAATATATAAAATATTATGCAGATGATACTGTGACAATAATTGAATCAATAATACGAGAGATATGATGCATCAATTACTGTAGCAATAATTGAGTATAACTTAGTGACTTCTTATGTAAGCATCAATAATCAATACTGTGTGCTACTATGCAATCACACGTATTACTATACTTTTATCACTGATTATTTTATAACAACTTGCTTACTTTGAAAAAATTTCACATATCACCCTTAACTTTATCCTTTTATATATCTAAGCATTTACTAAATAGAATAATTATTAGAAAATTGAATACTTTCATTTCATAAAATTCGGGGTCTCACATATTATATCACACAAGGCTTATTATACAACTCAGTAATTCACCTAACTTAGGCTTATTTTTATCATAAAGTCTCATGTAACAACTATCCGTATATTATAATATTATTCTTAACACCACGTTTAATTACTCATCATGTATCATAATGTCACACAAACTCCTTTATACAACTTAGTAAGTCATACAATTCAACATTTCAACTTACTTTTACCATATAGTCCTATACATTAATTATTCTCATCATTTTATTATTCTTGATATCTCATATTATATTTATATATGAAGTAACTTTATTATACTACTACTCACATATCATAAATGGTTACACATAACAATTAATTAATCAATAATGTTAATTTAAATAATAATAGTAATAAAATGATAATTAGTCCACTTAATCATTTTTTTATTAATTTAATTAAACAATTACTTAGTCCATCACTATGCCACATTAGGCATATCACATAAGCTTAAATTAATCTTTTCATCATTTCTACCACTTTACTTATCATGTATTTAACTAAATTTAAATTGAATTCTCACTTTCCATGACACACATAACTATAAATGTATTTCAAAATAAATATTCAAACATTCTAAATATTAATATTATTATTATTTATAAATTCACGGGTATTACAATCTTGTACTCTCTAAAATGATTTTTTTGATAATTAAAATTTTAATCATTTTAAAATTCAGTGGTTTGTTTGGTTTTATCCTATAAGACTTGATTGATTATTTATATTGTAATACTGAGAAATGGTGTAATTTTCTTTTATTGTTTTATTTTGCTAATTTGAACACACCACACAACTTAAACCCCGAACCTCATGGTTAACATGAGTTGGGTCATACCACTCGGGCCAATGGCCTTTGATGTAATTTTATTTTATTGGTATATATATATATATATATGGGCAATGATCCATAACATGTATTTATTATGAATCAAAAATAGACAAATAACATCTCTAACATTCGTTGCAATGATTAACGGTTTGGATTAAAAATTTGGGGACAGTGTCCGCTAGAAATTCTAGCAGACATAATTAAAAAAAAAGAGCAATTACGTCCCCATTTAGCCCAAGTAGATGAGGCAAAACACATGTTTTTAAAAGGTGTGATAATGTTATTCTTGAGAGAATTATTGATGCCCACATCAAAAGATGAAGATGAAAGATGAAGGACAAAGCCAATGTGTTCTCTCAGTAACTTTAGTACTTACAGTTTAACCAGCCTACGAGTAAAATGGAGATTGAAGTTTACTTGCTGAATAACAGGAGGTGTAGTAACGCCCTTACTCCCATTGGGATCTAATGACTCAGAAGATGAACATTCAACCCTTCTAACATTTGTCACTATGTTATCATTAACAAAGGAATTAACATCCTAAATCGATAGATCCAGATATTAAAATTTGAATGAAGGCAAGCAGATCTGTATTCTTTTTCCTTTTAAACACAGTTTCATCTCGATCTTTTTGAGATAGGTTATTGGCTGCTAGAAAAACTTATTGAAGCTCTTGTAAGTTCTAATTTACAATAATAAATCTTTTAGAGCTAGCATTCTTTAGATGAGGATCATCTTGATCCATTACGTCCTCTTAAGAGGCATTACGCATATCCAAACCATCAACATCCACCAAGGCATGAGATTAAATTTCTAAGTCATCTGTAGATCTAGAAAGTTCAAAACTAGGGGTATTTCCATTTGATAAATGATTAAAACTAACCATGAGTAGATAATCAAGAAATCAGACGAAAGGAAAAAAAGACACCAAGAGGGAGAGATTGAGAAACAAAAAGGGAAAACACAAGATGAGAGAAAAGAGGGGGAGATGGTGTAAGACCCCGAATTTTATGAAATAAAAGTATTCAATTTTTTTATAATTATTATTCTATTCAGTAAATAGTTAAATTGATAAAAGGTTAAAGTTAAGGGTGATATGTGAAAATTTTATAAAGTAAGCAAGTTGTCATAAAATATTCGTTGTGTCGGGGAATATTCGTTTGGTCGGGGAATATTCTTTTTATTGGAGAATATTCGTACGACGACGCAATCATTGGTGGAACCCATAATGAAATAACTGTCGGATATAGAAAGCGACAGAAATAATATTTTTATAAAAATAACGATAAATTTTTTACCGTTAAACTGTTGAAATACCCGGTGATAAAAGTAGAGTAATACGCGTTGTTGCACAGTAGCAAATAGTATTACACAATATCTCTGATTCTTGATGCTTACGTAAGAAGTCACTCAGTTTCATTCAATGATTGTCATAGTAGTTGCTGCATAGTATCTCATATTATTGATTCAATTATTGTCACAGTATCATCTGCACAATATTTTAAATTATTAAATTAATAATTGACACGACACAGTTACCCATATTATTATTTGCATTATTGACCTGTGAAGGATCTTGTTGTCAATATTGTGAGTTATAATATTAATTAAGTTGATAAAAATATTTCCATTGTGTTGGGAATATTAATTTCGATAATAATTGATTTCTGGATGTTAAATTGACCAAACGGGTAATTAATCGGATAAATGAGCAATTAATTAATATTAGTTCACATGCAAGGAACTATTAGGGTATGTTATGCAAGATTGATAATACTTAAAGGACTAAATTAGAAATGGAGGCAAAGATGAAGGTACTAAAGTTAACCTTGTAATTTACCACATTTTCCTAGCCTATAAATACTCCTCCATCCATTCATTATTTTCTACCATTTTTGAAGAGCAAAGTTATAATCACAAGCTATAGTGAGAGAAACTATAGAGAGAGAATAAGAGAGAAAGACAAAGATGATTCTGCTACTACACTATTGTAGTATCCAATCTCCTACTAATGTAAGGGGTATTATTTATTTCATATTTGTAAAGGATGTTATTTTCTTCATACTCATAAGGGTTATCATTTTATTCCTTATTAATCTGTGGGAATAACCTGTTTATGCAGATTACCGCATATGTAAGACCCCAACTTATTATGAATAAAATTAAATTTTCTCTATTTATTATCTTGAAATAATAAGGAGTTAATTTGATATAATACTTTGGTTATGGGTGAAATGTGCAAATTTTACAAAATAAGCAAGTGGTTATAAAATATTCATTTTTATCGGGGAATATTCGTTGGTCGTGGAATATTCTTGTTATCGGGGAATATTAAATGCGTACACGCCATGACCCATTCGTGGGCCTCATAATGTAATAATTGTCGGATAAAGAAAACGACAAGTTTGAGTTTTTATAAATAACTACGTAGTTATTCTGAATTAACACCGTTGGAATACACGGTGGTTAAAATACGATGTCTGGCGTGGTTGCACGAGCAGCACGCGGTATTACCACATTTTTGAATTAGTGATTCTTACGTAAGAGGCACTACTTAATAATTGTTACGATAATTCTTTGTTTAATATTTTATTTTATTGATTCAATAATTGCTTGCGTTGATATTTTATATTATTATTGTTTCAATAATTGTCAACGCATGATGATTTCCCATTATCGGATCAATAATTCATATTATTTGAATAATATTATTAGATAGCATTATTGGCAATGTCTAGAAAGTTCTGCCTAAGGAGAGGTTTGGTCACCTAATTGCATGGCGATGAGGAGAAATCCTTATTGAAAGCACCTCTTTCTTTAGGAACGGCACTGGTTGTCATTATTGTGATTACGTAATATTATTTGTGAATAATTATTTATTGATTTATATGATAAGGAAATATTTATTTTATGTAGCTATTAATGTTGAGGTGTTTTATCAAGATTTTTTTGTGTGGAATGGAGGTATTAAAAATCAAATCGATTGTTCTTGAGAGATATATTAAATGAGTTATAATTTTTAATCCGTAGTTGGATCGTTGTGATTTTTAGATATGTTATATATATATATATATAAGTTGAGTATATGTCCACAAATTTTGAATAGTTAAAAATGAAGGTATGATTTGTTATGAATTTTAAGAGGTGACTGATTCGGAAATTATGTTATAAATGATTTTTGGTGGAAAATTCTAGAATTGAGTGGGCCCAACTTTTGGTTGCTGAGAAATGTGCTCAAATTTTATTTCAAATATGGTGGGTGGCAATAGTAGCAGGTAAAGCTGTCAGGTAGCAGGTCAAGTCTGCTTCGGCATGCTAGCATTTTCCTATAAATAGGTGCTTAGGTTAGAATTGAAAATCACATCAGAAACATAAGCTTTCTCTCTTTCTCTCTCTATATTATCGAGCGTATTTTGTGAGTATTTAGATACTTTGAGAGTTTCTATTCAGTACAAGTTTCATTCATCATCACATCCGACCTTTCATTCCGAAATACTGTTTCTTTGAGGTAAGGGATGTTATTTTCTTCTTAAATGATATTATTTTTTTCAATATCATTATGCTGAGATATTGTTATGAATTTTATTGTGGAATTTCTACCTTTTTGTGTCGGGGTTACTATTCACGTATACGACACTATTCACCAAAAAATGAAATTTTCTCTTTTTCGTCCCAGATGTCTTTTATGGTTACTATCTTTGATTGTATCCATGTTTTGATCTTTATTTTTGAATTCTACTTCACACTTGGTTATTATGGAGAATTATTATATTTGGATAAACCGAAATACGAATCCCTAATATTTGTCCTCCTGTCTTACTGGATTCGTTCTCTAAAATATTTTTTATCATCCTCAGTCCTTAATGGTGATACTTGATGAATATCTTTGGCCTATAGTGCAAAGATGAATGATTACATGATGAATATCTTTGGCCCGTAGTGCAAAGATGAACAGGTGTTGAGATGAACATGACCAACTGGTGATACAAATGAATATCTTTGGCCCGTAGTGCAAGGATGTATATTGATTGATGTTACAGGGATAAAATATTGATGATGAACTTTTAAAATCATAGATGATTGTAGATTTCATTCTCTACTTCGCTCTTCTAATGAATTATTATTTTCGCTACAGTTGTTGATCTAAAACTTGTTGTCTATTATATTCTATCAGAGTTTTCCCTGTTGAAGACTTAAGGATAATTTGTTTTATATTATCTTAGTCATAATATTCTTTACTGGGCTAGTTGAGCTCACCCTTTTTCTTTTTGTTCCATTTTCTTCTCAGAAAGCGAGAACATAGCAGGAACCAGTCGGGGTATAGAGTGATGGTTTTAGATAATTGTTTTAGCAGTCCTCACTATTTTTGTAAAATAGTGCATCAATAATTATAATCAGGACTTTATCTGGGTGTAGATATTGTCTAGAAGACAATATTTGTATTTAAACTCACAGTATGTGTTGTCGTATTTTGCACGACAATTGTAATAATAAAGTTGTAGTTGTTTTCTGTACCATGTATTTGGTGACTCAGAATGGGTGATGTATACCTATTTTGGGGGCGTCACAGCATACTTGATGAATAACCCTTAATATTCATTCTTTATTAAATTGTGAAAATGATCTGTCTACGCGGATTATCTCATGACGAGTGAAAATCCATTTGCAGTTTTGTATATTCTTTCATACTCGTATGAGATATCATTTCTTTTGTACTCATCAAGGAATATTGTCTTCTTTCATATTTCTCCATTTATAGTACGAATTTATTGTTTGTTTCCATAACCTTATTATTAAATGGTGAAAACACTTCAAATTAGTAGAATATTCTTAATAGTTTGTGTTTCATCTAGTATCGTTTCATTATTAGTCTAAACTTTCTTATTGAAATTTTAATCTTTTAATGTCGGGGTACTTTGCATGACTGGGTACAATTCACTCAGAGTACTATTCATTCGGGGTACTATTCATTCAGGGTACTTTGCATAATGGGATACTAATCACGATAAAATTAGTTTCTTTTTATGCCCAAATTATTTTTGATATATGAATATTATTCTTAAATTTGAATCCACGTTTTGATCATCATGTTGGCCATTTGGAAATTCTTGAACTCTGGATAAATTAAATTATAAATTTCTAATATTTATCTTTGATCTCACTTGATTCATTCTTTATATCATTGTTATAATCCTCAGATATAAATTTATGTTGGAAAGTTATTTTTGACCCTTAGTGCAAAGATGAACTGTTTATTAGTATAATTATAACCAGAAATTGTGTATTGGTATAATCATGACCAAATTTATGTATTGGTATAATCATGACCATTGGTGTTATAGTTGTATGACTTTGGCCCGTAGTGCAAAGATGGATGGTTGATTATTGGTTTTACAGTTTTATGTCTTTGGCCCGTAATGCAAAGATGGACTGTTGACTATTGGTTTTACAGTGGTATGTCTTTGGCCCGTAGTGCAAAGATGGACTGTTGATTATTAATTTTACAGTTGTATGTCTTTGGTCCGTAGTGCAAAGATGGACTGTTGATTATTGGTTTTATAGTTGAACATCTTTGGCACGTAGTGCAAAGATAGACAATTGATTGGTATGATCTTGACCATTGATATTACAGTTGAATATCTTTGGTCCGTAGTGCAAAGATAGACAATTGATTGGTATGATTATGATCATTGTTATTACATTTAAATGTCTTTGGTGTAGGCTGTAAAGACGATGTGATTATTGAGTGTCTTTAGCCTTTGTGACAAGGACATTGAGTGAAAGTTTTATTAAGCCTTTATGGCAAAGAGAAACTGTTGATTTACATTATTATAAACATGAATTGTGAATTTAACTATAATCTTTGGTTGTTTAGGTGAAGACAGGTAATGAAAATTCTCTTTGTTTTAGGTACAACAACGAACTGTTGATGGGTATTACAGGAATTAAATATTAATCATGGACTTTTAATTTGGAGGAGATAGTATACACTATGTTCTACATGACTCTTCTAATGGATTGTTGATTTCGCTGCAATTATGGTTGAAAATTTTTATTGTGACGCCCCCAAAATAGGTATACATCACCCATTCTGAGTTGTCAATACATGGTACAGAAACAACTACAACTTTATTATTACAACAGTAAAACTGTGAGTTTGAATACAAATATTATCTTCTAGACAATATCTATACTCAAATAAATCCTCATCACATTTATTGATACATTATTTTACAAAAATGGTGAGGACTACTAAACAACTCTCTCTAGAACCTTCATTCCATACCCCACTGCATTTTCGCTATATTCTCGTCTCACGAGAAGAAAAATGGAACAAAAGGAAAAGGGTGAGCTCAACTAGCCCGATAAAAGAATATTATGACTAAGATAATATACAACAAATTATCGTTAGTCTTCAACAGGAAAAATCTAATATAATACAATAGACAACAAGTTTTAAATCAATATTCATGCGTGAAATAATAATTCATTAGAAGAGTTAAGTAGAGAATGCAAACTACAATCTTCTATGTATGAATTTAAAAGTTCATCGCTCTATCTTTTATCCTGTAACATCAATCAATATATATCTCGAATCAAATATTCATCTTTTGCACTACAGGCCAAAGATATTCATCAGGTTAGTCATGTTCATCTCAGACACTGCTCATCTTTTGCACTACGGGCCAAAGATATTCATCGAAATCATTCATCTTTTGCACTACAGCCAAAGATATTCAATAATATCATCATTTAAGACCGAGGATGATGAAAAATATTTTAAAAGAAACGAATCCAAAGAAACAAAATGACAAGGATTAGGGATTAAGGATTCGTACTTTGTTTTATCCATGTCCAAAATACCTCAAAAATAATCATAGTGGTGTAAAATTCAAGAATGATCAAAACATGGATACAATCAAAGCTAGTATCCACATAGATATTTTAGATTTAAAAAAAAAATTTATTTTTCGATGAATAGTGTCGTGATTCGTGAATAATGTCGTATCGTGAATAATGCCGTATCGTGAATAGTAACTCAGACACCAAAAGTTCCAAATTTGATAAAAACTTGGATCAATATTTCAAAGATAATGATATTGAAGAAATAATATCATTACAAAAAATAATATCCCTTACCTCGAAAGACAATACTTACAGTTGAAACAAGTATATAAATATGACTTGCCGTCAGTATAGCAACACTCAAAAGTATACTCACAAGAATACGCTCAATATATCGAGAGAGAAAGATAGAAAGTTTTCGGTTTACGGTGTGATTTTCAATTCTAACCCAAGCACCCTATTTATAGGAAAATGCTTAGAACACCAAAGTAGAAAATTTAATAAAATATTAATATATATTATAAATTTTCTTAGCCCACCTTTGATGATCTGAATTCAGCACATTGATAACACATTTGAGCCCACTAATTGTACAAAAAACATTTTTCTCAAAATAATTAACTAAAACTCCCAAAAATTAATTATTTCAGAACTTCGGAACTTCAATAATTCATAATAAATAGCCCTTTTATCAAAAAATTCGAATCTCGCGTTTTTTTATAGAAAATTCAATTCTCTACAACTTTGCAGAAGAAAGGTTTTCCAAATTCCAAATAGAAATTGACCAAAATACACAAACGGGCAATTTTACAGGCTATAATCAAATTTCGGTCAATAATTGTGTACAAAACATGTGTTAAACATTTAATGCCACAAAAATACTCTTCCTCCTCATATACTCATATATCCCACATTCATTGTAAAAATATCATCGTTAATATATTATTAAAATAATATATTTAAATGAATTATTTTATCAGAAAAAGATTAATTTTCAACAATTGTCACATTAAAAATTTTCTCCATCTATATCCTCATAAAATCAATATTTTTCTCATCATATAAATCAATAATTAATTATTCATAAATAATATTATAGAATCACATTATTGACAACCAGGCAGTTCCTAGGATAGAGGGGGCTTTCCAATAAGGATCTCTCCTTCTTTGGCGTATGATTAGATGACCAAACCTCTCCTTGAGACGAAACTTTCTAGACATTGCCAATAATGTTATCTAATAATATTATTCGATTATATGAATTATTGCTCCAATAATAGAAAATATTGTGCGTTGACAATTATTAAAACAACGATAATACAAAATATCAACACAACAATTATTAAATCAATAAAATAAAATCTTTGAACAATAATTCATCGTAACCATTATTGAGTAGTGCCTTCAATAATTGGTGCAATACCGGTATCTTCTTGTGCAACAACGCGTATTCATCGTGTTTTAACCACCGGTATTCCAACAAAGATTAATTGGTAATAACTACTATTATTTTTAAACAACTTATATTTGTCGTTTTCTTCATCCAATCGCTTTTCATTATGGGGCCCACACAAGGCTGCGCCGTCGTACGAATATTCTCCGACAGTAAGAATATTTCACGACCAAACGAATATTCCCTGACAAAAATAAATATTTTATAACCACCTGCTTATTTAAAATATTTGCGCATTTTACCCATAACTAACCACATTAATCAAATCAACCCTTACTAATTAAATAAATAGAGGAAAATAAATTTCATTTATTAATTATTTGGGGTCTTACATTTATCATCTACCATATGTTCTAAATATCTGATTTATTACTGATGAAGGCTATTGATAATTTGATTATCTTTAGTCATAATATTCTTTACTGGGCTATTTGTGTGACGCCCCCAAAACAGGTATACATCACCCATCTTGAGTCTCCAAATACATGGTACAAAATTCAAATACAACTTAATTATACAACAGTCGTGTAAAATACGACAAAATATAATCTAAGAGTTTTAATAAGAATATTGTCATCTAGACAATATCCACACTCAATGGAGTCCTTATTACATTTATTGTTACACTATTTAATGAATAGTGAGGACTACTAATGCTATCATCTCTGACCGCTACTTACGTTCCCCGACTAGTCCATTACACGTCTCATTTCTCAAGAGAATCAGTGAAAGAAAGGGCGAAGCTCAACTAGCCCAAGATAATAAATATTATGACTAAGATAATGCAGAATAAATTATCATTAGTCTTCAAAAATGTTAAACTGATAAAATACAATAGACATCAAGTTTAATTGCTACGGAATAAGCAATCCATTAGAAGAGTCAAGTAGAGCATGATATTTACTATCTTCTATGATTTAAAATATTTTCATCAATTTTTATCGCTGAGACTCGGCTTAATAAATAAACCACATCATCGAGTCATCCATGCACTACGGGCCAAGGATATTCATTAAATCATCAATGGTCATGACTATACCGAATAATCCCTGGTCATAATCATACCAAAAATTATCCATCAATGCACTACAGGCCACCGAGGACTTTTACCACATCATTTATAACATTACAGGTCATGATTATACCGAATGATCCCTGGTCATAATCATACCAAGTCCATCTATGCACGTAAGCCAAAGATGACTTTCATCACAATATAAGCACGAGGATGATGATAATGATATAAACATTAATTAAACGAAAACAAGGATAAATATTAAAGACTTTAAATTTATCCAAATATTATCAATCACTTAATAAACTCATCATCTAATATTATTAATATTATAACAATATTTTAATCACTTCTTAAACTTATAAATAATTTATTTCAATTGTTTACACTTTTTACCAAATAATGCATTTAATCATTCAAAAATGCCATACTCATAAGATTTCATCACCAATGAACAAATCCTCATCAAAATCTCATATACCTATACCCTATATAGGATTCCCAAGCCATAAAATCCTATTTTTTAATTTTGTTACTTCACATAACATATTTAATTCATTTACTCATAACTAGTTCATTTTCATGAAAAATACCAAATCAGTCCCAAAAATATTTCTTTTATAGTATTTAGCAGAATATAATCCCATATTAAACATATATTTTTCTCGAAATTTTTAAAATTCATTTACTATTTTTCATATGGCCAAAACTGCCTAATATTTAGATATTTATCATAAATTGTACTTTTGTCCAAAAATTCCAAAATTTACAGGGTATACTTCTGTTATATACATGTACTTCCAATAAAAATTTCACCAATTTTGAAGTTAACCACAAAGCGTTATAAGGGTTTACTTTTAAAATAGTATTTTCCCATAAAATCCATAACTCTTAATCTATACATCCAAAAATTGCCATTTTTGGACACAATCTAGAAAACTCATCAAATTATCATTTAAAATTTTTCCAAAATTTTTGAGGGTCAGAAAAATTATGAAGCGCTTACAGGCGAAACCCCTTTGAATGAAAATACTATTCATATGAATACAAAGGATCATTCACCATGCATGTTGTAATCCACATAGATAGGTTATTCCTACAGAATAATAAAAAATGGAATAACAGAAGAATTCACCATGCATGCGATAGACCGCATAGACAGGTTATTCTCAACCAAATAATAAAGAATGGAACCAGGTCATGCATAAACCGCACAGACAGGATATTCCAAAAGAATAATAAAGAATGGAACTAGGTCATGCGTAAACCGCACATGCATGACGATATTCCAACGAATAATAAAGAATGGAATAACAACAGAATTAAAGAGTATGCGATAGATCAATGCAGACGAGTTATTCCAATGAGAATAATAAAAAATGGAACCAAAGTTATAAAATGCACAGATGCATGAGATATTCCAACAGAATAATAAAGAATGGAATAATAGAAGAATTTCATCATGTATGCAGTACTTCGCATAGACAGGTTATTCAAACATAATAATAAGGAATGGAATAGCAATAACTCTCTTTATGAATATGAAAGAAATAATACCCCTTACCTTAGAAGAAACTGGATATTGGAATAGTGAGGTAGCAGACTTCTCTTCTTATTTCTCTCTATAATTTCTCTCTATAATAATTACTCTAAAGCTTTAGTGAATTGGTGAGAAATGAAGGAAGAATGAGCTTCTATTTATAGGAAAATATAGTTTCGATAATTGTACGTTATGGGGCTCAAAATATTACAGTACAATACCTCAAACTTTTCTTTCATTTTTAATTTAGTCCTGCAAGTATTATCAAACTTGCACCACCTCCGCTAATAGTAAATAATGTGAATCAATAGTTCAATCATGTGAATCAATAGTTATAATCATGTGAAAATATGAATTACAGTATAGTACCTCCATCTAACAGTCGTGTAATATACGACAAAACATAGCTGAGAGTTTAAACAGGAATGTTGCCTTCTAGACAATATCCACTCTCAAATAGAGTCCTCATTATATTTATTGTCACATTATTTTATAGAATAGTGAGGACTACTAATACACCATCTCGAACCATCACTCCGTTCCCCGACTAGTCCCGACCACGTTATCATTTCTGAAGAGAACAATGAAAGCAAAAGGGTGAGCTCAACTAGCCCAATAAGAAATATTATGACTAAGATAATGCAGAATAAATTATCATTAGTCTTCAACAATGTTAAACTGATAAAATACAATAGACAAGTTTAACTACAGCGGAATAAGCAATACATTAGAAGAGTCAAGTAGAGCATGATATCTACTATCTTCTATGATTTAAAATATTTTCATCAATTTTTATCGCGAGACTCGACAATAAATAAACCACATCATCAAATCATCCGTACTACTACGGGCCAAGGATATTCATTAAATCATCAATGGTCATGACTATCTTAGAATAATCCACAGTCATAATCATACCAAAAATTGTCCATCAATGCACTACTGACCACCGAGGACTTTTACCACATCATTTATAACATTACAGTCATGATTATACCGAATGATCCTCAGTCATAATCATACCAAGTCCATCTATGCACGTAAGCCAAAGATGACTTTCATCACAATATATGCATGAGGATGATGACAATCATATAAGCATTAATCAAACGAAAACAAGGATAAATATTAAAGACTTTAAATTTATCCAAATATTATCAATCACTTAATAAACTCATCATCTAATATTATTAATATTATAATAATATTTTAATCATTTCTTAAACTTATAAATAATTTATTTTAATTGTTTACACTTTACCAAATAATGCATTTAATCATTCAAAAATGCCATACTCATAAGATTTTATCACCAATGATCAAATCCCTCATCAAAAATTTGCATATACCCTCTTAAAAACATTTGCGTCATTAGCTCCTCATTATCGACCAAATGGGATGCAAACCGGAATAACTCCGCAAATATAGTCTCGTATTGCGACACGATCATATTGTTTTGCTCCAACTTGATGAATTCCACCTCCTTCATGTGACGAATACTTTTGGGAAAGTACTTGTCGTTGAACAACTCTTGGAACTTCTCCCAAGACATCTTGAGTCGCGTCAGTGAGTCGTTTATGATTCCCACGATGTCTCCCTCTTCACGCAACATAAAGGTGGCAAAGAAACCTTTTGCTCCTCGGAGCATCCCAAGAAATCAAATATCTTGGTGATCTGCTTTAACCACGTCTCGCCTTAAGTGGTTACGCTTTCCAAACTCCGGTGATCCCAGCTCCTTGAAGCGCTTAGCGGTGATTGGCCAATGGGTTGCCGGTGTTTCCACTGCATTTTAAAATGAAGTCTCTACTCACTGATGTTGCATGAATTGCATAAAGCCTCTGAACATCTCATCGTTCATCATCTGATCGGTGTTGTTATTTACCTGAGGATTATTGTTTTCTTGTTGCACATTATCATGGGTATTGATCATTGGTGACTCAACGGTCTCATGTGCTTCATTGCTGATCTCAATATTTTCAGATGTCATTTTCAAACACTATCACAAAACAAGGGTTAATTGACATATCACATATTATCCCTATACTCTGACTGACCAATTAAATACCAAATAAACTTAGGTAGGTCATATTAGCGAAGGAATTCCCCGTCTCTCTCCTCCTAGTTCTTGTCTCACATCTCAGCCAGGGATCATATCCCTAAGCTTTGATACTAACTGTGACGCCCCCAAAAAAGGTATACATCACCCATCTTGGGTCGCCAAATACATGGTACAGAATACAAATACAAACTTAATTATACAACAGTCGCGTAATATACGACAAAATATAGCTGAGAGTTTAAACAAGAATGTTGCCTTCTAGACAATATTCACTCTCAAATAAAGTCCTCATTACATTTATTGTCACACAATTTTATAGAATAGTGAGGACTACTAATACACCATCTTGGACCATCACTCCGTTCCCCGACTAGTCCCGCCTACATTCTCATTTACTGAAGAGAACAATGAAAGTAAAAGGGTGAGCTCAACTAGCCCAGTAAGAAATATTATAACTAAGATAATGCAGAATAAATTATCATTAATCTTCAACAATGTTAAACTGATAAAATACAATAGACATCAAGTTTAACTGCAGCGGAATAAGCAATACATTAGAAGAGTCAAGTAGAGCATGATATCTACTATCTTCTATGATTTAAAATATTTTCATCAATTTTTATCGTTGAGGCTCAGCTTAATAAAACCAAGGATAAATATTAAAGACTTTAAATTTATCCAAATATTATCAATCACTTAATAAACTCATCATCTGATATTATTAATATTATAACAATATTTTAATCACTTCTTAAACTTATAAATAATTTATTTTAATTGTTTACACTTTACCAAATAATGCATTTAATCATTCAAAAATGCCATACTCATAAGATTTTATCACCAATGATCAAATCCCTCATCAAAAATTTGCATATACCCTATATAGGATTCCCAAGCCATAAAATCCTATTTTTCAATTTTGTTACTTCACATAACATATTTAATTCATTTACTCATAACTAGTTCATTTTCATGAAAAATACCAAATTAGTCCCAAAAATATTTCTTTTCTGGGATTTAGCAGAATATAGTCCCATATTGAACATATATTTTTCTAAGAATTTTTAAAATTCATTTACTATTTTTTATATGGCCAAAACTGCCGAATATTTAGACATTTATCATAAATTGTACTTTTTTCCAAAAATTCCAAAATTTATAAGGTATACTCCTATTATATACATATACCCCCAATAAAAATTTCACCAATTTTGGAGTTAACCACAAAGAGTTATAAGGGTTTATTTTTAAAATAGTCTTTTTTCATAAAATCCATAACTCTTAATCTATACATCCAAAAATTGCCATTTTTGGACACAATCTAGAAAACTCATCAAATTATCATTTCAAATTTTTTTAGAATTTTTGAGGGTCAGAAAAATTACAAAACTGCCCCTGGTAGAAACCCCCTTTGAATGAAAATACTATTCATATGATTACAAAGGATCATTCACCATGCATGCGGTAATCCACATAGACAGGCAATTCCAAGAGAATAATAAAGAATGGAATAACAGAAGAATTCACCATGCATACGGTAGTTCGCGTACACAGATTATTCTAACAGAATAATAAAGAATGAAATAACAGAAGAATTCACCGGCGTGCGATGAATCGCAGAACGGTAATTACAATAGAATAATAAATAATCGGAACCGGTCATGCGTTACGCATGCAGACGAGATATTCCAAATGAATAATAAAGAATGGAACCGGTCATGCGTAATTAAATGCAGACGAGGATATTTTAACGAGAATAATATAAAGATGGAACTGTGTCAAATACATAATATGCATGACGGATATTCAAATGTAATAATAAAGAATAGAATAATAGAGAATTCACCATGCATGCGATAGACCGCATGCAGACGAGTTATTCCAATGAAATAATAAAGAATGAAACCAGGTCTAACGTAATCCGCGCCACGATAGGATATTCCAATGAATAATAAAGAATGGAATAACGAAGAAATTTCACCACGTGTCGCGATGCTTGGCATGACGTGAGTTATTCAACATAATAATAAAGAATGGAATAATGAAGAATTTCACCATGTATGCGGTACTTGATGTGATGGATTATTCAACATAATAATAAAGAATGGAATAACGAAGCTCTCTTCATGAATACGAAAGAAATAATACCCACTACCTTAGAAGAAACTAGATATTGGAATAGTGGAGGTAGCGACTTTTCTTCTTTTTCTCTATAATTTCTCTCTATAATAATTTCTCTATAGCTTTAGTGAATTGGTGAGAAATGAAGGAAGAATGAGCTTCTATTTATAGGAAAATATAGTTTTGATAATTTGACGTTTTGGCGCTCGAAAAATTACAAAGATCAATACCTCCAACTTTTCTTTTATTTTTAATTTAGTCCTGCAAGTATTATCAAACTTGCACCACCTCCCCTAATAGTAAATAATGTGAATCAATAGTTCAATCATGTGAATAAATAGTTATAATCATGTGAAAATACGAATTATAGTATAGTACCTCCATCTATACCTCCATTTTTAACTTAGTCATGCAAGTATTATCAATCATGCACCAACTCCCCTAATAGTACATGAATGTGATTCAATAGTACACACATGTGATCAAATAGTTATATAAGCATGTGAATTAGTTGTAAGACCCCAAATTTTATGAACAAAGATTTAAATTTCTCGAAATATTTTTTTCAAAATTATGGTGTAAATTTGAGATAATGTTATAGTTGTGGGTAATATTTATAAATTTTGAAAAGTATTCAAGTTGTTATATAATATTCGATTGGTCGGAGAATATTCATTTTAACAGGGAATATTCGTAAGACGGCACAATCATTGGTGGACCCCACAATGGAATTATTGTCGAATTGAGAAAACGACAAAATTATTCAATGAAAATAACGGCGAAAGTTTTACCGTTAACTGTTCAAACACCCGGTGTTAAAAGTACGATGTCTGGCATGGTTGCATAGTAGCACACGGTATGATTATTGATGCTTACGTGAGAAGTCACTCGGTTTTTTCAATTATTACTACGAGAATTCTTTGCATAGTATCTCACGTTATTTGATTCAATTATTGTCGATATTTTATATATTATTAAATCAATAATTGAGATGACAAAGTTATTAATATTATTATTTGCAATATTAACGATGTCTGAAGTTACGCCAGGAGAGGTTTGGTCACCTAATTGCGCCATGATAGGAGAAATCCTTATTATAAAGCCCTCTTTCACAGGAATCCGACACAGTCGATTAATAGTGTGAATTATAATAATGATGATGAAGTTTGTTTTATTAGTATTATTAATGTAATAAAAAAGAAAAAGCTTTTTATATAAAAGCGTAATATTTTTATAAAGTTATTCTATAAATAGAATATATTATATTCTATTATGCATAGTATTTTGTATAGTAAATATTTTTATATAAAACAGAATACTTTTATAAAGTTATTATATAAATAGAATATATTATATTTTATTATGCATAGTGTTGCATAGTGCCTGCATAGTGTTTTGCATAGTAAAATCTTTTTATATAAAACAGAATACTTTTATAAAGTTATTCGTTTTATTAGATTATAAATAGAATATATTATATATTTTTTAAAAGATTTTACTTTAAATCTGGACCATCCGATTAAAAGTAAATCAATATGGACCGTTCATGAATTAGTTACTATGCAGTCCATTTTTCTATAAATAGAAGCTCATTCCTTCATTATTTCTTATAAATTCAACGAACTCTGAGAGAAAACTATAAAGAGAATTCTTCTTCTATAATCTTGGCGTATTTCTTTGGAGTTTAAGAAAGCTTTGGTGAAGTGCAAGTTTTCTTGAGTATATCCTCGCCTACCAATTGGAGTACTCTTCTTTCAAAAGATAAGGGATATTATTTGTTGTATGCAGTAAGGGGTATTATTTTTTTCATATTCATGAAGAGAACTTACATTATTCCATTCTTTATTATTTTGTTGGAATAACTTTGTATCACGCTGATCTACCCTATACTTGGTGAAATTCTTACATTATTCCATTATTTATTATTACGCTAGAATAACTTTTACCATCTGTCTAAGTCTGCATCATGGTGAAATTCATTGTTATTCCATTCTTTATTATTCATTTGGAATATCCTCATGCATGCGTTTTACTGCCGTACTTGGTTCCGCTCTTTATTATTACATTGGAATATCCTGTCTGCGTGCATTTCTGTACGGACTGGTTTTTTATTATTTATTATTCGTTGGAATAACTCGCCTACGCTGGAAGTACCTACCTCATGCATGGTGATTTACATTGTTATTCCATTCTTTATTATTCATTGGAACATCATCCGCTCGGTCTTAATTTACTTTGACCGACCGGTTATTTATTTATTATTCCATTGGAATAACTTTAATCTATGCAACGCACCGCATGCATGGTGATTTCATTGTTATTCCATTCTTTATTATTCTGTTGGAATATCACTTGCTTAAATGTATTACGTCCCGACTGGTTCCGTTATTTATTATTACATTGGAATAACTTTTATCTATGCAAAGTACCGTACGAAATGGTGATTTCTTTTGTTATTCCATTCTTTATTATACTCAGGTTGGTTAAAGTTTTGACTTATACTCCATGAAATTAGTGGAATATCCTTGATATTTAAGCTTCATCCAAAGATATCTTTTCATGAAAATATACTTACGAGCATTCTTGAATTTTACTCTCTACAAAGAAGTATCATGTTGACAATTTGGACGTTATTAGTTCTTGGATAATTTAATTCTTGAACTTGTTTTATTGAATTCTTATATCATTGTCATCATCCTCATGTTTATATTTTGTTGAAAGTCATCTATGGCTGTGAAGGCATAGATGAACTTGGTATGATTATAACCGGGGATTATTCGGTATAATCATGACCGTAATGTTACAAATGATGTGGAAAAAGTCCTCATTGGCCCGTAGTGCATTGATGGACAGTTTTTGGTATGATTATGGCTATGGATTCTCTTCGGCCAAGGGTGCAAAGATGAATTATTTTATGGCATGATTAGGACCGTTGATAAAAACACAATTATCTTTGGCCCGTAGTGCATGGATAATTCGTGGTCGTGATACTAAATAATATCCTTGGCCGTAGTGCAAGGATGATGTGGATTCACTACAAGAAATCACACAAAAAATGATGCTAAAATTTGTCACATAAAATTCATTTTTTGTCACTAAAACATTTGGTGACGATTGTTAATCGTCACAGAGACCGTCACCGTATAAGCGTGGTATTAGGTATATTTGACAATATTTGATGTCGTCACTAAATATTTTGACTTATGGTGACGATTTACATCATTGTCACTATAATTAATTACTTTTAGTGACGTTAATAGCGTCACTCTTTGAATGAAACTTTAGTCACTCTATATTATGTTTCGTCATCAAAACTTGGTGCATTAAATGACAAAAATCATTTTTCGTCATTAAATGATATTGTTTTAGTGACGAAAATATGTTACTCAATTTAAATCATCTAATTTTAATGACGACAATATTGTCATATTTATTATTATTCTTTCGTCATGTTATTGCGTTTATCGTCACCAAAAATAAGAAAATAAATGACGACAGAACAATTCGTCACCTAATAATATATTTAGTGATAAGTTTTATTTTATTATTATTATAAATGTAATAAAACAGAAAACTTTTTATATAAAAAAAATACTTTTATAAAGTTATTTGTTTTATTAGATTATAAATAGAATATATTATATTCTATTATGCATAGTGTTTGCATGAAAGGTACTGCATAGTATTTGCATAGTAAAATCTTTTTATATAAAATGCAAATACTTTTATAAAGTTATTCATTTTATTAGATTATAAATAGAATATATTATATTTTATTTAAAAGATTTTATTTTATTAGAATATTTTGTTAATACTGCATAGTAAATTAATATGGACCGTCCGTTTAAAAGTAAATCAATCTGGACCGTTCATGAATTAGTTACTATTCAGTCCATTCTCCTATAAATAGAAGCTCATTCCTTCATTATTTCTTACGAATTCACTGAAACTCTATAGAGAGAAAGAAGAAAAGTATTCTGCTACTTCACTACTCCTATATCCAGTTTCTTCAAAGGTAAGGGATATTATTTGTTGTATTCGTAAGGGGTATTATTTCTTTTGTATTCATGAAGAGAACTTCTGTAATTCCATTCTTTATTATTCTATTGGAATAACCTATATACGCGGACTACCATATACTTAGTGAAATTCTTCTATTATTCCATTCTTTATTATTATGTTGGAATAACCTGTCTATGCGAAGTACCGCATACATGGTAAAATTCTTTTGTTATTCCATTCTTTATTATTATGTTGGAATAACTTTTATACCTATGCCAAGTACCGCATATATGGGTGAAATTCTTACATTATTCCATTCTTTATTATTCTGTTGGAACATCCATGCTGTCGTGCGTTCTGCATGACACAGTTCCATTATTTATTACTCGTTGGAATATCTCATGCGTGTGTTTACGCATAACCTGGTTCCATTATTTATTATTCATTTGGAATATCACATCACGCAATACGTTTACGCATGACTGAATTCCGTTATTTATTATTACATTGGAATAACTTTGTCTGCATGCGATCTATCGCGTGCTTGGTGATTTCTTTTGTTATTCCATTCTTTATTATACTCAGTCGGTTAAAATTTTGACTTCTATACTCCATAAAATTAGTGGAATATCCTTGATATTTGTGCTTCATCCAGCAGTATCATGTTGACAATTTGGACGTTATTGGTTCCTGGATAAATTAATTCTTGAACTTGTTTTATTGAATTCTTATGTGACGCCCCCAAAAATAGGTATACATCACCCATCTTGAGTCGCCAAATACATGGTACATAAATCAAATACAACTTAATTATACAACCGTAAGTGTAAAATACGACAAAACATAAATGAGAGTTTAAACAAGAATATTGCCTTCTGACAATATCCACTCTCAATGGAGTCCTCATAGACGATATACAAACTCAAATTCAGGTCCTCATTACATTTATTATCATACTATTTAATGTAATAGTGAGGACTACTAATACTATCATCCGGTCCATCACTCTGTTCCCGACTCGTCCCCAAATATATTCTCATTTCAAGAGAAAAAGGTGAAAAGAAAGGGTGAGCTCAACTAGCCCAATAAGAAATATTATGACTAAGATAATGCAGAATAAATTATCAATAGTCTTCAACAATGTTAAACTGATAAAATATAATAGACATCAAGTTTAACTGCAGCGGAACAAGCAATCCATTAAAAGAGTCAAGTAGAGAATGAAATCTACTATCTTTTATGATTTAAAAGTGTTTTCATCAATTTTATCGATGAGACTCAGCTTAATAAATAATCCACATCATCGAATCACCCCTGCACTACGGCCAAGGATATTCTTTAGTATAACGACCACAAATTATCCATGCACTACGGGCCAAGGATATTCGTGTATTCATTAATGGTCATGATCATGCCAACAACTGTCCATCAATGCACTACGGGCCAATGAGGACTTTTATCACATCATTTGTAACATTACGGTCATGATTATACCGAATAATCCCTGGTCATAATCATACCAAGTCCATCTATTCACTACAGGCCACAGATGACTTTCAAAAATATAAACATGAGGGTGATGACAATGATATAAGAATTCAATAAAACAAGTTCACGAATTAAATTATCCAGAAACTAATAACGTCCAAATTGTCAACATGATACTTCTTTGTAGAGTAAAATTCAAGAATGCTCAGAAGAATATTTTCATAAAAGATCTTTGGATGAAGCCATGAATATCAAGGATATTCCACTAATTTCATGGAGTATAGAAGTCAAAACTTTAACCAACCGAGTATAATAAAGAATGGAATAACAAAAGAAATCACCATGCATGCGATGCCTTATGATGTATGCGTTATTCCAACGAGAATAATAAGTAATCGGAACCGGTGTCCTGTAAAACACATGCAGCATGTGATATTCCAATGTAAATAATAAAGCGGAACCAAGTCCGGTGTAAAACACATGCATGTGATATTCCAACCCAATAATAAAGAATGGAATAACATAAGGATTTCACCAACTATAGGGTATGTCGCGTATATAGGTTATGTATAGGGTATGTCGCGTATATAGGTTATTCCAACAGAATAATAAAGAGTGGAATAACATAAGGATTTCACCAAGTATAGGGTATCTGCATGATACAAGGTTATGTATAGGGTATGACACATATACAAAGTTATTCCAATGTAATAATAAAGAATGGAATAATGTAAGTTCTCTTCATGAATAAGAAAGAATAACACCCTTACAGTACAACAAATAATATCCCTTACAGTAAAAGACACCGGATATCAAGTAGTGAAGTGGCGTAACACTCTTCTTCTTTCTCTCTATAATTTCTCTCTAGAGTTTGAAAGAATTAAGTAAAAAATAATGAAGGAATGAGCTTATTTATAGAAAAACTGAGAGTGGCTCTTGGTCTTAACAAAAGGTCAAAATGACTCTTGGTAATATTGAAGAGACAACTACTATTTGCGAAGGGGTAATTAATTCTTGGAACACCAAAGAGGCAAATAACTCTTGGTAATATTGAAGAGACAACTACTATTTGCGAAGGGGTAATTAACTCTTGGAACACCGAAGAGGCAAATAACTCTTGGTAATATTGAAGAGACAACTACTATTTACGAAGGGGTAATTAACTCTTGAAAAACTGAAAGGGCAAGTTACTATTAAAACTTTAAATCAACGATCCATATTGATTTACTATTATAATTTCAACCAACGGTCTGAAAAATTTTGCACATCTCCTCATGGAATAATATTGTACCCAAATAGCCGAATGCACAATACTAGAGTGAATAGTAATCAGGTGAATAATAACTCATGAATAGTAACTCATAAATAGTAACTCGTGAAAAGTAACTCGTGAATAGTAACTCATGAATACTAACTCGTGAATAGTAACTCATGAATAGTAACTCATGAATAGTAACTTGTGAATAGTAACTCTGACACAAAAAGTACCCCGAATACCCGATTGAACAATATAACCTCCAGACATCAATTATTATCGAAATAAATGTCGATTCTCACTAACACAAATAATTTCAACACAATGAAACTATCAAATTCATCTTTAATTAACATGAACTTATCTATCATTAATATCATAACTCACAATATTTAACAACCAGGTTGTTCCCAGGAAAAAGGGGGCTTTCTAATAAGGATTTCTCCCTATTGGCGCGCAATTAGGTGACCAAACCTCTCCTTGACAGAACTTCTAGACATTGTAAATATTGCAATTTAATAATATGAATAACTTTGTCATCTCAATTATTGATTTAATAAAATAACATATTATGCACATTATACTGTGACAATAATTGAATCAATAATATAAGGATATGATGCAACAATTACTGTAGCAATAATGAAGTATAACTGAGTGACTTATCACGTAAGCATCAATAATCAATACCATGTGCTACTATGCAACCACGCGTATTACTGTACTTTTACTACCGGGTAGTTTAATAGTATTAACGGTAAAACCTCTGTCGTTATTTTCATAAAATATTTTTGTTATTTTTTAACTACGACAGTGCTTCCGTTGTGGGGTCCACCAATGATTGTGTCGTCGTATGAATATTCCCCGATAAAAAGAATATTCCCCGGCCAAACGAATATTATATAACAACTTGCATACTTTGCAAAATTTTCAAATACTACCAACAACTATAACAATATATCAAATCCACACCATAATATTAAAAAAAATATTTCAAGAAATTTAAATCTTTTATTTATAAAATCTGGGGTCTCACATCTTATATCATTGTCATCATCCTCATGTTTATATTATGTTGAAAGTCATCTGTGTTCTGTAGTGCATAGATGGACTTGGTATGATTATGACCAGGGATTAATGGTATAATCATGACCGTAATATTACAAATGATGTGGTAAAAGTCCTCATTAGCCCGTAGTGCATTGATGGACAGTTGTTGGCATGATCATGACCATTGATGAATACACGAATATCCTTGGCCCGTAGTGCATGGATAATTTGTAGTTCTGATACTAATGAATTTTCTTGGCCGTAATGCAGGGATGATGTGGTTTATTTATTAAGTTAAGTCTCAACAATAAAAGTGATGAAAAACCTTTTAAATCATAGAAGATAGTAGATTTTATTTTCTACTTAACTCTTTTAATGGAATGCTTATTCCGCTGCAGTTAAACTTGATGTTTGTTATATTGTATCAGTTTAACACTGTTGAAGGCTAAAGATAATTTATTCTGCATTATCTTAGTCATAATATTTCTTACTAGGCTAGTTGAGCTCACCCTTTTACTTTCATTGTTCTCTTCAGGAAATGAGAACGTAGCAGGGACTAGTCGGGGAACGGAGTGACGGTCCAGATGATAACATTAGTAGTTCCTCACTATTCTATGAAATAGTGTGTTAATAAATGTATTGAGGACTTATTTTGAGTTTGAATACTGTCTAGAAGACAATATTTGTATTAAAACTCACAGCCCATGATGTATATTTAAGATTGTATTTGTATTCTGTACAATGTATTTGGCGACTCAGAATAGGTGATGTATACCTATTTTGGGGGCGTCACATTAGTAGCAATTAATTGCTCATTTATCCGATAAATTACCCGATTTATCAATATAACCCCCAGACATCAATTATCATCGGAATAGATGTCGATTTCCACTAACATTAATAATCCCAACACAATAGAATTATCAAATTCATTGATGTGAGATAAGAACTAGGAGGGGAGAGACGGGGATTTCCTTCGGTAGTATGACCTACCTAAGTTTATTTGGTATTTAATTGGTCGATCAGAGTATATTGATAATATGTGACATGTTAATTAACCTTTGTTTTGTGGCAGTGTTTGAAAATGGCAGCTGAAAATGTTAACAATAGAGTGAATGATACCGTTGAGACACCTTTAATCACTAACTAGGTTAATGTGATTTCAGACGGAGAAGAAATTAGAGATATCTACGTGGTGAGTGAAGAACTAATAGTTACACCAGAGCTAGTCGCAGAGGTTGCAGCTGAGAGTGAGGAAGAAGAGGAACCTGAGGAGAATTTATTAGAAGAATTTTATGATCAAAATTTAGAATTACAAAATCGTGTTCATGAGTTAGAAGAAGCGAAGAAAGAAGAAAGGCGATCGTGGAGCAAAGAGATGTAACAATTCAAAATTGTGTTACCCGATGTACAATGCTTGAATAGAAGCACTCTTTGGCGTAGTATAAGATATTAGAATGGAATCGAGAATGCTATGATCAAAGTTCTGATGAAAGAAGAAACAACTGAACGAAGGAGAATAGATGATGCATGGGTAAAAGCTACACGACGCTTAGATATTGTAGAAAAAGACGTCCGATCCAATAATGTGACGCCCCCAAAATAGGTATACAACACCCATTCTGAGTCGCCAAATACATGGTATAGAAAGCAAACTACAACTTCAATAATACAATTGTCGTGCAAAATACGACAACACATATTGTGAGTTTAAATACAAATATTGTCTTCTAGATAATATCCACACTCAAATAAGTCCTCATTACAATTATTCATACACTATTTTACGAAAATAGTGAGGATATAAAACAACTTTCTAGAACCATTACTCCATACCCCGACTAGATCCTGCTATGTTCTCACTTCCTGAGAAGAAAAATGGAACAAAAAGGAAAAGGGTGAGCTCAACTAGCCCAGTAAATAATATTATGAATAAGATAATATATAACAAATTATCATTAGTCTTCAACAAGGAAAAATCTGATAAAATATAATAGACAACAAGTTTTAGATCAACAAATGCAGCGGAAACAACAATCCATTAGAAGAGTCACGTAGAGAATGAATTCTACTATCTTCTAAGATTTAAAAGTTCATCATCAATATTTTATCCCTGTAACATCAATCAATATACATCTTTAATTAATATTCATCTTTGCACTACAGGCCAAAGATATTCATTTGTATCACCAGTTGGTCATGTTCATCTCAACACATGTTCATCTTTACACTATGGGCCAAAGATATTCATCAGTTAATCATTCATCTTTGCACTGCAGGCCAAAGATATTGAATAATATCATCATTTAGGACTGATGATGATGAAAATATTTTAAAAAAGCGAATCCAAAGGTGAGATGTAAGGACAAATAATAGGGATTCGTATAACAGTTTATCCAAGATCAATAATACTTCATAATAACCAATTGTGAAGCAGAATTCAAAATAAAGATCAAAACATAGATACAATCAAAGATAGTAACCATAATAGACATCTTGGACAAAAAGAAGAAAATTTTTATTTTTTAGATGAATAATTGTAGATACGTGAATAATTAATAGTATATGTGAATAAGAACCCCGACACAAAAGTTCCAAATTTGATTAAAAATTCAAACCAATATTTCGACATAATAATATTTGAAGAAAATAATATCATTTAAGAAGAAAATAACATCCCTTACCTCAAAATAACGATGATTTTGATGGAATATCTGATATAAAGCCAAAGGAAACTTGTACTTAGAATAAGAACTCTCAAAGTATTAAAATACTCATAAAAATAAACCGATAATCTAGAGAGAAAAAAACTTATTTACGTGTAATTTTTAATTCTAACCTAAGCGTCTATTTATAGGAAAATGCTTAGAGCATGAAAGGAGACTAAAATAATAGAATATTATTTTTTTTTCTTTTCTAACTTCCTACGCCACCCCTTTTGAACAATTAGGCCGCCTTCTTTGAACCAAAATCAGCAACCCTCATGTGTTAAACAAAAGTGGGTCCCACCCATAAATTAATAAAAATCATTTTATTTTCTGAAACTTCAATAATTCATAGAAAATAGCTCGTTTATCAGAAAAAATATGAATTTTATGTCCATTCCACACGAAAACAAATTCTCTACAACTTTGTAGCATTGAGCTTTTCCAAATTCCAAACAGAAAATATCCAAAATCCACAAACGAGTGATTTTTAATACCTCCACTCCGATAAAATACTGATAAAACATCTTAGCATTAATTCCTTCATTTATAACCTCATAAGTAAATAAATGCATCATTTATATCCACATTAAATAAATATTTTCTTATCATATAAATCAATAATTAATTATTCACAAATAATATTACAGAATCACGATTATGACAACTAGGCAGTTCCTGGGAAAGAGGGGGCTTTCTAATAAGAATTTCTCCTTACTGGCGCGCAATTAGGTGACCAAACCTCTCCTTGACAGAACTTTCTAGACATTGCCAATAATTTTATCTAATAATATTATTCAAATAATATGAATTATTGATCGATAATGGGAAATATTAG
This sequence comes from Panax ginseng, assembly GCA_020205605.1. NCBI lineage: Eukaryota > Viridiplantae > Streptophyta > Magnoliopsida > Apiales > Araliaceae > Panax > Panax ginseng. Next base: position 35,183,143 of record CM035132.1, read on the forward strand.
GCAATGACAATTATTGAAACAACAATAATATAAAATATCAACGCAAACAATTATTGAATCAATAAAATAAAATATTGAGCGAAGAATTCACATAACAATTATTGAGTAGTGCCTTATTCACGTATGAATCAATAATTCAACAATATTATACAATACCGTGTCTACTTTATGCCACCACGCATATTCTCAGATTTTAACCACCGGTAACCCAACAAAGGTTAATTGCGTAACAATTACGTCGTTATTTATAAAAAACTCATACTTTGTCATTTTTTTCATCTAACAATTATCCTGTTATGGGGCCCACGAATGGCTGCGCCATCGTACGAATATTCCCCGACAACAAGAATATTCCACGACCAAACGATTATTTCCCAACAATAACGAATATTTTATAACCACTTGCTTATTTTGCAAAATTTTCAAATTTCACCCATAATCAAAGTATTATATTAAATTAACACCTTATTAATTTAGAATAATGAATAGAGAAAATGCAATTTTATTTATAATAAGTTGGGGTCTTACAACCTCCCCTCCTTATAAAATTTCATCCTCGAAATTGATGTACGTACCTGGTGTTTCGAACAAGTGAGAGTACCTCGCTTTAATTTTAGATTCCAACTCCCAGGTCATTTCTTCAATAGCATGGTTCCTCCACAAAACATTAACTTGTGGTATAACCTTGGTGAGTAGGACATGCTCTTTCCTATCCAAGATCTTAACAGGTACCTCCTCGTACGTTAAATCTTCGGCTATCTCGTCTAGTTCTAACTCAATAATGTGGTTCGGGTCTTTCACATATTTACGAAGCATAGATATGTGAAAAACATTATGAACACGAGATATGTTTGGAGGTAATGCGAGTCTATAGGCCACATTTCCTATTCGGTCAAGAATCTCAAATGGACCAACAAATCTTGGATTGAGCTTTCCTCTCTTTTCAAATCTTATAACTCCCTTCCATGGAGCTAACAATACATGATCCCCAATATTAAATTCCACGTCCTTTCGATGAAGATCAGCATAACTCTTTTGTCGATCTTGTGAGGTTTGAATATGTTGTCGAATCATTTGGATCTTTTCTGTAGTCATGCGTACTAATTCTGGTCCCAACAACGTTGTTTCTCCCACCTTGTCCCAGCATACTGGAGAACAACACTTTCGTCTATACAACGCCTCGAATGGAGCCATGCCTATACTTGCTTGATAACTGTTGTTGTAGGAGAATTCTACCAGTGGCAAGTACTTATCCCAATTTCCTTTGAAATCTAGGACACAGAGTCTTAATAGATCTTCAAGAGTTTGAATAGTCCTCTCTGACTGTCCGTCCGTTTGAGGATGGTATGCCGAACTGAATCATAAATTTGTGCTCATAGCTTTCTGCAAGCTAACCCAAAATCTTGAATTAAATCTTGGGTCACGATTCGAAACTATGGATACTGGCATGCCATGCAATTTCACAATCTCATTCACGTACATACGAGCAAGACGTTAAAGGGAATAAGTCTCACGTATCGACAAGAAATGAGCCACTACAAAAAATCGGCTAATCCCGACGGAACTAAGTTCGACTGACTGTATTCAGTCGTACATAATATAATTTTGACGAAATATTAGGTAGAAATTAATTCCGTCCAAAATAGTTTATTTTCGAGGAAAGTCCGTCGGGAATATAAGGCCTCATATGACGCCAAATTTCCCGCCAACGCGAAACTTAAGTTCGACGAAATTATAGTTATTTCCGAGGGACGTTACGTCGAAGATAAGTTAAGTCCGAGGGACGTAGGTTCGATGGAAATTTCGTCGAAAATATCTTATAAAACCTATTCGACTGACTCAGGCCAGCGTCTCCCCGTATTCTCTCAGTTTTAATTATATCTCTCATCTCTCACTCTCTCACTCTCTCACTCTCTCATCTCAGTCTCTCCTCTCTCACTCTTTCAGTCTCTCCTCTCTCACTCTCTCATCTCAGTCTCTCCTCTCTCACTCTCATCTTTGGCCCCACCGCCAAATACCTCCACCACACCAACCGCCCTTCTTCTCCCCACCGCCAGCGCCCACAGTGCCACCACCACCACCACCACCATCTTAGTTCTCTGCCTTCTTCCTTCAGCCGCTGACCACCACCACCACCACCAAGAGCCACCTCCAGCTGCCACCCATTTTCGATTCCAACCGCCGACCACCACCACCACCACACGCCGGACAGTTTATTAGCTCCAAAAGGTATGAGTTCAAATATTGTTTCATTTTGATGATGATGTACAAAATTAGTAAATTGAATAATTTTTATATTGTATGTATATATTGATTTAAGTCTGAAAATTGGTAAATTCCTTAATTGGTTACTTTATGTGCATCAATTTGGCTTTGGCAATTGGATTTGAGGCTGAAAATTGGTATAGGGTTAAAATTTTGTTATATATTTGACTGAAATTTGGATTTGAGGCTAAAATTTGGGGCTAAAATTTGGTATATATTTTGAATGAGAATGGATAATTATGCAGTATATATTGTTTGCATTGTTTATGTAATTTAATTAGTTTTCAATCTTGAATTTAACTGATTTTAGAACTGTTTTTAATTTTGATATATTTACAAATTCCGACAGAATTTGTGACAGAAATTCTGTTAGAGGTATGCATTTGCAAGATTTTATCAGAATTATTTTGATAATATTAGTAATTAGTCCCAATATTAAAATATAAACTAATTTGAAGTAAATTAAATAAAATCAAACAAATTTTATTTAATTTAATAATAAATTAAATTTAATAAAAAATATTTACAAATATATAATATAAAACAAATAGAATTCAATTCAATAAAGAATAAAATAAAATATAATCAAATAATTTCAATTTAATTTAATTTAATTTAATTAAAATAATATAAAATTAAAAAATAAAATTTAAATAAATAAAATTTAATTTTAAATTAAATTAAATTAAATTAAGGCTAAATTAAATTAAATTAAATTAAATTAAATTACATTTGAACTTATATAATATAATACAATATAAAATAAATAATAATAATAAATTTAATTCGATTTAAATAAATAAACCAATTATATACTATAATATAATATACTATAAATTAAAATAAAAGAAAATATAATAATAAACTAAGTAGGAGTGAATGTCGAACAATAGTCTTTATAGATTCCAAATAACAATTCTCATAAACTAAGTACCACTTACTTAGTTTATCATTGGCAAAATAAACTAAGTAGGAGTGAATGTCGAACAGTAGTCTCTATAGATTCCAAATAACAATTCTCATAAACTAAGTACCACTTACTTAGTTTATTATCATTGGCAAAATAAACTAAGTAGCATTTGCTTAGTTTGCCATAATTTTCAATTTATAAATGCAATAATACTCTCCCTACATATATGTATTCTTTCTTATATGCAGGTTTCGACATAGCAGTTGCAGCTAATAGTACTCCAACCGGTTCCTCGCCAACAATTAAAAAAAAGGGGTTGTAGTTCCTGTTTGTGTCCTATACTCGAATAATAAAGGTAATTGAATTACTGCAGACATTCATCACTGTTCCATCATAATAGATGGAAACATCCGGAAGGAGTGCCAGTAAGTTGTTGAACAAAGTTCTAGGTAAAGCAACCCTCTAAATGAGCGAACGATCACTTCTCTCATAGGATTGAATCATCTCCCCATATGGGTCCAATCCATGATATAAACAGCTTCTCACCACTCCGACTTCCTCAGATGGGTAGTTCTCACAGAATGTCTCGATCACCTCTTGTATGAGAACTATCCATTTGAGGAATTCGGAGTGGTGAGAAGCTGTCTATATCATGGATTGGACCCATATGGGGAGATGATTCATTCCTAGCAGAGAAGTGATCGTTCGTTCATCTAGAGGGTTGCTTAAGCTGAAACTTTGTTCAATAGCTTAATGGAACTCCTTCGGGATGTTGTCATCTGTTATGATGGAACAGTGAGGAATGTTTGCAGTAATTGAATTAACTTTATTATTCAGTATAAGTACAACAGAACTATGACCCCTTTTCCCCTTGGCTTCAAGTAGAGATTCCACATAACAATTCTCATAAACTAAGTAGCATTTGTGTAGTTTGCCACTATTTTCAATAAACTAAGTAGCATTTTTAATTATATATGTATTATACTTTGAAACTTAGAAACCCGTTTGACATACACTTTATAGGGGTGAATGTCGAACAGTCCCCAGTTTGGGACTGTTATTGGATGTTATGTCTCTCACTTAGGCCGGTGCAAAAACAAAATGGTACATTTTTTGTTATTTTGAGGATTAATCGACTGTTATCTCTATATGTTCTCTGAGTGCATACTTAGATTAAGTTATCTTAGTCTATTTCGTGTGCTTGGAGACCATGGGGAGGTGCTGCCAAAATTTTCTTGAAACTCATGAAACGTACTCAACGTGTTTGCACGAGTGACGAGACGCATCCAATAATGGGATAGAAGCCTTACCCCTATCCTGTAGAGATACTAGGTAAATCTAATTCACGCATGAATATCCAAATTAACTTAATGTGTACTTCTGTGTAGTTAAAAATGTCAGCCGACCGGAGTTAGATGTACCGTAGGATACCCAGTGATGGGAGGGGATTAGTCTCAGCTTATCGTGTTGGGGTTTTAGATTTCTTGAACAAAACACTAGAACATATGGATGATCCGCACGGGAAGATGTGATGCCCGTGTGTCAAGTGTAAAAATCTAATTTGGAAGAAAGTCGACGAGATTAAATTCGACTTATTTTCTCATGGATTTGTGGATGGGTACTTCGTATGGACTCATCACGGGGAATCAGAAGTGATTGAAAATATTGTGGAACAACCAATTCCACGGGATTCATATGTCAAAAACTATGATCCAGTTGAGATATTGATCGATGCTTATAGCCTACTACTACTATTGGTCAATGAATATGAACCTTCTTCAAGCGGTCTTGAAAGCAAGTGCCAAATGATCTGTTCTTGCCTTTTACAAGTTCTTTATCTGAATGCAGGGTCGCGTTGTATCTGGGAAATGATCTGAACACTCAAGCTTTCTGCGGTGACGAAGCTCTTACACTTCAAGAATGAGCACGATTTGTAGTGAGAGAGGTTTCAACGATTTGCTCGCTATAATTGGTTAGTTCTTACCCAAGGATCATACTCTTCCTGCAATTATTACGAAGTGAAGAAGATGGTCGAGGGTTAAATATGGGTGTCGGAAAATCGATGTTTGTGGAGCGAGGATTGCATGTTATACTATGGGAGAGGAGCGAGTTAAGGGACGATGTGATATATCAACTTATCGCTACTACAAGGTTACAAAACGTGGGAAGGAGAAACATGTTCCCGTGAAAATCTTACGGTACTTTCCACTTGCACCGAGACTTCAAATGGCTATTCATGTCGTCTCATACGGCTCAACATATGAGTTGGCATCGAACAAGGGATCTGTTGCACAGTCAAATTGACTCACCCGTGGATAGAGATGAATGGAAGAGATTTGATGTAAATTATCCTGAGTTTGCGGAAGAAGTTAGGAATGTTAGGCTTGGCATGGCTACTGATGGCTTTTGCCCTATTAATAATTTTAGCCAGCCGTACCCAATTTGGCCAGTCATTATGGTTGCTTATAATCTTCCACCGGCAATGTGCATGAGGGATTCGTATTTGTTTTTGACTTTATTCATTCTGGGGGATAAAAGTCCTACAAAAGACCTTAATGTGTACCTTTGACCGTTAGTGGATGAACTAAAGATGTTGTGGGAGACAGGGGGTCGATATGATAAATCAATATGCGAGAATTTTATGATGAAGGCGACCACATTATGGACTATCACCGACTTTCCTATCTTGGGATGGTTAGTGGTTGGTCAACTCACGGGAAGCTGTCTTGTCCAGTGTGTATGGGGGATGTGCAAGGCAACCAGTTGTAGCATGGGCGGAAATGTAGTTTCTTTGGAACTACTCATTGATTCTTGCCGCTTGATCACAATTACAGAAAGATGTCTGCACAGTTCAACAGAAAGATAGAGAATAAGGGGGTTGTTGGTCGGCTATCGGGGAGTGAGGCCTTGGGTTGGTTGAATCAACTTGATTTTCCTTTGTCGGGGAAGGGACATTGTAAATTGAGAGCAGCCAGGTATGGGAACACTCATAATTGGACACACTTGCCTATATGGTTTGAGTTGTCATATTGGGGCACACTTTCAGTTCGTCATTGTATAGATGTCATGCATACTGAAAAGAATGTTTTCAAGAACTTGTTTTACACCGTGTTAGATGCGAGTGGTAAAACTAAAGACAATGACAATGCTCGAAAAGATTTGGAGGCATTGAACATTAGGCAAGAATTGAAGCGGAGAATATTTCTGAGCGTTTAATAGATATCATCCAAGGACCTTACAAAGTTGTTAGTTCTTTTCCTGGTTGCATCGTGAATTGGTACAGATTTAGAGTTGATGACTTGCATGAACTCACATCAGTCAATTTTGGGGTTGTGGTGTTAGGAAACTGCTACCAAGATTCTGAGTCCAATTACTATGGTCGTTTACAGGATGTAGTTGTGCTCAATTATCACGGCGGCAAAAAGGTAGTTACATTTAAGTGTAGCTGGTTTGATACTGAAAAGGGGGTTAAAGTTGATCGTAATAGAATCACAACCGTGGATATCAAGTCGGTGTTAAAGTCTGATGACGTGTACGTGTTAGCAATTCAAGTGACTCAAGTGTATTACGCTCCTAATGTCGTAAATACTCGAAGCCCCTAGTACACAGTAGTCACTACTAAAACACGCTCATTTAATGTTGATAACATGTTTGGTATGGATGAGGCGTTGTAAGAAGATATGAGCAACCCATTGGCCGTAGTGTTCCATGTTGAAGATGTGGTGAGTACTGATGTCATTGACGTACCTAACGATGAGGATGTCAAGGCCAACGTACACATGAATGATTATGTAGTCGTTGAGGATGATAACGATGAAGAAACTGATCTCGAAACTGAGGATGAGGAAGATACCGAATCCGAGAATGATATACACATTGATTCTGATGGGTTTAATGACGTGCGTAATTGAAAATGAGCATTTATATTAGTACTTACCTCATATTGTTAAACCTTACATATTCGTAATCTACCAATTTTGTTATTGCAGTAGGATATTCATGGCTAGACATAATCTATTGGAGGTCGCCGGGTGGTGGTGGGCGATCCGGTCTTTGAGGCGGTAGCCACGATGGAGGCTCTTCTCCGGTCGCGAGTAAGTTATCTTAACTAGGATTTAAATATATCTCAGGCCGCATTAATTATAATGATTATTGAAGTACTATGTTAAATACAATTATTACAGATGCACCTCGTCGACGATACCGAGGGACGAACCTCGGTATCTTTGGTCGTCCGTCGGCAATGCCACTTATAGTACCAGTGGATGTCATTTTCCAGCAGTAAGTGTTACTATATTCGTACTATTTCTATCAGTTATTGAAAAACACAATTCACATAACACATATTATTATACTTTTTCTGTAGTATATTAGACGCGGTGGCTAAGCACACCCTACATGCGATATGTTTGACACATCTCCCGAGAGGGTGCATGCGGTTCGATCGATGATCTGCAGATGCGATGCCACTTTTATGCAGACCGTCTTGCGGGAGTTCCACGTAAGTTAAGCATATTATCATCACATAGTTGTATTGGGATGATGAAATCAATTGTTCTTAATTTTAAATAATCTTTTGTTATAGTTTTATATCGATTTGACCCGACCATCTCTTAGTCAGCTGGCGATACTGTGATTTAGCATCACGGCGCTGCGAATTACTCTGGATGGCTGTATGAGATACAGCAGAAGGCAGCCCGGGAAGTTGTGGACCAGCCCGGGACCACCATCAGAGATCATCAGCCCCACATAGTCTCCGATTTAGCCTGGGAGGCTATGTGTGCGCACTAGGAGCCTGATGACTTCAAAAAAAAGTCCGAGCAGGCAAAGAAGAACCGTGGTCAGCTCCGGATAGTACACACCATTGGTTCTCAGTCGTTCGAGGAGGCGAAGATGGTAAGTGCGTTGTTTTTAGTTATTTATGTGTCAAGTTCTCACACAAATACTTAAGACCTATTTTATGAATGTTTGTATTAGGCATTGGGGAGGACCTTGGGCCGAGATCCTACCATGCTAGAGTTTTGGGATCAAGCCCACACGCCTAAGGACGAGCGTGTTTTGTCTCAGGCAGCTTTAGCTATACGGGTAAAACTCATCTTACTATTTAGCTTTTAATAATATTCAATCATAAATAAAATGATATAATTAATATACGTATATGGAATATATTACAGGACCGATTTCAGAAGCTTTAGGACGAAGCGTATAAATGAGCTGAACAACTATTGAAGGGTTACGAGTTAGAGATTGTGCCACCCCTCTTCCCGATATTGTATTAGATCGGGATAAGGAGCTGAGACTATGGGTCGCGTCTCGTGATCCCCTACTAGCGATCTTAAGTGAGATATCGAGTGTTGGGTCTGCCGAGGATACCCGCATATACACTTCCCTGGGAGGTGATATTTTTTTATGTTTCACGAAATTATCCGAATTTATTACATTATATAAATTATTATTAGTAATCGAATTTGTATCTCTTTATAGGCTTCAGCCAGCGCCAGCGTCCGAGAACACATGTCGAACCATCTCATACGGTAAGCCGCTTGGATAACGATATCTTTCGACGGTGATAGGGTCGTATTGGATAGTTCCATCTGGATCCGATCTTTTCGCGTCGTGATTGCCTTTCGATTCTCGTCTTCACCAGATTGCTCGAGATATTATAGCGAGGGCCTCTGTGAGAGTATGCAGGATTACCTCGGGAGCGCTTCGACGCTTGAGCGCCGAGATGCTCCGGGATGGTGATTACCTCTCGGAGGAGGCTTTTCATCCGCCCCACCTACTCGTGTATTCTTATTGTTTATGTTTTTCAATTAAGGCTAGTTTGTTAATTCTCACACACACATATATATATATATATATACGGACTAATGATTTATATTTTTGATTCTATCAACAAGGTGGCGATGGCGGTAGGTCATGGCGATGATGAAAGCGAGAACACGAGGTGATTTCCATACACTGCAGCAAATCGTTCTCACCTCCTACTCATGAAGATACTTATACTAGTTTATAGTTCATTTGTATATATTCATGATATTGTAGAACTTTTGTATATATTGTCTTGTCTAATTTCGATCATCCAACTATTGTAAATTATATTAATTAACATTTATGGAACATTAGCTTATATTTGTAATTGGTTAGCTTATAATACGCTTTTGGTGGATATTTGAATGTGAATGTGAATGATAATGAGTTGAAGATTACGCTTTAGTGCTACGTTGCATATTTGAATGTGAGATACAAGTTTATATTATCGCATGTATTGGGTTATAATGAAAGTCTGGTACATTAATGGGTTTAAACACACGAAACCGAACTTTTAAAATCAGATTTAAAAAATAGTTAATTAAATTTTAATAGGGTATTTGTGACGGAACGTCCCTCGGAGATAACAAATAACCAATTTTTAATAAATACCAAAATATTCTAATTTCAGTCGTAAATACGTTATCTTCGACGTAACGTATCTATCGTAATTAATCTATGTTCGACGCAAATTCCGTCGAACTTAATAAGTAGTCATTTTTTATAAACATTGGGTTATTTTAATTTTTAGTTGGAAATAAGATACGTCCGAGGGAACAATTCCGTTGGAAATAGGGCCTATTTTATCCGACGAAAAGTTTCGTCTTATATATTCTGTCGAAAATAGTTAATGTTCGACGCAAATCCGTCGGAGCTAATTTTGTGGAAGATAAGTAATATTCGACAGAATTTTTGACGGATCTTATTTTCGACGCGATCATTTACGACCGAATTTCGGACGGATATTTCCGTCGGAAATAGTTTATGTTCGACGGAACAAACTTAACACCGACGAAATATTTCGTCAGAATAAAGCTTTTTTCTTGTAGTGAGCAGACTTGGTTAATCTATCAACAATAACCCAAATCGCATCTATGCCTTGAGAAACTTTGGGAAGACCTGTAACGAAATCCATGGTAATGTGCTCCCACTTCCATTCTGGAATCTCAAGTGGTTGCAATGGACCTTTTGGCACTTGATTCTCCGCCTTTACTCGTTGACAAGTTAAACACCTCGAGATAAAATCTGCGATCTCTCTCTTCATATTGTTCCACCAAAATGTGTGTCGAATATCATGATACATTTTGGAACTCCCAGGATGGATTGCAAACGGTGTGTTGTGTGCCTCCATCATGATTTTATGCTTCAAGTCTGAATCGTTAGGAACGCAAAGTCTAGAGTTGACTCGAAATATTCCTTCTTCATTAATTCTTGCTTCTGGAATAGCACCTTCTTGCACTTTCTTCTTCATACGACGCCCCCAGGTCCGTAGCTTGAGCATCTTTAACTTTATCGATTAAAGTCGGTTTTACTCGTATATTCGCCATCATCATATGGGTCCCTGGAGTCTTTAATTCTATCTCCATCCTTTGCAAGTCATACAAAATGGGCCTTTGCGTTGAAAATATCGCACTCGACCACTGATATGATCTTCTACTCAATGCGCCGACTACTACGCTCGCTTTTCAAGATGATATTGAATAGTGTGATCGTAATCTTTCAACAACTCAAGCCAACGTCGTTGCCGCATATTGATTTCTTTTTGGGTGAAGAAATATTTGAGGCTTTTATGATCCGTATAGATCTCCACTTTCTCCACCATACAGGTAGTGTCTCCAAATTTTCAATGCGAATACGACTGATGCCAACTCCAGATCATAAGTAGGATAATTCCTCTCATATTCTTTAAGTTGTCGCGAGGCATAGGCTATGACTTTCCCATGTTGCATGAGAACACATCCTAACCCTTTGCCTAAAGCATCGTTGTATATAACAAATCCATCCGAACCAGATGGTATTGCCAGAACAGGTGCCGAAATGAGTCTCATCTTGAGCTCTTGGAAACTTTTCTCGCATTCCTCGCTCCATACGAATTTTGTACCTTTCCGAGTCAGCTGAGTTAACGGAGTAGCGATTCGAGAAAATCCTTCCACGAATCTCCGATAATAACCAAATTAAGCCCGAGCTGCGTCAGATTGATCCACCGACTTACATTGCTCCCAACTTTGTATTGTTTCAATCTTCGTCGGGTCAACAGATACTCCATGTTTTGACACCACGTGCCCAAGGAATGCTACTTCCTCAAGCCAGAATTCGCATTTCTTCAGCTTTGCATATAGCTTGTTTTCACGAAGCCTTCCAAGTATCAACTTCAAATGGTGCTCATGATCTTCACGGCTTTTGGAATAGATGAGGATGTCATCAATAAAGACAACAATGAACTGATCCAAATATTCCTTGAATACTCGGTTCATCATATCCATGAAAGCAAAGAGGAGCATTAATCAATCCAAAAGACATGACTAAGAATTCATAATGCCCATACCGAGAGTTACAAGGCGCTTTTGGAATATCCTCGCTTTTAATCTTCACTTTTTATGATATCCGAATCGAAGGTCGATCTTTGAAAAGAATTGTGCTCCTTGCAAACGGGTCGAACAGTAATCAATGCGAGGTAGCGGATACCTATTCTTGATGGTGACATGGTTCAATTTTCTAGAGTCAATACAAAGTCGCATACTCCCGTCTTTCTTCTTTACGAATAAAACAGGAGCACCCCAAGGAGATGTACTAGGACGAATGAAACTGATGTCTAATAACTCCTGTAGTTGGACTTTTAACTCCTGAAGTTCAATAGGATCCATTCGATATGGGGTTTTAGGAATGGGTTTTGTACCCGGTTCAAGATTAATAAAGAATTCAACATCATGTTCTGGGGGTAGACTGGGAAGTTCTTCAGGAAATACATCAGGAAATTCTCTAACAACAGAAATATTATTCAAATCTGACTTATCTCTGTTCAAATCCATAACATAGGCTAAGAAAGCTTGACATCCGTTTTTCAATAAACGAATAGCTTTGTGGCTTGATATGACAGTGACTGATTTTAGTGGTTTAGTTGCTTGAATTCGCATAACAGGTTGGTTAGGAATATGAAAACTAACAACCTTACGAAAACAATCAATTTTGGCATGATGAGTGGTTAACCAATCAATTCCTAAAATCAAATCAAAAGCAAGTATCTTTAAAGAGATAAGATCAACAGGTAATGTTATAGTGCCAACTTGGATCAAGAAAGATTTATAAACTGTGGATGTAACGAAGGTTTCACCCAACGAAGTTTCAACAGATAAGTTAAAGTCCAATTTCTCCGGAGTCAAGTTTAAACGTTGAGCACAAGCAGGAGAGATAAAAGAATGTGTAGAACCGATATCTAGTAAGGTATAAACTTCGCAAGAATTCAAGATTAGCTTACCCGTGATCACCTCGTTCGGGTTCCTTGCGTTTTGGACAGTTACGAAAAACGCTCTTCCAGGAACCGCTGATTTTGACTTATCCGGGACAGCCTTTGGAGTCACCATCCCTGCTAAACTTGGTTTTTCTAAAGAGCAGTCTCGAGCTATATGGCCCTCTTTTCCATAATTATAACATACCTTAGATTGTTGTGGGCAGTTTGGGCTGATATGTCCCTCTTTCCAGCATTTATAATAACTAATCAAGGTCGTTTCTCCTCCCTAGCAGAATTGATTGATCTTTGTGTGTTCTTCTTGATGTCTTCCCATCATTGTTGAATCTTCTCTTTTTGAAATATCCACTAGAATCACCTCTTCTATTATCATGGCCACGATTACCACCCAAGTGGTTCCGCTTTTGTCCGTATTCTTCCCTCCTCGCTGGTTATCATCGCTCCGATGACTGCTATCACCGGTATAACCCTGGTTGTGATCCCTCGGTTGAGTATACTCATTATCTCGTTCAAATAATTGAGTCATGTTGACAACATCTAAATACAGAGAAAATTTATGACAAATAAGGTATTGACGAATCTCGGGTTTTAGACCTCTCAGAAACATCCGCATCATACGTTCCTCATTTTCTACCAAATGAGGTGCAAACCTGGATAACTCCGCAAACTTCACCTCATACTGAGACACCGTCATGTTGTTCTGTTCCAGTCTAATAAACTCTACCTCTTTCATATGATGAATACTTTCTGGAAAGTACTTGTCATTGAATAGTTTCTGAAATCTTTCCCAAGACATCTTAAGTGCGGTACCGTCAGTACGCTTCACTTGATTCCCACCAATGAATCGCTTCACCACGGAACATAAATGTGGCGAATGGAACCTTATGTTCCTCCGCATCCCAAGACATCGAATATCTTGGTAATTTGCTTGACCCATGTGTTTCGCGCTTTAATCGAATCGGCTTTCCCGTAAATCTGGTGGTCCCAACTCCTTGAATCGCTTGGTTGTGATAGTAGCGTTGCAATCATTTCCACCCGTATTTTGTATACGAGTCTCCCTCATCTGATTTTGCATGAACTACAAAAAACTTCTAAACATCCCATCATTCATCGTTTGCTCGGTAGCGTTGTTTACAGGAGGAATATTGTCTTCCCTTGCACGTTCTCTGGTTTGTGACTAAGGGTTGTTCCACGATCTCATACACTCCATTGTTAACGCTTCAAAGCCCATTCTTAAATATCATCATAAAACAAAGGTTAATTAAACAAATTAACATATCACATAATATCCCTATATTATGACCGACCAACAAATAAGCTTAGATAGGACACACTAGCGAAAGATTTACTCATCTCTCCCCTCCTAGTTCTATTCCCCGATCTCCGCCAGAGACCATATCCCTAAGCTTTGATACCAACTGTGACGCCCCCAAAATAGGTATACAACACCCATTCTGAGTCACCAAATACATGGTACAAAAAGCAAACTACAACTTCAATAATACAATTGTCGTGCAAAATACGACAACACATACTGTGAGTTTAAATACAAATATTATCTTCTAGACAATATCCACACTCAAATAAGTCCTCATTACAATTATTCATACACTATTTTATAGAAATAGTGAGGACTATTAAAACATCTTTCTAGAACCATCACTCCATACCCATTAGATCCTACTATGTTCCTCACCTCTTTGAGAAGAAAAATGGAATAAAAAGAAAAGGGTGAGCTCAACTAGCCCGATAGAAGAATATTATGACTAAGATAATATACAACAAATTATCATTAGTCTTCAACAAGGAAAAATCGATAAAATATAATAGAGAAAAAGTTTTAAATCAACAAATGCAAATGAAAATAGCAATCCATTAGAAGAAATCACGTAGAGAATGAATTCTACTATCTTCTAAGATTTAAAAGTTCATCATCAATATTTTATCCCCTCGTAACATCAATCAATATACATCTTTAATCAATATTCACCTTTTGCACTTTCAGGCCAAAGATATTCATTTTGTATCACCAAATAGTCATGTTCATCTTAACACTGCTCATCTTTGTACTACGGCCAAAGATATTCATCGATTAATCATTCATCTTTGCACTACAGACAAAGATATTCAAGAATATCATCATTTAGGACCGAGGATGATGAAAAATATTTTAAAGAAAACGAATCCAAATGAGATGGAAGGACAAATATTAGGGATTCAGTATAATGAGTTTATCCAAGATCAATAATACTTCATAATAACCAATTGTGAAGCAGAATTCAAAATAAAGATCAAAACATGGATATAATCAAAGATAGTAACCATAATAGACATCTTGGACAAAAAGAAGAAAATTTTCATTTTTCAGTTAAGAGTGTCGTATACGTGAATAGTAACCCTGACACAAAAGTTCCAAATTTGATTAAAAAATTTAAGCCAATATTTCGGCAAAATGATATTGAAGAAAATAATATCATTTAAGTAGAAAATAACATCCCTTACCTCAAAATAACGGTACTTCTAATCGAAATATCGGATATAAAGCCGAAAGAAACTTGTACCGAACAGCAATTCTCAAAGTATCAAAATACTCACAAAAATACGCTCGATAATCTAGAGAGAAAGGAAACTTGTTTCTGGTGTAATTTTCAATTCTAACCTAAGCGTCTATTTATAGGAAAATACTTTAACGCATGAAGGAGACTAAAATAATAGAATATTATTTTTCTTTTCTAACTTCCCACGCCACCCTTTTTGAACAATTAGGCGTAATCTTCTTTGAACCAAAATCAAGTGACCCTCATGTGTTAAAACAAAAGTGGGTCCCACCCATAAATTAATAAAATCATTTTATTTTCTGAAACTTCAATAATTCATAGAAAATAGCCCGTTTATCAGAAAAATACGAATTTTATATCCATTCCACACGAAATCGAATTCTCTACAACTCTGTAGGTTTGAGTTTTTCCAAATTCCAAACAGAAAATATTCGAAATCCACAAACGGGTGATTTTTAATACCTCCACTCCGACAAAATACTGATAAAATACCTTAGCATTAATTCCTTCATTTATAACCTCATAAGTAAATAAATGCAACATTTATATCCACATTAAATAAATATTTCTTTATCATATAAATTAATAATTAATTATTCACAAATAATATTACAGAATCACAATTATGACAACCAGGCAGTTCCCAGGAAAGACGGGACTTTCCAATAAGGATTTCTCCTTACTGGCGCGCAATTAGGTGACCAAACCTTTTCTTGACAGAACTTTCTAGACATTGCCAATAATGCTATCTAATAATATTATTCAAATAATATGAATTATTGATCTGATAATGGGAAATACTGTGCAGTGACAATTATTGAAACAACACTAATATAAAATATCAACGCAGTAATTATTAAATCAATAAAATAAAATATTGAACAGTAACTATTGTAACAATTATTGAGTAGTGCCTTCTTACGTACGAATCAATAATTCAACAATATATTGTCAATACTGTCTGCATTCTTGTGTCTTATCACGCCAGATTCTCAGGTGTCTTCATGTATTTTATTCCGCTACAATAAAACTTGATGTTTATTATATTGTATCAATTTAACACTGTTGAAGGCTAAGGATAATTTATTCTACATTATCTTAGTCATAATATTTCTTACTGGGCTAGTTGAGCTCACCCTTTTACTTTCATTGTTCTCTTCAGGAAATGAGAATGTAACAGGGACTAGTCGGGGAACGGAGTGACGGTCCAGATGATAACATTAGTAGTCCTCACTATTCTATGAAATAATGTGTTAATAAATGTATTGAGGACTTATTTTGAGTTTAAATACTATCTAGAAGACAATATTTGTATTAAAACTCACAGCCCATGTTGTATATTTAAGATTGTATTTGTATTCTGTATCATGTATTTGGCGACTCAGAATAGGTGATGTATACCTATTTTGGGGGCGTCACATTAGGAGAAATTAATTGCTCATTTATCCGATAAATTACCCGATTTATCAATATAACCCTCAGACATCAATTATCATCGGAATAGATGTCGATTTCCACTAACACTAACAATCCCAACACAATGGAATTATCAAATTCATCTTTAATCAACACGAACTTATTCATCATTAATATTATAACTCACAATATTTAACAACCAGGTCGTTCCCAAGAAAGAGGGGGCTTTCCGATAAGAATTTCTCCTTATCATAGCGCGATTAGATGACTAAACCTCTCCTCGATGTAACTTCTAGACATTGTAAATATTATAATTTAATAATATAAATAACTTTTGTCGTCTCAATTATTGATTTAATAATATATCATATTATGCGAGATGATATTGTGACAATAATCGAATCAATAACATGAGAAATATGATGCGAAGAATTCTCGTAGAAATAATTGAGTATAATTGAGTGACTTCACGTAAAGATCAATAATCAATATCGTGTGCTACTATGCAACCACGCCAGATCACCGTATTTTTTACTACCGGGTAGTTCAATGCTTTTAACGGTAACACTTTCGCCGTTATTTTTATAAAATGATAATTACATTGCGTTTTTAACTACGACAATACTTACATTGTGGGGTCCACTAATGATTGTGTTGGTCGTTTGATATTCTCCTACAAAAAAGAATATTCCCGACCAAACGAATATTTTATAACAACTTGCATACTTTGCAAAATTTATAAATATTACCCACAACTATAACATTATATCAAATCCACACCATAATATTCAAAAAAAATATTTCGAGAAATTTAAATCATTATTCATAAAATTTGGGGTCTCACAATTTGTGTTCACTCTTTTGATTTACAATTTATTTCAGGTAATAAGAGTGTAGCTGGGTCGAGCGGGGATAACGGGAGAATAAAATGATGGTCTGTGACTGTTGAAATTTCTCAATACATTTTAAAACAACATGACAATATATAATTGTATTGAGGACTTAAAATGTGTGTCTCATATTTTATACGTCATTTAATAGTTAATTTTGGTGAACAACAATAGGGTGATGAGAACCCGACTTTGGAAGTGTCAAAAATGCACCCCATTAGAATGAGGAGAACAGAATTATACGGAGAGCTTAAAGGGTGTGTTGCCACTATCATACATGATGTCCAACCATATACAAATTAGTGTTGTCATAAGATATGATTGTGCGCATCCACTTGATGACTATATCTATGAGCATTATCTATATAATTTTGGAGTATAGTTGTAATATAATCATCAGTTTGAGATAATGGAGATAATTATATAGCAAGAAGATACACACCATTGGAATGAATATGATAGTAATCTTCTCGTTCTTCTTTGGGGTCTATTGGATCAACCAATGTTAATTCTCAAGTCCTATGATATCTATTATAACTTAGATGCATGGCCTCCCATGTATGAAGGCTTCCTTAAGCATTTTTCAAATATTTTAATTCCTAAAACAGTTATCGACTATACCTTTATGTAAAGTATCATTGGTTTAGAGTGTGAGTACTGTTATTTGTATTGAAACTCACAGCTTATGTGTTGTCGTATTTTGCACGACAGTTTAATAGTTATAAATTGGAAGATTTGTATTTAAATTATGTAGTGTGTATTTGACGACCCAAAATGGGTTGTGTGGACATAAATTGGGGACGTCACAGATGGATCGGATGCTTGGGCTAAATGGGGGCATAATCGCCCAAATTTTTGTTTACTTTTGTTCGCTAGAACTTCTAGCGAACGTCGGTCCACAAAATTTTAACCCTAACCATTGATCATTGCAATCGACGTTAAAGATACTATTTGATTATTTTTAATCAATAACAAATATATATTATACATTATTATTATGTATATATATATATATATATATATATATATATATATTATTTGAGACTATTGTGACATGTTAGGTATTATTGGTAGTTAACCTATTCTCATCAAACAAAATAAAATTAGAAGAAGATAAAAAGCATTCAAAACCTATAGTAAAAAACCAAATAAACTTGTCTTTTTACCATTGAGTATTTCTTTTTAAAATGAAATCTAGATAGTACTGTTATTATTAACTTTTTAGTTTATCTTTTGTATATACATATTCTCCATTCTTTGATCTTTTCCCCCCTTTTATAAGCTGGTGATATTTAATTGAATTGTTCTATATTCACTTGTATATTATACTAGCTATCATATGACTGAAGTTTGAATTTATTCCAGCAAAAACTTTATTTTAAGCAAAACTACATTTAATTTATATAATTATTGGGATTACCAAATAATGACACAATGTAAGCTTGTCATCACTTAAAGAAAAATATTAAATACAATAAGAAGAAATCGAGATTAGTCCATGGAATACTTCAATATTATTTGTTCTCTCAATTAAATACAACATTCTTCCTTCTATTATTTAATATATCTCTTGGAAGTATCAATTGTTAAGATTGATAACTAATGCTAAACTATAATTAAAATAAATCATAATTAAAGTTTTACTCCTCTCTAAAATGAATCTCATTCGTCCTTGTCTCGAGAGAAACTCGTTTGATACGAGAAAGGAGGGCCAGTATTTTCAAAGAAAATGATACACACATGCTATATTTGTTTCAACGAAATATTAATTCCAATTGTGTTGTTTGTTTTATTTTCAAATTTAGATTTAGGACCATTAATTTAGGGATTATAAAATGACTTAATAGTCCTGAGATTATAAATATAACTAAAGGTAATATTTATTGAATTTTAAATTTATATCGATAATAAATATCGATACATGATATAAAAAAAATTAAGAATATTTACTCTGATTTGATTTAATTAATATAACCGTTGAAAATAATACATTTTGTTATTAATAACCTTTGAATAGTTTATAAGTTTCATATATGTATTGTTTAAATTCAAATAAAAATCGTATCAATTTTGAGTTAAAAATATCTCATTAATATTAAAAATTAAAATTAAATATATATTGTAAAACTAATAGAATATAATTTTTATTAGGAATAATGATTGTGTAACGTAGTAAAAAAAATAAATTATCATTTTTTCTCTTCCCTTCGTCTTATAAAAAAAATCTTATTTACAAAATTTATAAATTTTCAGAATATATTTCTTTCATATTTATTCTCAAAATAACGAGGTATTTAGTTTAGAAGTGTAATGACTACACACCACGACATGATAGTGAAATTGTATTCATGTAATTGAGGGTATTTTATCATTTTAAATTATTATTAATAAAAATAATTTATTTTATGAAATATCCTTTCTTTTTCAAATAAAATTCTTTACATGAAACAGAGCAAATACTACATTAAATAATATAATATATATTGACAAATTTATGTGAATACTACATTAAATAATGAAGCTATGTGGATATGTATGTGATAAAAAGTACACCAATAAAGAAAGAACTCATTTTCATTATTTTTTATTTTATTACTTTGAATTCTATGTTAATCGTATATTCATAATCCACATTCCATATAAAATTATTTTTTTTTTAAAAAATAACTACTCCCTCCGTTCTTTAATATAGATCGTTTTAAGATTATGCACAAGTATTAAGGTAATGATTATAGCATTAACTATAATATTAATTGTCTATATTGCTCTTGTATTGGAATAAGAGATTATTATTTATTTGACAGAAAATAATGAGAGAATCAAAGTTATATTTAATACTTGGGATAATATTAGAAACTAAACAATTAATGCTTACTTGAAATTTTCAAACGACTTATATTAAAGAACAAAAATATTTTTCTAAAACGACTTATATTAAGGAAAGGAGGAAGTATTTAATATGACGTTTGGTCCGGAATCTATCAATTTTGATTACACGTGGCACCGGAATACAGGGTGGAATCATTTTCTTCAATGTGACGCAGGAGGAGCCTGCACCACACGCTACTTATGTTTCAACATGGCGTTATCTCCAACTGCATCACCCTTTCTGTTGTATTTCCCTTGGCCGCATAAATAGAAAGTTACATAAATGCCATGCTTTATTTTTCCTCTTTCATAATAAAATTCTATTTCGGTGACACTTTGAACATAAAATAAAATATATGTCGATAAATATGTGACAAAATTAAATAGACTAATATAAAAATTTATATCATAAGTAAAATAAATTAAAATAAAGTCATTCTTAATTTTTACTACTTATCATACATATACAATGACGAAATTATAACATTTTTAGAGGGGGTCAAAATATATCAGTAAAAAAAATTATTTATTGACGTTTGAATTGCTTCTTTCAAATTTATTTTGCTCAATTATAGTATTTCACAACATCTTATTTCAACTCTTGTCAACCTTTGAGTTGTGAGTCTAATAGATTTAAATATATATATATATATATATATATATATATATATATATATATATATATATATTCTCCGAACTATAAGACTATTAATCAGACTAGTCAACTGATTAGTTATTTTTATTGATAAATTATAAATTATAATATCATATATTCAAAATTTTATATTGTGGTTCTACCATCTTTCTTGGAGACAACTAAGAGGAGCCACTCAAAACAAGAAAATGAATTAAGTTATTATAGTTTATAAAAAATTGATACCAAAGTATGATTAAATCAGTAAGACAAATGAGTGTAATATTAATTAATTAATTAATTATCAAGCTTATTTAACATTATTTTATTTTATAGTAATATTGTTAATTTATTATAGGTGGAAGGACATGAGGAATCAAATGAATTTATACCATCTCATAATAAAAATCAAATTTAACTAATATTAACATGTTTTAAATTTTAGGATTGAGAGTTCCGCCAGTGATCATATATACACATATGTCGCAGTTTATAATTTGATTAACCCTCATGTTACAAAAAGTAAAAAGAAAATAAAAGGATAGAAAAGTAATTGACAATCACTACATACATTACATCCACTCGTGTGGTCAATCTAGTTTTATTTAACACGCAACAAGATTGATAATATTCTAAAAAATATGTGGTATGTAATCTACAAAAGACTTTTCATTTAATTTTATTTCCTTTTTTTTGGACGAATTGAATTTCCATTTTAATTTTTATTCGGGTCCTTTTTTCTTTTTTTCCATTTTTATGGAAAGCTACTAATAATAATTTCTGAAGTTCTCACTGTTTAGTGAGAAAGAGAAAACTGAGTTTCTCTTCCATTCTGTTTCAGAGTTTTCTGGAGAGAAACTCTGCATTTCCCCTCATTGTTTCACGATCAAAACATGGATTTAGCTACTAAGCTTCAACTCATCGGCCTCCGTTCAGCTTTTCTCACCGGTTCATCCCTTGTAGATGCCCGGAAAACAACTTTCCGGCAACGGGTACGTCCATTTTCAACACAAATACCCTCCCAATTCATTACACCCACCAATTGTTCGATAAAAGGCATTACTTTATTTAACCCTAGAAACTCCCAAAACAATAGGATTTTAGCTAAATTATCAGCTGTAGCGGTTGAGACAGCCGAAGTTAGTGTCAAAGATGACATAGAATCTTTGTTTTCTGACGATTCATTAGAAAAAGTTAATTATAAGCGTGGAAATAGGCAATCCAGTAGTGGGGCTTCGAGTATTTCATCAGGAATCAGGTTAGAGAATGTTAGTAAGAGCTATAAGGGAGTGACTGTATTGAAAGATATCAATTGGGAAGTGAAGAAAGGCGAAAAGGTTGGGTTAGTGGGAGTTAATGGTGCTGGGAAAACAACCCAGATGAGAATTATTGCTGGATTAGAAGAACCCGATTCTGGGAATGTGATTAAGGCAAAATCCAATATGAAAATTTCATTTTTGAGTCAAGAGTTCGAGGTATCGATGAGTAGAACTGTGAAGGAAGAGTTTATGAGTGCGTTTAAGGAGGAAATGGAGATTGCTGGCAGGTTGGAGAAGGTGCAGAAGGCAATTGAGGGTTCTGTGGATGATTTGGAGCTGATGGGGAAGCTTTTGGATGAGTTTGATTTGCTTCAGAGGCGGGCTCAGGCTGTGGACTTGGATGTAGTGGATGTGAAGATTAGTAAATTGATGCCGGAGCTTGGGTTTGCAGAGGAGGATTCTGATAGATTGGTGGCGTCATTTAGTGGTGGGTGGCAAATGAGGATGTCCCTCGGGAAGATTTTACTTCAGGTATAGTAATGTATTTGCATTGTTTTCCTTTTAATTTAATCTATTGGTTTAGAATGCTGAATAATAATTTATAATGTAGGCTTATGTATTTGCAAGTAGAGTATGTGCCATGTGTTTTTTGTGCTTGCTTTTATGTAGTTATGGCATTGTTCTTGAAATGGTGTGAAAAATTGAATTGCTGGTTTGTATTTACGAAATATATTAATATTTTTAGTATGTTAAAACTACCTGTCTAAGGAATTATTTGTAACACCCCAGTCCAACATCGAAAGATAGGGGGAAAAATTTGTCTGCATATAAGGAAATAAAGTTACTACCAATAGTACCTTCAAGTCATGACCTTTTGGGAGCCTGTGGTGGGCTAGATGACCCAAGAAAATACTATTGGGCCAGTGGTTTGAGGCCTTATTTGGATGGATTTGATTCGATTCGGACTTGGGATTTGACCCAAGATTTGTTCCGAACTCGGGATTTGACCCGGGTTGTTTCATATGGTATCAAAGCCGACTCTCGAAGCTCGGGTCGGGTCATCCGATCGGGTTGCCGGAGGTGGGGACACGAAGGCTGGTGGTATTATCCCACAATGGAGAGATGAAGGTCCGGAGGTGGGGACACGAAGCCAGCCGGTATTATCCCACAATGGCTAGAGAGGCAAAGATCTTTGGGCCGTGTGTGTGATCGGTTCTGACGGGGACGTCAGAAATTTAAGTGGGGGAGTTTGTAACACCCCAGTCCCACATCGAAAGATAGGGGGAAAAATTTGTCTGCATATAAGGAAATAAAGTTACTACCAATAGTACCTTCAAGTCATGACCTTTTGGGAGCCTGTGGTGGGCTAGATGACCCAAGAAGATACTATTGGGCCAGTGGTTTGAGGCCTTATTTGGATGGATTTGATTCGATTCGGACTTGAAATTTGACCCAAGATTTGTTCCGAACTCGGGATTTGACCCGGGTTGTTTCATTATTTCTTCCAGAAATTTGTGTTTGCAGCATTATAGTACTATATAATGTGATATTATTCACTTTTGAAGAAGTTTAGTGATGTTTTATAGCAAATCCATTAATGTTTAGTGACTATTTATATAAAAGTCATTTGAACATCTAAATTCAGCTGATGATGGAACTAGAATAAATAGTTTTTATTTCCTACTCACAGTAATTGGTAATGACTTGACTTGTCAAGGAACTTGTGTGTTTGCAATGGTTACATACACATCAGTGCAGACTGTTTTATTATTAAAAGAAATTTTATTGGTTTGTTAAAATTTGTAACATTAACATGTATTAGAAATTTAGAATGTGAAGTATTTGTGTTTGACTGGTGACATAAATTTGCAGGATCCAGATTTGTTACTTTTGGATGAGCCTACAAATCACCTTGATCTTGATACAATCGAGTGGCTTGAAGGTTATCTTAATAAGCAAGATGTGCCAATGGTTATCATATCTCATGACAGGGCTTTCCACGACCAGTTGTGCACGAAAGTTGTGGAAACTGATATGGGTATATCCAGAACCTACATGGGAAATTACTCTGAATATATTACTCAAAAGGCAGCATGGGTTGAAGCTCAGTTTACAGCATGGGAGAAGCAGCAGAAGGAAATTGGGCACACAAAAGGTTTAATAAGCAGGTTAAGTGCTGGAGCAAATTCAGGCCGTGCCTCTACTGCTGAAAAGGTACATTGATATCAATATTGCATTCCAACTTACTGATGGTGTAATGTTATAAACACGTGTATTCAATTTAAGAAAACTATCTACATTCTTGTTGTAAATCTTAAACTAGTAGTGATATTTCATTGGCCTAGGGTGACTTTTAAAAAGCAGTTTAAAACTGCCAGCAAAGCGACTTCAATCTTGATTTCGTGTAGCTTCCAATAGTTTTCAATAGAAAGGAACACTGACAACATGAGTTCTTGCAGAAGGACAAGTTCCTGTACAACTGCCATTAACTTCAGAAGCACCTTTTTTTCTCCTCTCACAAACATGCTTTTATTTCTCATTCATTGCAACAGTTAATTCACAATGAATCAATGATGCTTTTAGTTCATTCTTAAGAGCTGGTCACAAAACCCTTTTTCTAAATGTCAACCTGTAAATGGCTTCTGCCAGAATATCTTTTAGAGACGAAAGGAAGTATTCAACCCTTTCTGTGGAATGTGTCAGCATTTGTGTGTTTCATGAAATCAAGTCCTCGGAAAAGAATCTTATTATTATTATTTAATTAATGAAATGAATCTTACTTCTAAATTCAATAAATGTTTTTTTCTTACTATTTTGATGTTGTAACTTGTAACAGTAACTACTAAAAAAACGAAGTCATGTAAACTTCCTTTGCTAAGTTGCTGGCCACGTGATTATATATATATATATATATATATATATATATGAATGTGTGTGTGTGCACGTGTTATATGTATATCTGAATTATTTATTTGCTCTAGTCTAATTATTTTCTTAATTTTATTGATAGCTTTTACTATTTGATGTTGTTAACAGTAACTATTGAGAAGTGTGAGATCATTTAGTGAACTTCTTTTGCTAAGTGCATGTTTTTATCATCTCACTTAATTGCTATTACTTGTTGATGGCCACGTGATCATACATATATACGATTATATATGTATGTAAATATATATTTAAAAGTATTATTTTATATGCTTATATCTGTTTACTTATTTTCTGTGAAACAGAAGCTGGAAAAACTTCAGGATGAAAAGCAGATTGAAAAGCCATTTATTAGGAAACAAATGAAGATCAGGTTCCCTGAGCGAGGACGAAGCGGAAGATCTGTTGCAACAGTCAAGAATCTTGAATTCAGCTATGGGGACAAGGTGATTGCTTATTTAATCGGTGATAAAGAAAGGCTAATCATCAAATTTCTGGTATCTAATTGGTGTATATATATCTTACTTTTGCTATATATTCGGAATTTTTTACCAGGTTCTCTTCAACAATGCAAATTTAACAATTGAAAAGGGGGAGAAAATTGCTATCCTTGGCCCAAACGGGTGTGGGAAAAGTACATTACTTAAACTGATTATGGGCTTAGAAAAACCAGGAAGAGGTGAAGTTCTGCTTGGAGAGCATAATGTCTTACCAAACTATTTTGAGCAGAATCAGGCATGTCAGAAGTCATTACTAGGCATTTATGTTATCTTATAAAGACATGGCGATATCAGTTTTTCTTGGTGGCTGGAGTAATTCTACCACTCTTGTGTAATGCTATTTTTAATTATGATTAGTCTACCATGTTTTTCAGGCAGAAGCACTTGATTTAGATAAATCAGTACTTGACACTGTAGCAGAAATAGCAGAGGACTGGAGAATTGATGATATAAAGGGTCTCCTTGGACGTTGTAATTTCAAGGCTGATATGCTTGATAGGAAGGTCTCCCTTTTGAGTGGCGGTGAGAAGGTAATGATCTAGTTGTTTAATCTTTTTAAGTAAATTCTTGTTTTGTAGCACTCGTTATGCCCGTTACATAGAACTTGTCGTTTTGCTGTCTGTGTCTTGTCCCTCGATATACAGCATTTTGAACTTCCTCAAATTTATTGTAAAGTTTCAAGAAAGTTACAGGCTCATTCTGTTAGGTTAGTATAATTGTAGCACATCATCATGTATAGGATATGAAAGATATTCTCATTTTAATGTGTGCTTACAGTTCTTTTCCAATACGAGGTTTCAGACAAACATTGCTTTATTCAATCTTAGTTCTTGAATGTAACTGACTATCTATGTTAATAGTATAAGTCAACATAACTTGTCAAAAAAAACAGAAGAAGTGCAAGTTAACGTCATCTGCTTGGGATATTTCTGTAGTTCTAGACTTTCTGTAATGTGTGCTGTTATAGCTTATTCTTGTTTGCATAAGCTTTGAACCTAAATACTTTTTCAGGCGCGTCTTGCCTTTTGCAAGTTCATGGTGAAGCCTTCAACTTTGCTAGTTTTGGATGAGCCTACCAATCATTTGGATATACCTTCAAAAGAGATGCTTGAGGTTTGGAGTTTTGTTCCCTTTGCTTTTGTCTGACATATTCTATTATATATCAAATATAGCATTAAGATCTGTTATTCATTCATAATTTTTTGAGTGTTTCCATTATGTTAGGAAGCAATATCCGAGTACAAAGGCACTGTCATTACTGTTTCTCATGATCGATTCTTCATAAAGCAAATAGTTAACAGAGTATTGGAAGTAAAGGATAGCAATCTACAAGACTATTTGGGCGATTATAATGTAAGTCTACTGTTTTAGCAGTTCATTTCACATTTTCATACCTACATGACATACTAATTGATCATCATAAAACAATGCAATTTTGGTCCAACTTAGCAAATCATTTTATTTTCTCTTAGACTTGTGTGACCTGCCTAACTGTAGTTGTTGTCATCATAATATTTATTATGGTTTTTCATGCTCTTTTTATCTTCCCTCTTCTTTGGTGCGTGTTCACTTGTTTGTTTACTGCGTTTTCTATAATGTCGTCAAAATTGTCGTGATTTAGGACAAAGTATTTTGAAAATTCATATGAGAAACTCTGCAAACAAACCCCCTTTCCCTCTAATGTTGTGACTTGTGATCAAAAGCATGTCAGATATCAGTCTGCAACCAGTTTAACCTTTTTCTTTTTGTTACATAACCAGATAAATCACATCAATGAGCCAATTCCATATGTTATATAGTTGGAGGATGAGTCTATACCATTTATTGTTACACATCCTCTTGAAATCCTCATCATCTACAATGTCAAGTAACAGGAGGGAAAAAGTCTTGCAACCTTTACCCTGTACTTATTAAGATGGAGCTTCCTGTTATGGTACCTATTTTTATTATTATTTTTTTGGCATGCTGAAACTGCTTATAAAGAAGTAGTGTGCCATCAGGTTTACTCGTATTCGAGCACACTACTTCAAGTTCCTGTCGAATGGTCAAAAAACCTAATTTCCATCATGTAGGTACATAAAGCAAGAATAGTTTAGGAGTTCCTTAGGAACTTGAATTTCAACAGAATGAATATGCAGTAAAATTTCTTAAGTTTCAATATCTAGCAATTTCTAATGATATGAAAAGTTTCCATTTTACAGTATTATCTAGAGAAGAATCTTGATGCAAGGGAGAGAGAGCTTGAGCGAGAAGCCGAGCTTGAGGAAAAGTCTCCAAAAACAAAAGCCAAATCCAAGATGTCAAAGGTAAACATTGCCTCTAAAAAATTTGTCATATGAATAATCTTTTATCATCTCAAAAATTTGATTTCTCTGAATTTTTATGATTGCCAGGCTGAGAGGGAAGCTCAAAAGAAGCAAAAAATGCAGGCATTTCAACAGGCAAAACAAAAGTCCAAGGGGCTGAAGAATTCTAAAAGATGGAAATAAATGATCTCTGGTGTTGGTGTCGAAGAAAATGATCATTTGATTTTTCTGTATAAAGCTAAGGAAACGAGGTAGCCATATGCGAGCTACCTCAATGTATATATAAGTATAACATGACTACAAAATAGAAGTTGTGACAAATTTATGGTGTCAAAACTTCATGCTTGTGATTTACTACTACACATTATGATTACTAATGGAATGGAAGGAAATACGATGCAAGACTGCCCCCTCAAGGTTATTAGGTTTTTTGCCTAATTATGAAAATATGAAAGAGTAGAGATTTATGTCTTTCATTTCATAAAAAGTCCTACCTAGTCCAGTAGATTCTGATAATAATTTGAAGCTGTTGCGAGTCTGTGATTTTGAAGGACAGTATTCAGGTAGGAATCAGACTGGATTTTGGACGGCTTCTAATAGGGCTGAGCAAAGAACCGAATTGGAATCAAAACTGCACTATAAATCGCACCAATTAAAATTGTACCAACGATTCCGGCATATATGACGGTTTTAAGTGGATTGAAAAATTAAATTTACGGTTTCAGTTTGGTTACTAGTCAAAACTACACGCATTAAACCAAACCAAGCCGCATCATGAAAATTAATTAATTATACAATCCTATTGTAAGAGAGATGTTTCAATTAACCTTGGTCCTTGTGTAATAAACCTCTCATGACAATTAAGCTACTAATTCTGAATTTGAATGGTATTGATCTACATGATCACCATCACCTTACAAATCT